>PVJX010000005.1:452116-733314 GCA_004027295.1 Dolichotis patagonum | reverse complement strand
AATAAAACCCAAAATGCATAATTGCTACTGTAAAAGAGAGAGCAAAAGAAAGTGCTCTAAAGGATATAACTGCATGTATGTTTAAGTGTGGAAGATAGATGACCATACTACTGTTTTTGTTAGATTGTTGAGCAGAACTGTTAATAGTCTCACTGTTTGAATGTCTACTTTGTATGCTTTAATTTTGTAACTTGAACAATTATTTCCAAGATGACAGTATGTAACTTATCAACTAGTGATTTCTTAGTGGTTTTTTTTTTTTGTTGTTTTCTTTTTTTTCCTTTGGAATTCTGTATTGTTGCTACCCTTTTTTCTGTTTTGTTTGGTTGTTTTCTTTCTAAATAAAATTTTTTTTTAAAAAGTCCCCGCTCTCGGGGACACCAAGGCAGTACAACTCAGAAGTAATTGTAAACTATAAATAGACTTCAGTAATGTCACAGAGACTGAAGCCTAGCTTCAAATCATCTTAATCTCTAATTAGATTAAAGTAATCTATAATAGTCAGTGAATATAAGCAATTATCTAGCCTCTCTATAGGAAGATGCTTTTTGATACTCAGTTGTAAGTAATTGGGCATATGTAGAAATATGATCTGTGACCAGAAACTAAGAGAAACAACAGGCCCATGGGATATACAGGTAGTGGCATTATTAAACATAATCTTTAACTGTATTTTATATGTCTAAGAAGTTAAGTGATGAAAAAACACCTGGAAATAAAGAATCCACTCAAAATAGATCAAAGACATAAATGTAAGAGCTTAAAACTTTTAAAACTGTTAGAAGAAAATATAAATGTAAGTCTGTGATCTTGAATTAGGCAATGGTTTCTAAGATATGATACCAAAGTACAAGCAATCAAAGACAAAGCGCAGATATATTGAACTGCATCAAAACTAAGGAAAAATAGTCAAAGGACAGTATCATGGAGAAGAAAAGACAGAAAAGGCAATCTAGAGAATGAGAGAAAATGTTTTCAAATCATATGTCTCATAAGGATCTAATATCCGTAATCCACAAAGAACTAGCACAACAGTAAAATGACAAGCAACCAAATTAAAAAAGGGCAAAAGACATGAATAAATATTTCCCCAAAGAAGGTAAACAGCCAACAACCAAATGGAAAGATGTGTGATGAGGTTAGTTATTAGGGAGCTATAATCAAAACCACAGTGAAATACCACATCACACCCACAAGGATGGCTATAGCTTCAGAAGAAAAGGAGAGAGGAAATCAGTGTTGGTAACGGTGCAGAGAAATTGGAAGTCTCACATTGCTGGTGAGATTAGAATAAGGTGCATTATTTACAATAGTCAAGAAGTAGAAAAAAGCCAAGTATTTGTGTACTGGTTATTAGAGCAAATTTAAACACAATGTGGCCTATGAATATAATGTAAACAAAATAGCA
The DNA here is from genome assembly GCA_004027295.1 of Dolichotis patagonum. Classification (NCBI taxonomy): domain Eukaryota; kingdom Metazoa; phylum Chordata; class Mammalia; order Rodentia; family Caviidae; genus Dolichotis; species Dolichotis patagonum. Next base: position 731,906 of record PVJX010000005.1, on the reverse strand, counting down.
TGTGCCTACAATGGAATATTACTCAACCATTAAAAGAAGAGAGTAGGGCTAGGGGTATAGGTCAGTTATAGAGCATGTGTTTAGAATGTGCAGGGCCCTAAATTCAATACCAAGCACTCCTCAAGGAAGTAGTGATATACTGTACAGCCTAGATAAACCCTGAAAACATTGTATTGAATGAAAGAAGCCAGACACAAAGGGCCACATATTGGATAATTTCACTTATAAGAGCTATTTAGAATGTGCTCATCTCTAAAGATACCAAATAGAATAGTGGTAGCCAATAGCTGGAGGAAGGAGGGTGGGAGAATAACTAAGAGTTAGGTTTCTTTTAGGATGATGAGAATATTCTCAAATTAGTGGTACTGGTTGCAAAACCTTGTAAATATAGTAAAAATTACTGAATTGTTACTCTGAGTTGATAGATATATGGTATGTGAATTATATATCATAACTAAAAGAATCAAACAGAAATTTTAGTATTGAAAAAATACAATAACTAAAATAAAGAGACTAATATGTAGATTAAAGAGTAGATTAAACAAAGCTGAATAAAAAATTCATAATTGGAATTGTGGGTTAAAAACCAGTACACACTAAAGGTTGGAACACAGAGGCCGGGGATATAGCTCAGCGGCATAAGCATCTGTCTGGCAAGTGCAAGATCCTAAGTTCAATTCCTAGTACCCCTGCCAAAAAAAGATGGAAAAGATCGTAAGAACCTTACAGGATACAGTGAATGGGCCTAAATGCGCATATTTGAAGTCCCAGAAGAAGAAAACAAAAAGAATGAGGTAGGAAAAAATACTTGAAGAGATATGGCTTATATGTAAAATTGCTGAAAACTATGACAGAGAAATCTTAAATACACCCAGGTGGCAAGGCGGGACGGGTAGAGGGGAACAGATGACACATAAGGGACGGACCTTTAAAGGGGCAGCAACTGCATTAACAGCTGACTTCACAGCAAAAACAATAGAAGACGGGGCACTGGAGTGAAAGTGCAGGAAAAGGGCCCTTCAGCAGTGAAGGTTAGTGAAGGGTGATTGCTAGCCCTCCCCGACCACTTACAGGGATCCAACCAGGGGTTCTGTACCTCTACGTTACATCCCCAGCTCTTCTTAAACATTTTATTTTGAGATGAGGTCTTGCTAAGTTACTAAATGGCCCAGGCTGGGCTAGAACTTGTGATCCTCCTGTTGAGCCCAGCCCTATCCCTCAGTGCCTGGGATTACAGGCATATACCAACACACCCAGCTCTTAATAATATTTTTTAGACAGAGAAAAATTCCAGATAGAAGCTGGAAAATGCAGGAAAGAATGTGGGACAAGAAAAAGTAAATCGGTGTGCTCATTTAAGTAAATATTTGCTGCTAATAAACAATTATAATTCTTGTGAGGTTTTAAGTATATATAAAAGTAGTAGACAGTGGAATTAGCAGTAGAAGCTGTCCAGGTGGTAAAATGGGTTTAAAGGTATTCCGGAAGTGTAGAATAGCAGAAGCCCTCGCATCCCCTTTCCCACTGCAGGACTCACAATCCTCTGGGTGCTCCCCAAGGACGAACATCACCAGACTAACCCCGAAGGACTGTGGTAAGAATCCTCAGTATGGCCTTTCCCAGGACTACAATACCCAGAAGCGAGTGTAACCCTCGCCGAGAGTATGATACCCAGTAGCTCTCACAGACCACAGGACCACGGTAACCAGAATGTGTAGTGTGCGCCCTCCGCAGAGAGTGAAGGTGCATGGTGTCAGGGCTGGAGATGAAGTTTGGAGAAGGGTCTTCATTATGGACACATTTCCTCATTGTGCCTGCCATTTGCAGTACCTCCCACAATGTTTCCAGTCTCCTAGAAGCAGATGCTAGGGACATCTAGGGATGCACTTTAAGGTCAGTAAATTTGGAATCCCCTGCTGACCATGTTTTCAGGCTGCCCTCTAAAGGGCAGACATTGGCCATCATCCGTGGATGCGGGGGGGTGGGGTCCCAGTTGTCCCACAAGTAGCCTGATAGCCAGACATGTCTCCTGAGAACTTTTCTAGGTATCCCTTTGTAAGGACTGCGGGTAGTACTAGCCTGGAGTGTACACAGAGCGGAAATGACTGCCTGAGGCCCCTGAGGTGTGGAGGATGAGTCAGTACTCTTCTGTCTTTTTTTGGTCACTCAAATATTTTTTTTGTATTCCATTAAAAGAGAAACAAGAATATGAAAAAAGGTATAGAGTATTCACTTATCTTAAACATTGGCAAATCAAGAATACCTGTTGTAATACTTGTTGTAACCACTAAAAGAATAGTATTACTACCCATCTAAGAAGGAGAAACTTGATTAGTGAAAATAACTACAAAGAAAGATTCTGCTATAGGAAAATTCTAGGGATGTAGAATGTAGCGGTGGTTTTCAGTGGTTATGAATAGAGGAGGGCTTGATTAAAAAGGGGCGGAGTAAGAGCTTTTGCTTTTTGTTTTTGTTGTTGTTTTGGTGGCTGATCCTGTCTCTTCATTGTGGTGCAGTGAAATACAGATTTGAAAAATAAACTTGATTTCCATGACATATACGAGGGCTCTGTCTAACCATTGCATGTGGATATACATTCTTTTTAAATAGACATGGAACATTTATAAAGTTTAAACCTGAATTGGTGAGGACAAATTGAAGAGGTTTGGTGAGAAACTAGAGCTAGAGGTTGGAAACTCCAATTCTAAAATCTGAACATTCTTCTAAAAATTTAATGATTTTTTTTTCAGTGGGAGCGAGGTACTGGTGAGAGGGAAGGTGCCTTCCTCTAAGAATAGTTCTGAAAAGTGTACGTGGACCTTGATGAACATAGATGGTTGCACACGTAACCACCATTGCCGATGAAGAAAGCTGATGCAGGTTCAGAGCTCCATCTCAGTCCCAAGAAATACACTCTAATTCTCTGCCAGTCTCCAGACTTGGCTTTACTCTCCTCTTAAGGTCCAGCCGTGGCCTGGCGTGAAGAAAATGCTGTCTTCATAACTAAACCTCCTGGCACCTCTTCCCCTCTTGATGGTAGGGTTGTAAGGCTACTCCAAGTGTTCTAAGACTACACAGATCCCTGGTGAACTGGCTTTGCTGTGGGTTCCTCTTTCTCATTCAATCAGCGATTTTGCTGGTGCCCCCGGTATTTCCTGTAAAGGTGCTGCTGACTGCTTTACTTCCTACCAGTCTCCCACCGCCTCTCAGAATCTGCTGTGCCAACTTGCAGATGAGCTCTGTTAACTCCTGTTCTCCCAGCATCCTCCTGGCAGAGGCATCTGGGAGTCACGCAAGTGCTCTTCCCCTCCAGCCCCTGGGATTCCTTGTCATGGGCAGACGTGTGCTTGGAGGCACCTTGGATTCTGGCTCTTTTTCCTCTCCATCTTGCCTGTTTCCAAGCCACTGATTGCTTTTCTTCTTGAGTTCATTTTATGGGTGCTGAGGGAGATCTGTGCTTGTATTGCCTATTTGCTTTTGTGTCTTTTTTTTGTCCCTGGTATCCCAGTGTTCCCAAGAGTGCTCACAGTCACCTAGATAACATTTCTATGCCATTGGCGCCCTGCTTGGGAAATAGGGCAGTTACTCATCTTTAAAATGACCTGAAGAAATGTTTCGGCATAAGGGATCAGGATCTGAACACACTCATACCCCACTCAGGTCATTATCCAGAAGAGGAGATGATGGAAATTTGCCAGGAGAAGAATCACAGTGGTGATTCAAGGAATGAAGGCAGCCTAGTGTGGTGGCACATGCCTGTCATTCCAGCACTGTGGGAGGCTGAGGCAGGCAGATCACAGGGTCCAGCACAGCCTGGCCAATCTAAGCGATTTAATGAGACTTTTATCTTAAAATTTAAAAAAAAAATTTTTTAAGGGGCTAGGGATATGTTAAGACCCCAGTCAGTCCTCAGTACCACAAAAATAAAGGAGGAAGGACGGAAAACAGAAAGAAGGAAGGCAGGCAGGAAGGCTGGCAGGCAGATTCAGACATGATTTTCTATCTCATTTTAAGAGATGCTATTTTGAGCTTTTTTTAGTATTAGAATAGGTCACATTAAGAGACTGAAACAACCATGAAGGAATGTTCAGACTGTGCTGGCAGAGGTCTTAGGAGAGCAGTGTGTTCGGTCTCTTCCTTCCCCCATGTCTTCCCTGTCCCAGTCTATTGGAACTCAGTCTTGTCCGGATTATGTGTTTCCCTGACAAAAGGCTTTGGTCAACTGTAACAGAGCGTAGCGAGCATGCACTGAGGGTCGGAGCTGAATTCACAGAGTTCATGTTATGCCAGAGAATGGATTTTCCCCCTGGGCCACCAGCATTGCTGTGGGTTATCATGTGTGACTGCTCACATGTTCCAGAGCTTCTGGAAAAGCCTTCAGGAAATAGCTTTCAGTAGCAAGTGCCCCAGAGGAGAGCAGGGCTGGATTGCGTTAAACCAGTAGTTGGCGATGGCCGGGCTTGATACTCTGACCTAGGCAGTCGGATGGTCTACCTTTGCACGTTTAATTTTCATTTCTGCCTATCTGCTAAACACTTGTTTGTTCAGTCTTTTGCTGTTTCTTATTTTTGTTTTGTTCATTTTCTTGAAGAAAACTACATTGTTTTCTTCATTGTTTTCTGCGTTGTTTTTGGACCTGGTACACGGTCATAATCCCCAACACCCTAAGAGGCTGATGCAGGAGGACTAAAATTGCAAGCCCAACTTGAGCAGCTCAGCGGTTTAGGGAGACCCCCATCTCAAATACGCAATAAAAAAGGGCTGGGGTATAGCTCAGTGTAAAGGCTCTGGGTTCAATTCTCAGTACTACCAAAAAGAGGAGTCATAGTTACTTTTTTTGTTCTTGTGGAAAATAGATTATTTAGCAGTAGGCTAGGAAAATAGATTATTTAGCAGTAGGCTTCAGAAAACAAAGAACCTTCTTCCCTGGGGTCCATACAGCACTCCTTGGAGGAATGTGTCTTCTAAGGGCCTTTGCAAGCCCACATGTCATTGTCATCAGTGTGGTTAGGACACACAGAGGGGGCATGGTTTGGTGAAAAGAGCACTCAAGTGAGTGCTGAAAGTGCTGGATTCTGATATTTATATATCAGCTAACAGTTGTTCAACATACTGATACTAGATTCTGTTTTAAGCACTTTATGTCAATTTTCCTATTTTAGGATTTATCCTACAATAGAACGGGGAGGGGGTGCTGAGGCTCTAATCCAGGGCTTTGTGTGCACTCTGCTTGGTGTCCAGCTACCGAGCTACGTTCTCAGTCCAGGATTATTATTATCCTGGTTTACAGCTGTGGAAGCTGAAGCAAAGCACATGCTGGGTAGAAACAGGACCCCATTCCCATGCCAGATCTACGTATTTCCCCTTTTTCTAATAGCGTCCTAGATGGGTCAGCTGTGTGACCTTGGGAAGTCATTTCAACCTTGGGGCTCATCAGTGAACTAACCGGAGCCAGTTTCTGTGGGTGACCTTTCTGGCATTCCTTTTAATTATCTACATGGAAAAACTGAAGTTTTCACTGCTTTGTTCTTTTGTTTTTTGTTTTAAATTATTTGGTTTTTGAAACAGGGTCTCACTATGTAATTCAGGCTGGTCTTGAACTCACCATGTGGCCCAGGCCGGCCTTGAATTCTTGGTCGTCCTCTCTGCCTCAGCCTGCTGAGAGCTGGGATTACAGGCGAGCACCACCACACCCGTCTATGTTGTTTTCTTCTTGTCATTGAGTGAAAATATATAGTGTTTAAGTCTACCATAAACTTTGATGTAATTAATTCAACTGGTGACAGCTTTGTAGTGCTGGGGATAGAGCCCAAGATTTCACAGAAACGGGGCAGGTGTTTTACCCCAAGCCACAGCCCTGACCCCCAATAATTAGTTATTTTATGGCTGCTATGCACAAAGCAGTGGACTGGGTGTTACGGAAGACAGAAGGATGCTTAAACCTTATACTCCTCTATGTCTTCCATTAACTATATATGGTTTTCTATTTACTAGCTTTGGAATTTCTTTTCTAAATACTAAGTTCTTTAGATGATTCAATGGAAATCCAATGGAAGCACATGAATTCTAAAACAAGTACGGGGTGTTGAATTGTATCAGGTTTCTGACAATTCTTATAAAATACGACTTTCATCCCTGAGAGTTTAATACATACTAACTTCTGAGTGAAGGAGCTACTGGTGGATTGGTTTTTATGGTGCTTGTAAACTCAAGGGAATTCTTTAAAAATGGAATGTGACTGATTTGGAGTCACTTAGACTGAGGCAGTCTCATTTTGACCTGAAATATCCATTTTTTAACTTAGGAAGGCAGATTTAAAGAAAAGGGATTACTGTGTAATTGCTGGAATTTTTGAAATCAGATTGCTGCTTCTGGCAGCTGGGTTCAACATCTAACTTGCCCTTGAGTTAGGAAACCTTTTTGTTATTGTTGTTTTGGGGTTTGTTTTTTGAGACAAAGTCTCACTGTATATTCCAGGCTTGTCTTGAACTCAATGTATAACCCAAGCTGGCCTCAAACTCACAGTGATCCTCCTGCTTCAGCCTTCTGAATGCTGGGGAAGTCCTGCACCACCATGCTGGGCAGGAAATTAGAAAAAAATTGAACCTGAAGTTGAAAACTAACTTAATTCTATGTCAAATAATGCCTTTGAGATAGAAAGAATTGCATTCTGATAGGCTCAGACATCAGATTAATGTTTCTCCTTCTCAGCAGATTATAAATTTATAAGGGATTGAACTCATGACCTTGCACTTGCCAGGCAGGTGCTTATGCCACTGAGCTAAATCCCTGGCCCCAGATTATAAACTTTTAAACTGTTTTATATTCAAACCACAAGTGCCTGACACATGATAGATGTATTATATTTGCAATGGACTTTTATTGCTCACTCCCCAAAATTTAGCCATTTCTCCCCTTGCCAGGATCCAGTAATTGAGCCTACTTTGAGCCATCTGATCAGCCATCTCCAAGAGGGCAAGCGAGTTAGTGGGCGCCAGTCCTTAAACCATTATTTTCTTTATCAAGTCCACAGTTACAGTCTTTGGTATGTACTTAGCCTTTTAAAACATGTAATTCATTATTGAGTTGAAAAATATTTAATAGGTTACAACCAACATACAAAGACAGGAGAGAAAAGAATAGGAAATGTAAGAATGGACTGCATTGTAGACACACATATACAGTAAACTGTATATGGGTAGACATCTTTGTCTACCTGTCTTTACAAGGTAAAAGTACCTCCTGTGTCTCTCTAATGGTCACTTCCAGTCTGCCATTCTAGAAAACTTTTGTACATATCTTTGTAGTGCTCAGGATCAGACCCAGGGCCTTGTACCATGGCATGCAAGCACTTTGCCATGAAGTACAGCACCGGTCCCTGTATTGATAATGTGATGTGACCTTGGCCTCCCCAGAGGACAAGGTCCTAAGAGCTCAGCCTTCCCAGAGCCATCATTGATGTCCTATCCAGTAAGTAAATAGTGAGTAGAAAAAACTCTTCGTAGGTGTGCAAGGAGTGTGGTGGAGGGGAAATCTCACTCCAGAGCTCCAGCCTACCCAGATCACCACCCTGGTGGGCTGAGTTGGGTGGGAGAAAGACCAAATTCAGGGCCTCTCATTGGCCCTGCTCCCCACCAGCTCCTCCCTGTACCCCTAACTGTTCTCCCCATCAAAAGCATTTTAGGCAAGGCAACAACTCAGGCAACTTGGCCTTTCTGAAGTGGACCAGTGCCCTGAAGCCCTTACCCTGTGTCTAGTTGCTCTTCTCCTGCTGCCAGAGCTTAATTGACAATTCATATCTCTGTCCTCTGAAATCCGTAAACATAAATTCAGTTTTTAAACTTTTTTCAGCAGTTGGCCTCTGAAGTGCCTTTGAGGTGGAGTAGGGGGAATGTTAGCACTGGTGGAGAAGACCTGTGCCCTTGAAAATTGGATTCTTTTTTGGAAAACTGCTGACACAGGCTAATTGGTCCATAGCTAAATGACCCTACTGTTTCTACCTGCTGACAGCCTAAGCCTTGGAACCGCACTTGAAATTAGATCTCACCACATGGCAGAGATGTGCTTTCCTCTTTCTTTCTTTCTTTCTTTCTTTCTTTCTTTCTTTCTTTCTTAATTTCTTTTCTTTTCTCCTTCTTCTTCTTCTTCTTCTTCTTCTTCTTCTTCTTCTTCTTCTTCTTCTTCTTCATTAGAAATAGCGGGTAATTTTGTGCCTGTCACATAATACAGCTTTATCATATAGAGACAACCAATTACAAAAAAATTGAAACAGCCTCATCCCACTTCCTTCTTAGAAAATACACTGGGTTGATGTGAATAACTAGAGAACTGGGTAATAGGTAATCTCACTGAAGAGTCACCTTAAAGCCCTCTCATAATTGGTGTTTTTGGAAAAGCTATAGACAAACCCACGGGAGCCCAGGAGATGTATTGATTTTTAAAGATGTGTGACCAACCTAGTGTCCAGGTGCCTAGTATTCGTTCTCCTGCTGTATCTTCTGTGAGCAAGGAGACTTTGAAACATGACAGTCTTGGGGAGATGCATCTGTGCATTTCGGTTACGTTATCTGTTGGAAAGGGAGGATTCGCTACCCATGTTGTTAGTGCAACCGGCAGGCAGGCGCTGTTGTGATCTCCTTGTCTCCTAACTATTCCCACCCTGGCCTTCGAAACAGGTAAGGTGGGGAGCCTGTGAAGCACACTCTTGTAAAATGGTTGTGGCCAGTTTCAAAATAAAAGATCCAGGCCTGAGCACACCACCACACTTCCTATTCTGTAGAACCAGCATTGTTAACTGTGCCACATCTTGACTCTAAATTTAGGCATTTTTTTTTCCAGGCAAAGATTACTATGCAAAACATTTAAGAGAAAAACTGCTCAAAGTAAATTCCCCCCCCCCCCAACTTCTGTTGGGTTTCCTGCAATGTTTAGATGACTCATTCTCTTCCAAGAAATTTTAAAGGAAAGAGATGCAGGCTGTGTATTGATTCACAAAGACTGCACTGTAAATTCTTTTTCTTCTCTGCCTAGAAACCCCTGGCTTCTCTATAGGGAATGGAAGGGCACTACAACCGTCATTGTCCTGTGATCAGGCTCATCAGGTTTTGTTGTTCCAGGAGTAAATGCACCCCTGTCTTTGGGTGGGGCCCCGTGCAGCCTCGCAGCTCCGTCACTCCCTCCTCAGTGGCCAGCACAAAAGCCCTTCCTGGGCTGCGCTTTTCCCTGAAGGCACACAGTTAAAGTTTCCCAAATAGAGAAAGGGTGGCTTTTTATCATCTGCAAAAGGAGAGACCCCGCCACTTCCTGCCTCTTGCAGTGGTCCCAACTGCTCGGGATTGCTGGGCGCTTATCGTGCAAGTTAACTGAGCTAACTGCACTTGTGTCCTGGCCCAGCCCACTGCCAAAGGGAGTGGTAAATCAGATTGCTTCAGCAGCCTGTTCAAATAAACAGGGCTCCAGTTGAGTAGTCCTCCCGGCTAATCAGTACATGAAAGGAAACATCTGCCTGGCCTAATTGCTGTTTCATTGGTTGGGCCTTCCCCTGCCTGCGCATTCTCCGCTCTCCTGCATTGAAGTCCTGGGTGAGCAACAAGGTGAGGGATCGAGAGCTTTCTCCTTTAACCTCTGCCATTTAAACAGGAGGGGAAAGGATGGGAACTGGCCTGGAGGCAGGAGGGCAGGGTGGTAGAAGTGATACTTGTGGTCACTTCCTGACCCTCTACTGATGATGAGGCTAATAGTGAGTCATTTGTCCCAGCTTCACCTCCTTGAACTTTGCTGCTTTGGTGAAGCTCAGCTTTGCTCCTGTGGGCTGGGGTGCAAGGTTGTAGATGAGAGGCAGGCGTTCTTTGTCCTGGCTTCTTGTCCCACAGGTGAGGTCATCAATTGAGAGAACTTGCAAGGTGCCCCTGAAGTCCCCTATTTCATTGAGAGTTAGGACCCTGAGAACTTGCCCATTACCACTGACGGTGTGGCGTGAAGCCAGCCAGTTGGCCGTACGCTGCAGGGGGTTGTGTTGGAATCCGATATGGATCGGAGAGGCTAGGCAAAGCAGCCTGTAGAATCAGAGTAGCAGAAATCAGGAAGACATTAACAATGTGTGAGTTCAACCCTTTCGTACTGTGGAAGGGAAAACAGAGACTCAAAAAGATCATAGTGAGCGTGCCAGAAAGTGTACAAGATCTGGGACTAGAAGGAAATGTCTGTGATTGCTAGTTCAGAATTCTTCCTACCCCTCCCCACCACCAGGTGCAAAACTTCACGGCTGTTCATGATGAAGTCACATTTCTTTTATGTTCTACAATTAATACCTTAATAGAAAAAAATGGTCAGAGAACTTCTTAATAGAGAAATGGCAAACTATAAAAAAAAGATACCTAATAAACACGTTTTTTAAATGTTCAATTTTACTAGAACCAAAGGACTGCAAATTACAATAGGATATCACATCAGATTGTCAAGACAAAAAAGTGAAATTAGCATGCGTACATGCCTCTGGCAATATTTTTAATTGGCACAGTTTTTCTTAAAGGCAGTTTAATTGTATAAATGAATTCTCATTGACCTAGCAATGTTATTTCTAATAGAAAGCAATGAAAGGTTTGTGCATAGATTATGTGTAAAGTAATTTAATACAGTATTTAAAAAAACACAAAACTTTGCAAGCAAAATCAATCTCCAGAATAGGAGCTACAACAATATGTTATGCTAAAACAGGAGGAATAATACGTGGGGAAATGTTTGCTAAAGAGATATTAAAGAAATTAAGTTTCCAAACAGTGTAATGTAGTCCTAACGTTGCAGAAATAAAAGTGAAAGAGGGAAAATTAGAAAAATATATAACAAGGTGATGTTTTCTTACTGGTAGATATTTAAGAATTATTTTTTCTCTTTTGAAGTTTCCATAGTTTCCTTATTTTAATATGTGTTACTTTTGAAATAAAAATAAGTATTTTTAAAGTAAAGATGTATGCATCTTGAAAAAAGTAAGGCCTGAAATGGTTGTTTCTGACTGAAAGACAGCTTCTTTTTTTGCTTAGGCGCTGAGCACTGCCAGGGAAGTATTGCACCTTCTATTATTAGAAGGGTGGTATTGGTATTTGAATTTTCAGTAGTAAAAAACTAGAAGGAGCTGGCAGAAGATAAAATGAGGACTTCTCCTCTCAATAGCCCAGTGGTGCCAATGACTTCTATCCACTGTTCGCTTGAACTTGGCAGAACATTCCTTATAGCAGGCATGACTGTTTTCTTTTTCCTCATTCTTCTGTGTTCCTCCTGTTCTCTGTGGTTACATACTGGCCTTGAGTGATGGTAGCAAAGAATCTGAGAGCTAGCATTGCTCAGGATTTACCAACTTGAGACCCCTTAACAGATCAGAATCAAGTAACATTAGCTAATCTTGCAGGCATCCGTTACTAAAGAATCACTTCTTGGGGAGTATGGGGTAGAGATAAAGCAAGCGAACTCCCTCCTGCCTGGAGTTTTTGGTTTAGGTAGGGACTTGGAAGTCCTTGAATGTGTATATAGCTTTTCCTAGCTCATCCTTTTACATATCTTCCTTTCTTTCGTAGTCCTCTGGAATGTTTGCTCTAAGTATCTGAGAACACATATTTCACCTAACAACAGTTGCTAGGTAGGATGTGGTTTTCAGATCTGCTCTTTGGGGACCAATTGAAAAATCAAAGCCTATAACCCATTTTCCCTCCACACAATTGCCTTTCCTAGGCTATAGAAAGGACACATTTCATTTTATTAAAACTCTTTGAGTAATCTGACCATAATTGGGTCTGATCTGAGTGGTTATCTGATTTGCTGGGTTAAATAATGGACTTTAATTGAATCTGTGTTATTTGTAGAGTCAGTGCTGCTTTTGCCTTTGTTGCCCCCTCCTCCCTCCTTCTGTTTCCCAATTAACCTTCTTTCCTCTTTCTTTGCAGAGTAAAGAAGTCGGCCAGCAGCTCCAAGATGATTTGATGAAGGTCCTGAATGAGCTGTACTCGGTAAACAAGATGGGTTGCTTGGCTGTTTAACAAGTAGAAGGAAGCAGCTTTTGTCAGCTTGTAGCCATACTCACGTCAGTAATAGAACTGAGCTGTGGTGTGGACAGTGTGGTTCCCCAGTGGGGGTGACCCCACCCATCTCTTTTTTCAAAATGGAATGAGCCAAGAAATACTTTCTCAAAATAGTGTGCAAGCTCACCCCCGCCTCATTTGGGGGATTCTCCCAAGAGACCGGCCAAGACCTAGGTCACCAGAACATCTGACACCATAAGTAAGAAACCAGGGACCCCAAACAATGGCAAAGAGCAGTGTTACGCCATTAACATGTGTCTGTTGGAAAGAATTTATGGTCCAAGTCTTGCATCACATCTTGGACTGATAGTGGTTTAAGAGGGAAACAGATTTCTAAGTGTCCTATTAGGAGGTACCAGTTCAGGCAGAGAGAGCGGTGGACCAGCTTCATGGAGTGAAAACCCCAGAGAAAAGGCAGGTCATGACCCCGGAGAAAAGAGCACAATCTGCTCTGAAATGACAGGCACTTTGGGCACGTGACACCTGTGGCCGGTGTGTGGCGCTTTGTGCACTGGCACATGCTAGTGTTTTCCTCCAGCCACGTTTTATTAATGTGATGAAAACAAACACATATACACCACGGAAATTTCTGTTGCCCTAAGGAGAACTTTTCAATTGTACAGCTTACATCTTTTAGGGATCCCTTGCCATGCTCTGCTGTGTCAGCACTATACATCATTTTCTAGGGTTGCCCCATTCTATTTGGGGGTAATTGGTTTTCTGTTTTCTTGGTTCACCTTTGTCCTTCTTTTTCCTTCTTTCCTTCTCCCCTTCTTCTCGTTATCTTTCTCCTTCTCTTCTTCCTCCTGCTTTTTCCTTTCTTCCATTTTCCTTCCTTCTTTCCTTCCTTCCTTCCTTCCTTCCTTCCTTCCTTCCTTCCTTCCTTCCTTCCTTCACTTTATAGGAAGAGCCCACAGTGTTGTGTGAATCTCAGGCCTTTGGGATTAGAGTTCCACGTTCTTAATCCAGAAGCCTAGGCGTGGTAATTTTGTTATGGCAACTATTAACAACAAGGCAAGACAGTCCTCTCACTTTTCTCCAGTGATTCTTGGTTTGCTTTGAATTTCTATTCTGTGACTCTTGTACTCTGAAGCCAAGTAGATAGATGGTCCCTTAGGTTTGGCTTTCAGTTTTCATTTTGCTCAAGTTAAGGCTTTTTAAAAATAGAAGCAAATTGATGTAAACCATTTGCAAACTGGATGAGTTTCCTGAACTGTCTTTTCAATGCTTAATTCTTTATTTTTAGAGCATCTTCTAGGCACTAAGAAGAGCTATTACGCCTGTCTTCTGGCAGAGAATTCGCTAAGATATAAATGACATATGTTATTATAGGAGTCCTTTTATTTTCCTGTAAGCAGCTTGGGCCTCTGCTATTTGTAGCTGTTTCTGGGAAGAATCAGTTTGGACACCCGACAATCTCCAAACCAACTCACATCACATATGCTGGTTCCACAGTGGTACTCAGGACCACAAAGAAAGAATGGTGTCTCAGGATCTGCTTGCTTTGAGCCAGAGTCCTAGATCTCTTCATGAGCTATATTTTAAAAGTCAATGAAAGGGCACAAGCTGTGCTGGAGTGAGGAAGAGCACCCGGCCCCTCTGCTGTGGTCTGAGCATGGCCTAGTGGGACCTCCAGGTGCAGTCTTTGGCCATCGGCTGCTTTATTGATGACCAGTAGGAAGCCACTGCCAGGGCAGAGCATAAAGTCTGAGAATTGGCTGAGTGTGGTATTCCCTGCCAAGAAGTGAGTTGGTAGATGCTCTTATAAGTTGTCCGAAGCTTAAATAAAAACTCTTTATTGTTCTCTAGTGGGTGATGGGAAGAGAAAAAGAATAGAGGACACCAGAAAGTTCCAGAGAAGGCAGAACATTCTGATGCAGTGACTCTCACACAGGATGACTTTTTTTTTTTTTTGCCCCAAAGGGGCACTTGGCAGTGTCTTATGACATTTTTAGTAGTCACAGTTGGAGGAGTGGAAGAGATTGCTGTCTTCTACCAAGAGTACTGTTGAAATCTTACAATGTACAGAACAGTTCCTGACAGCAATGTGTGCAATGACTGGAATCTCCTGAATTAAGCAACCTAGATTCTACCATGTTGACACTGGTTGTATAAACTTGAGGTACCCCTAATCTCTAGGATTGTGATGTCCCCTACTTTCCATTTGCCGCTGTCTCTATATCCTGGGATGAGGCTGACTGGGGCAGTCATACTTCCTGAAATATCAGTCTATTGTTATGGATCAACTGAGTTTTCAGATTCTATAGGACATTAGAAAGTTCAGAGAATTAAATCAAGAGTTCTTTCCTTTGAAGGGTGAAATCAGCTTGGCTATGAATAAAGATGTTACCAAGTAAGAGTAACTGTCTCTGGGTAGCCTGGGACCAAAGAGTTTCCTGGGACATGAGACTTGCAGTGCTGAAACTGGGCAAGTGCTAACAAGATGACTAGTCACCCAGCATGGGGTAGTGATTTCATCACATAGGGAGTGGGGACTTCTCCATGCTGACTTTGGAAGGCTGCTTGCTGTACACTCTGTCAGGGAAGTTAGGAAGAGAATGAGGGAGAGTTTCTTATAAGGCTCTTCCCTTTTACTTGATCTTTAAGAAAGCAGGGAGGGGCCTCTTCTTTCAGTGACCCTTTAGGATGTAAAATTTATCTGTGGGCACTAGAAAAAGGAACTCAAGGCTATAAGAAGCTTACCACCAGTGTGCTGGCACATACCTGTAATCCCAGCCATTTGGGAAGCTAAGCAGGAGAATCACAGATTCAAGGCCAACCTGGGCAACTCTATGAGACTCTCAAAATAAAAAGGGCCACTGTGTTCTCTCTTGCATGGATGCCTCGCCCTCACCTTGTAGATTCTATTTCTTTTCCTACTTTTACTTGGCCTAAACTCATTCTGCAGAGCCTGTTTCTTTTCCTACTCTTAACAAAACTTTGCTAGCATTAAAAAAACAAAAAACTGAGTATGTAGCTTAGTGGTAGATACCTGCCTGCAGGCCCTGGGTTCAATCCCCATTACTACTACCATAACACACACACACACACACACACACACACACACACACACACACACACACACACACACACACACACACTGTATTTTCTGTATCCTTCTTACCTCACACCTCCCCCTTCATGTCCATGAACACTTCTTTTGGAGGACTGATTACCCAAGGGTTGGTAATTTAAGTGTTTTTGCATACTGATGAGCCAAATTGCAGAGCCCAGGTGTTTCCAAAGAAAGATCCCTTTGGGCAGGAGTCCCAGTGTCTTCCCTAAGTGGCCAGCTGCCTCCTTGCACCTTCCTCATCCCTGCCTGAGGGCCTTTGATTTTCTTGACTTGGCAACATGCGCCCACAGCTGCTGTTCAGAGAGCAGTCTCAGGAAACGTTCCTCCGTGCAGTGAACAGGCTGGCTCAGAAGCCATGGTATAAGGGGTTTTCATTTTCTGACCAGTGCTCCAGGAATGCTTTTGCAGTAAACACACTTTTTCCCCAGGAACTCTTGGTTTACCCTCTTTGGTTGTACTCAGAAGCTAAGTCTTACAAAGCCCAGGAAACCTCCACAGGAGAACATACTGTATGTGCAGGCACAGATGCCATCTAGGATTGGCTGAGTAGGAGAAGTCGAGGAACCTAAGGCTTGATGGAGAAAGAAGGGGCATTGGGACAGTGGGCCTGCTGTCGCTCCAGAGGTTTTACGTCCTGGTGCTGCCTGTGAAGTTGTGTTCCATAGACTCGAGCTTCTTCAGACTGGTGTCCAGCACCTGTTCCCTTGAAACAGTGGCCCCTGATAGTTCCTCAGCTCCGCTGTCTGTTCAGCCCTGACAACACATAAGAGACATCCCTAAATGTAAGACATTTGGTTTTTTAATAGGGAGGAGTAGAAAAGTAAAAGAGCAAGTAAACAAATAGGCGATGAGAAACCTTTTACATGTCTGCACAGAGAAGGGGCATGAATCAGGCTCTTTGGAAGGGTACCTGTATTAAATCTTAAATTGCCAGAAAAGCCCCTGTCCCTCTACTCTTATTTCATGATACAGTGTCTTAATTTCTCCAGCTGTCTGGGGCTGCTATGGATAGACTGCTTGAAAAGCTTTCTGCTCTCTGCCTACCCTGTTTCCTCTAAATTGCTTGTTTAGTCTTGGTGTTGGTACTCCTTAATGTCTGGTTATCCAGCTGCCTGCTGATATTTAAAAGTGAGCTGCTAAACAGTTCTGGGTCAGCCATGGCTCTCACTGGAGCGGGATCTGGCTGGACCGTGTCTTTAGTGAGACCCCAGCATCAGTATTTCTTTTCTTTATCTTCTATCTGGGTGGTCAGATTGCTGAGACATGGCTCTTGATTTCCCATTTCATCTAGGGGCTAAATTGTGAGGGAATATGGGCCCTCTCAACATTCAGTAGCCCCCTATCAGCTAAGCTGGGTACTCTGCAGTCCAGAGAACCTCCCAAATAAGCCTCTGGCCTTCTAGTGTGATGAGGGAAAAGATCTGTGGGTTGGAGAATTCCTGGGCTTTTGAGTTCCTCTTCGTCCCCACCTCCTCCCACGGCCATTGTTTCTCGTGGCGTTTCCAGGATGCGTGGGGTTGTTCCTTGGCACTCCCTCTTTTTGGCTTTGATTCCACCGGTCAGTTACTGCTTGTCTACCTCTTGTCATAGTTTGCTTCCATTCTTTTTGTTACCCTCAATGTACACAAAAAATAGTAATAATAAAACTTTTCTGACATTTTAGTGTGGCTTGGGGAATGAGTAGAACTAAATACGTGAATTCAGTATTTAGTGTTTCGAAGTCAAGCGAATGAAGCCAGTTTCTCTTTTCGGGACTCCCGTGACTCTACTTAACCTTTCTTCTCAGCTATAGTATTTTAGCTTTAGCCTCATGCAGAGCAAATTCACTGTTACTTAGTGGCCAGTGTACAGATTTTGGAGTTTGTCAGCCCTTGGTTTGAAGCCTGACGTCCCATTTAGTCATTTCCTCATCGTTTGAAGTGGAAGTGGTAAACGTGTCTTTCGTAGAGTTGTGGGGATTAAATGAGGTAGCGAATGGAAAACCCCCAACATGCAGCAGGCTCCAAGGGGCAGGGACTGATATTAATACCGCACTCTGCTCCCCTCCTTGTCCAGCCACACACACACAATGTGCCCATCTGCCAGCTCCTGCACTGTGTGTCTCCCTCTCAAGGAAGCCTCAAGGCATTGGAATTCCAGCACTCTTTCACTTCAGACTGCTCCGTTTGTTATCGAGCCTTGTGAACTCCCAGGTAGACAGACGCTCTTGCCTGGCAACAGAAAGCTCCAGCCAAGTTGGACAGGCACCGTGTCGCTGGAAGTAGTTTATGTGGGAGGACTGGAAACAAGCTTGAGTTCCAGGCTTCCTGGCCTCCTTGCTAAGTAAAGGAGTTGGATTCCTAGACAGTTGCTTTGATGGAAAATTTGCAAGTTGGGTCTTTGTGTTTTTATACTACTACTTTCTTGTGGCAACTCTAGCTGCTCTTGATGAAGTTTGGTCCTTCCCATCTTCTTACCTGAATTATGCAGGTTCACAGTATTCATGAGACTGTTGTTTAGATCATAGAATTGCCACACAGGTAAACCAGGCAAATGTTGTGTAGCACTTGGCACAAAGCCAAGAATATATTAAATGCTTGGTAAATGATGGCAGGCATTGTTATCCCCACTGCTATTCCGGTCTCCATGAGCAGGTGTCTGATACAGAGACAGTGAGCCCGTAGAAAACTTTTGGAGCTTTCCCTGCTTCTCCTCATTTTATATCTGAAAGGTACAAAAAAGTATAGGGTACTACACAGACCCACTTTGGGAGACCCTAATCAGGGAGGTGTCATTGTCTCCTGTCTGCTCAGTGTTGTGAGGTGACTAAGCAACAGATATCACTGGGCCAATATAAGAATAATGATTTCAAGTTATAATTAAAGTGGAAGAGGCTGGGGGTTAGTGCAGCCTGTAAACCCAGCACTCAGGAGGCTGAGGCAGGAGGGTCACTGCAAGTTCCAGCCAGCCTGGACTACAGAGTAAGCTCAAGGCCAGCCTGAGCTGCATAGTGAGACCTTGTCTCAAAAAGACAAAAATAAACACATACATACATACATACAAACAAGAAAATAATACATGAAGTCATTTCACTAGGAAGACACAGTGGCTCAGTTCTAACATTGCTTTCCTATGCTTTGGAGCAGTCTTTGATATATAATGTTTGCTGAACCAAGCACTTCTGGATTTTTCCCTGGGCGGGGGGTGAGGATATTACTGCATGAGGGAGAGATCTGGCTGTTAGTCTTCAAAGAAGAGAGTTGACCCCACTGGCTTGACCTCTGGGGTGGGGGCGGGGGTGTCTTGCAGGTCATGAAGACATATCACATGTACAATGCCGACAGCATTAGTGCTCAAAGCAAGCTAAAGGAGGCGGAGAAGCAGGAGGAGAAGCAGATTGGTAAATCCGTGAAGCAGGAGGACCGCCAGACCCCACGCTCCCCTGACTCCACCGCCAATGTGCGCATTGAGGAGAAGCATGTCCGGCGGAGCTCCGTGAAGAAGATTGAGAAGATGAAGGAGAAGGTGGGTGTGCTCCAGCAACAGTAGAGGCAGGAGGAATTGTCTAGAAGGAAGGACGGATAGCATTTCCCAGTAGGCTCCTTGAAGAGCCCAACAAGGAAGCTTTGGGATTCTTTAGTGTAGTTTTTGCCCTGCTGGCATCCTAGGTATTGGAAGAACTTGGACACTTGAGCACAAAGTGAAATATCCTAGTGCTTTGGGGTGTGTGTGTGTGTGTGTGTGTGTGTGTGTAGGATTCTAGACTTTGTGGTTGGCTTTCGGAGTTGGGTTCAGCGGCAGGCAGGGGTGGTGGCACCTCCTCCAGGGTGGCATTGGAAGGACGAAGAATGGTACATGAAGGTAGAATCAAAGTGGGGCACATCTGAAGTAGGGAGCCTCATTAACCTTTCCTGAACCGCTCTACATTGTGCCCTTGAATCTCGTTAATCAGAATTAGAACCCAATTTAAAGCAGACGCGCATGGGGAGTAGCAGCACAGTTGTGGTTCTTGAATGAACTGTATTTTCATCTCTCAGAGAACAATCTCCCCTAAAAAAAAAAAAAAGTAAAAATGAACCTTTGTTTCCCTTTCAGCGCCAAGCCAAGTACACCGAGAATAAGCTGAAGGCCATCAAAGCCCGGAATGAGTATTTGCTGGCTTTGGAGGCAACCAATGCATCTGTCTTCAAGTACTACATCCACGACCTGTCTGACCTTATTGATGTAAGTGCTGAGAGCCAAGGGGCCTGTGGACACCTCTCTCCTGGATTCACAGTCATGCGCACACATTCCCCATGTCTGGCGTCCAGGCACCTAAGGCAATTAGACAACAGTTTACAGAGAGAGTAGCCGTGATCCCTTAGGGGCTTGCCATGTGCCGGTACCGGGGATACACTTAACCCTTTGTCTCATTCACTCCACAGCACAGACCTGGGAAGAGGGCATTGTCTCTGCTTTTGTTGGCCAACACTCAGAGATTAGATAGATGACTTACCCAGAACTCGTAAGTGACAGGCAAAATGGGCACCTAGGTCTGATTACTGAACTCATGCTCATACTCACTCTGCTCTTCTGTCTGCCAGGAAATACTCCCTTACTCAGCGACTTGGACAGCAAAATGGTGACAAGAGCCAGAGCTAGGATGCTGGAGTTTACATGTATACAGCCGTGAGAGTTTCTCAGGAGTCTTGTTTGACGATTGTGCCACCCTTGTGGATATGCAGTGTTGTCTCCAGTTTGTGGATGAAGAAGTTAGTAGTCCAGAGGGTTAAGAGATTTAACTGCGTGAGGTTATAGATTTGCAGTGCACTGCAAATTACAGTCCAGTTGAGAAAGTGTCCAGGTGCTCCTGACATCTGGCCCATTTTTGCTGAGATGTGGCCCAAAGGTGACTGACTGAAGAAGCAGGCTAGTAGGTAGTGGGTTTTGCCCGAAGCCAGGACAGCCTTTTGTCTTTAGCCTTTTGGGTCAGTCTTGGACTTGGCCCTCCTTGGCCTGTTGCATCTCTTCAGACCTAGAGATCCCAGTCTGGCCTAAATCCTAAGCCAGCTCTAAGTGAAGCTACTTAAGTATAATCCTACTATCAAGATGAGGAGTCTGCGGCTGGGGATTTTGCTCAGTGGCTTAAGTGCCTGCCTGTCAAGTACAAGGTCGTGAGTTCAATCCCCAGTACCAAAAAAAAAAAAAAAAAAAAAAAAACCCAAAAAAGATGAGTCTGGACCAGCTCAGGGAGCAGTGGCGGCAGCAGCAGCTGGGCTCTGCAAATCTCTGGTCAAACTGCATCTGCTTGCCTGCCTTAGTTATTCTATAAGCAAACCAGCCATGCTTCAGAAGCCCATGTGGTCTGAGATTCACTGTTGTGTAGCTCACTGGGTCACTGAGGCTTGTCATGGCGCTGTTCTGAAACTCTGCTTTGTTTCCCACTCCTCTGCCCTCAGCAGACTAAAGTGCAGGACAAGAACCTCTGTGCTTAAATCTGGCCCACATCGGAATTGCTTGGGGAACTTTACTGAAATACAGATTCCTGTCTCCTTTCAGGCACGGAGCTTTGATTCAGTAGGTCCTGGCCTCTCAGTGCCCCCAAGTGTTATTGTCTCACTGGGTAAGTGGAACCCAGGTCCCCGCTCAGGGACGACTTTGTTTTTGCTGCTGTTGATGCCAATCTGAACACTGTCCCTCAGCAGAGGTCAAAGCCCCAAACAAGATCCTTTCTCTGGCGCAGCACAGCGGCTCCTCTCTGTTGGGAAAGAGGCCTGTTCTCCACCCGTGGAAGAGAATCAGTTCTTTCTTAGGCCCAATGTCTGCTATTTATCTAGCACTTGTTTTTAAAAAAAAAAAAACAAATCAGACCATGCAGGGTGCCACGTGCCTTCCCCCAATTTGTCCTCTTCTTTGCTTTCCCCCAGGCAGTCTTCCTGCTGGCCCACAAGGGGGAAGGCAGGGGCGACTGCTGTGTCGGTCACAGCTCATGTAACCCTTAGACCCTTCATCCAGGTGAGCACATGTTTTAGAATTAGTGTAAGAAGCTACTTTTATCTCTATTTTTTTATTGGTATTTATTTGTTATCTATATTGATCACATTCATCATAGGGAATTTGTACCTGTACATAATAAATCTTGATTCTTATTTTTTTCCTCCCCATTCTCTTCTCCTTCCCTTCCCTCAACCCTTAAGAGGTTATTTTGTACCATATTTTCATTAAATTGAAGAAGAAGGTCTGCTGAGAGCCTTACTTCACAGGACGCGGTCGAAGTGCTATTGAGAAAGAAGACAGCAGCCTCCAGCACTCGGCAAGGCGTGGGGCTCGGGCCTGTGAGCCAGGCCAGGGCGGCAACTGTCCGAGCCGCTAGGGCAGCGGGCCTGCTCTTCTTTCTTTGCTGTTATGTTTTGGTTGTATCTTATTTATTTTGTGTATTGTTTGTTTCCTTTAGATTTTCTGTAGAGTGAGGACAGATTAATTACTCTTTTTTAGAGAAAGCTAATACTACTCAGCTTTAAATGTTCAGTAAATTATTTATTTGGGGAGGCTAAATGCTTAGCATTAGGGGTACAAATTGTAATAATTTTGTCTGAGAAGTATTTATAGACTCTAGGTTTTTCAAACTGTGGTTCATAATCCATTTGGGGAGCCATGAAATTTCATTTATGGTTCAACTTTTTAAAAAATAAATAACTACACTAGAATAGGGAAAAAAATATCAGGCTGTGTAAAATTATTATGTTTTAAGTTTTATTTTGTGAAACTTTTATGGTAGGTGTGTACATGCATGTTTGCATACCTGTGGTGGAGGTGGTGGTGGTGGTAGTGGTCGTGTGTGTGTGTGTGTGTGTGTGTGTGTGTGTGTGTGAGAGAGAGAGAGAGAGAGAGAGAGAGAGAGAGAGAGAGAGAGAGAGAATTTCTTACTGGTGAGTTGAGAATCACAGAACTAAGAATAGAGGATGGTCTCTTAGTCTTCTCTTTCAGTTCCAGGAAGGCAAGAACTAGGACCTGTGTAGCCTTAGTAGCCCCCAGTGGTTAATATACAGCTGAGCGTGTAGTATGTTTTTTGAGGGGGTGGGAGACTAGAAAGAAGATGATCCTATAAGTTAAGACTTTATTTTCATTTTATGTCATTTAATATGCTAAATTCTAAAATCATCTGACTTTGCTATTTAGTATTCTTTTGCTGTATAATTTACATATGAGAACTAAACATGAAAAAATAAAAGAACTAAACTTGAATGTTACAGTTCCAAGAGTTTTGACAAATTTTTATGACCTCATAACCTCCCTGCTTATCAAGATACCTTGATAAAAGATATGTTCCAACTGCCCTGGAAAGTTTCTCTTGTCTCTCCAGTCTCTTTCCCCTTGACAGTCACAACTGTGCCTTTTCTCCAAAAATTAGTGCTGCCTATTGTAGAACTTCCTAAAGATGGGACAGTATAATATATACATTTTTTTGTGGTTCATTTCTGTTGCTCAGGATGTTTTTGTGCTTTCTCCAGGTTATTTGCATGTATCATTAGTTTCTTTTTTATTGCTGTTCTGTGCAATAAGAAAGGACTCCACATGTGCCTTGGTAATGGGCCAACAGAGCAGGAGCAAGTGTGGAGTTTGGGATGCTGGCATCCTGATCTTGCACATCCGCTTGCTTGTTCTAGCCCATTTGTCATCTGTCACGTATGGCATTTTGCCTCCTTCCTAGGAGTCTGAAGCTCTATGCATATTTAAGGTATTGAGAGTAAGTGGAAAGGAAATTATTTCTATAGATACCATTACATGGACACAAGGCCTAATCTCTAACTTCTTTTGATAGTAACACATAAGATTTCAACTCTGACTAGGAAGCCACGTGATCATCTGACACACACCAGGACTTTAGGCCAGAAAGACAGTCTGAACTCACTTGATAGTGTCTGCAAACTCTAGGCTCATTGGAGTGTAATTTTCCTCCCCTGTATTCCTGTGGCTTTCTCAGTCTGGGAACAGGTGGGTGAATGAAGAACAGGGCACTCATTGTCTTATGCGTTAGCGGGAATATTGTGAGTGTCATGTACACAGGTTGTGTTTATGATACCCTGTGTACCCAAGTCAGGCATGACGGACTTTTTCCCCTTTAGGAAATTTATTAAGTGCACTTGTTTTTCTCTTCCATGTCAACTTGAAGTGGGTATTACAAAACACCCATTTTTCTTGGCAGGTCTCTGAGAATCAGTTGGAAAAGGGTTAATGAGCTATCGATACAAGTTATGTATCTGGATGGCTGTCATTAAATTCTTATAAAATTTTGATTTCCCCCGAGAGGGTTTTCATCAAACATTTATATAATCCAGAGATGGCCAGGGGAGCCCAGGGTGGCCACAGAACTCATCAGAAGCCATGGAACATGTGCTTTGTCCCCAGTGTGAGCAAAATAACTAATGTGCTGCCTCTACTCTTGGGAGTCTCTGCAGAACAGGACAGAATGTTCAAATCTCATTTGTCTGACTTTGCCAGATATTGCTTCTCTGCTAGTTTCAATTTCTGGCTGTTGTCCTGCAGGTATGTAGATGGCCAAGAATCTAGGAAACCTATTCGCAGTCTCCTGGGTTAACTGGAGACATGGGGAGCTTAGGGAACACTGTGAGATCCCCATTCACTTCTACACAGTGGTCATATAAATAGGGTCAGTGCTGCGGCCCCTGGAAAGCTCCCTGCTTTCCTCAGACCGCATGCAGTGAACAAAACAAAACCTTCAGGGCTGCATCCAGCCATCAGGCTTAGGTCGGCAGTTCGGCACATGTAGATTGATTTCTGAGAGGCTGTTTTCTTGCAGCTTCGATTAGCTGAGCTTTATTAAATAGCTATTATGAGCAAGACCTCATGGGAAGGCACAGAAACAAGGGTCAGATAGTGGCCAGACTCAAGGAACTCATATTCTGGTTGGGGCAATATGAAATAGCAAGCCACGGATTTGGGGGAAGGGTAGGAGGACCCTGTATCGCAGGAGAGCTGAAGATGGCATGATTCTGAGTGGAGGCTGGTTTCCCAGAGGCTGGGAATTTGATTAAGGTGTTGAAGGTTAAGTCCAATCCCAGCAGGTGAGAGGAGTGGGGCAGATTTCTGGGAAGGAGACCTAGGAGCTCTAGGGCAGGAGTCAGTGGATTTGGAGGTGACGATTGGTCTTCGTTCAATGTCTGCGCAGTGTCAGATCTGTGTAAACGAGTTGCCTGTTATCAGCCTCACAGCTGTCTTCGAGGTTGCCATTATCCCTAGTCCAGGGAAAGGGATTAAGTAGCTTATTTATGGCCACACAGTTGATTGGAGACCTGTACTTTTCTGGCACTCTGCTCTGCACAGAGTATGTCATTGGATTGGAGCAAAAGAGGCCAAAAGAGGGAGATCATATTGGGTGGGCCGACTGCACACACATTACGATTAATTCTGCCTGTCTGACTTAGCTCAAATTAGTTACCTTCACTGAACCTCAGCTTCCTACTCTGGAAAATTAAGAGACTATTGACTTCACTGGGGGTAATTATGAGGATTAAAAATGTGAAATGTGTATACTACACTAAGTACACTGTCTGGCATATACTAAATATACTCAGAATAGAGCATTTCTCTGCCTTTCCAAACTGAGGGAGGTGGGATTTTAACCCTCAGAGTGGGGGAAGAGTGGCAAATTTCAGGTTTTTTATCAAGAACATAACAAAAGCCACATTTGAGGACAATAAAGCAAACCATAGTGGTGTAAAGTTAGGGTATGAATTATAATAGAGGTAGTGAAAATGGAGAGGAAAGGGCTTTCCAAAAGCACTAAAGGTCCCTTTGGGGCATCCTGCTCCCCTCACTCTTCCTCACGTACACAATGGGCAGCATTACTCTCTCCGCAAGACTTTAGGCATAGAGTTCACCATCAGGGTCTACAGTGGGCTAAGCAGGAAGGCTTCCAGGCTCACGGGTAGCCTGGCCAGTTCAGTGGCATCTCTAGAGGAGGGTGCCTGTGCAGTCTCCCAGTCAGCCATTTTTGTCTTGCTTCTATTTGCTATTCCTTCCCAACTGAATGTAGTGTCTTTTCATCCTCTGGCCATAGATGAGCTGTGACTGCTGTTATTCTGCGGAAGCTAGGCACCTGCCAGAGCCTGCTGGCACTGAACCCAGAGCCCAGCTCAACGGGTGCACTGTCGCTGAACTTCTCGTCAGATGCTTAGAAGGAGGAGGCCTGTCATGTGCTTTCTCTTCCCCAATAGAGGCTATTTCCAGTGTGATCATGATGAGAAGGGAAGGCTGCAGAAGAGTTAATTTGATGCTTTCTTATGCAATGAAATGACAGGCAGATGGCCTTACTGTAGCCATGGATTCTGCTCTGCAGTTTCTTCTGAGGATCTGGACTGAAACAGTGCTAAGCAATTAAGGAGATAATGGATGGCCAGAGAATTTCGATCTCTGGGTTCTTTAGGAGGAGTTGGGAATGTCACCACAGGGTTGTAGCATGCCACTGCTGAGAATGGGACGTAGGGTTCACATTTAACCCAAGCATTTTCAGAAGTTTGCTTTAACAGAAGAATTTGTCCTTCACTTAGAACTCTGGTATCTTACATAAAAAGATGTCTTGGTGAGAGAGATGGGAACTCCATATTTGACTGTGTGAGCTGACTTCCACTCCCTTCTCAACAGCAGCCTGAGCCGGGCACAGAAATCAAGAGCTGTGAGCTGCTGCTTGAGAACCAGCCTGGCCAATCTGTTCATTTTGCTGTCAAAGGAGCAGGTTCAGGTCACTTTGCTCGGCCTCCAGTGTTGGGTTTATTGTTTAAATACGATTGCGTCTTACACTTTTTTTTTCTTTCATTCTTTCACATTTGCTGTAGAAAATCAGAATCCATTGTATGATTTCACTTTCCCAAGGAGCATGTTTAAAACTTTCGTCTTATTCATGCTTCTTGTGTAAGGGAGCTTTGGCCCAGACTTCCTGGTCTGCCACCCAGGGCTATTCTAGGAGGTGATGAGTGTGACCCATGGATTCAGCCTCCACTCTCTTCTTCTACCTGAGCAGAGTTTGTATATGTTAACTACTGTGGAGCACTCGTATTTTTGACTCCTGGCTGCCGAAATGGCCTAGTGTGGTTGGCATATAGTGACCCTTAGGGAATGGCAGGCTGTAATGTTATCATTGCATTTTGTCATAAATACCCTTACAGATAAACCTGAAAATAGAAGAAAATTCTCAACCTTTCTCATATTTATAGAATAGCACCATATAGAACTTGATTAGATCACACCATTAGGCCCTTATGGGTCTAATGTTGACCTGAGAGTCCATTGTGAAATCTCACCCGGACCTCAGAAGCCAGCCTTCTTCCTGCAGCATAGCCAGTTATACTAATGTGGTCAGATCTGCCCTGGGACCAACCCTTTCTTTAAGCCTTGGAACTGGCTGTGGTGTGCTCATGTGCCTTCTCCTTCCCACAGCAGTGTTGTGACCTAGGCTACCATGCTAGCCTGAACCGGGCCCTACGCACCTTCCTGTCTGCTGAGTTAAATCTGGAACAGTCGAAGCATGAGGGTCTGGATGCCATCGAGAACGCAGTAGAAAACTTAGATGCCACCAGTGACAAGCAGCGCCTCATGGAAATGTACAACAATGTCTTCTGCCCGCCAATGAAGTTTGAGTTCCAGCCCCACATGGGGGACATGGTGAGGCCCTGCCCATCTTCTTGCTCTCTCAAATGATCTTATGTGCTCTGGTGTGTTGCGTCATTATACAGAGGCCATGTTCTTCGAGGGGTGAGGGCTTCCTGTCGGGTGGGGAGGCACATTTCTCTTATTCAGCAGACAGCCACTGGCAGCCTGCCACCCACCAGGCCTGGCTGTGAAGGCTGAGAACTGGAGCCCTCAGAAAGCTTACAGTCTGCTGAGTGAGGTTGGGAAAGAGTTAGAAGAAGGCACAAGGAGGGGCAGCCAAAAGGAACAGCTGGTATGGTGAAAGGAAAGTAGGGGGGAGGGTGCCTGCAGTGGTGAGGCTGGAAGAAGGGAGAGCTAAAGGGAAGCCAGGCTCAGAAGCTGGGGCCGGGGGAGCTAAACAGAGGGATGATGTCATCTGTTAACATTTGGCAGAGTTCAGAAGGATCTCTTCTGGTTTGGGAAGACTGTGGTAAAGGAGATAGTGTAGCTTAGGTACTGAACAAACCAGAATGGGTACCTCTAGAGGGCAGGAGTGAAGATGCCAGCCCCACAGAGGCATCATGCTGGTTGCTCAGGCAGGGCAGCATGAGCACAAGGGCCCTGTTACGGATTCTTCACCCCCAGTACCTAAAACAGGAAAGGCTTGTATGAACAGAACTGAAAGGAAAGAGAAGTTGAATATTTTGATTCCACTTCAAGTGGTTGTGCATCCAAATCAGAGTAAGCTCCATTCCTGCAGTTACCATTTCACCTACCAAATTAGAAGGAGGGGGCGTAGAGGCTTACATGACAGAAAAGGTCGCAATGGACCTTCAGACATAGTTGGAATTGAAGCAGGAACTTTGCCAACACTCGCTTATCCTCCCTCCATTCTCAGACCTTTTCTGTGGGGCGGGGAGCCTGCATTGCCAGCCTAGTCTCCCTCGGAAGGTCTTGCTGTGTTTCACTAGTTTTGTTTGGGTGGTGTTTTGTTTGGGTGATGTTTAACTCTGAGCTGGTCACTGTGGCTGGATTACTGGGTTATGCCAGGGTCATAGATCAGTCAAAACTGTGCACTCGAGTAGCGCAGTAGGAGGCTCTCCAAAGGACTGTCAGACCACAGTCACCAAAGGAGGTGTGGATGTGATGGGGCCAAACTGCTTCAAAGCGCGAGTGTTTGCCAAGATCAGCATCTAGACACTTTAGAAAGCACTGCTCCAGAGTGACATCTGTAGCAGTGTAACCAGAAGATTTGCTGTCATCAGTAGGCCACCATGGAGAGTGGGACATTTCCATCCTAAAAACAAAAACATAGGGATAACTTCTTTCCTCTCCTTCCTGGGGAAAACTAAACCCTTTCAGTTTGTTGCCATTGCTGTGACTTAGATTTCAGTGTCTGAACAGATGGGGAGGTGGGACGGCAGCGTGTGCAGTTACAACAGGGGGGAGGAGTGTCACCAACCCCCAGGATGCCCCATTCCTCACCTGCTCTGGCTTCTCGTCAAACTTGCCTTCCAAGCCCCTTCTCCAGCTGCCACTGGGATTCCTTCCCAAAAATCGGTGGGACTTGCAGGCGAGCTGAGTGGAGTGATACATTTTCTGGTGTTGACTGAGTTGCGGTCGGAGCCAAACAGCTTGTCTCCATAAAGGGGAAATCCAGATGCTGGGCACTCGAGCCCCCTCTCCGCCCTGTCAGAGCCACATTTCCATACTCCAGAGCACAGCTGGAATGCATTACCTTGCACACTGGTACAGGATCACTGCCAAGCGTGCCTCAGCAGCTCTGCTGCTGCTTAAAGGAACAGGCTTGGAGATGGTTTTTGCTCTGATTCCTCCCTGCTAGGTCTGGGTTAGTTTAAAAATCAATAGCTCATCCTTCTTCCTGGGCGCTTCTTTTTTGTGATAGAGCTAATCAGTGACTGAACCTGGGAGAGGGTCCCCATTCTCACCTAGCCTTCATAAGAGGGGAAAATAAAAGGACATGAGAGAGCAGCTCATCCTTGGATCCTGCAGCCAGTTTATCTTCATTCGTATGGGTTTTCCATCAACTGGAGGCAGGAGGGAGCTGCCTGGAAGTTCTTGAATTAGGGTCAAATTTGGGGTGACATTCTGACTGAAAGCCCTGAAATTGGCTGAGGCCCCATACTGACTGGTTCTGGGGCCCTCGTCACATGAACTAATGCCAAGTGCTCTCAGATGTATGGGGAGGTGGTGCCTGGCTTCATTCTTGGTGCCCCCGGAGGCTTATGGGGCTCAGGATGCCTGACTGGTGACATCAGGCAGCAGGGAGTTGCACTCTTGGCACAGACCCACTCTGGCCACCAAGCTTTCTCCACTGTGTCTCCTTATCCAAGAGCCAGAATGAAGTCAGCTCCCTTCAGATCTGAGAGCTGGCTTGGACCAGCCCCTCGGCCAGGGAAGAGGTCAAACCAGTTGGGAGCTTAAAAGCCAGTGGAGGAAAAGGTCAAGTCCCAGCCCCCTCCATTTGGAGAGAAGTTCTGTCTTTCAAACAAGAAAATGGTCTATGAGCATGCGAATGATCCCGCTCCCTGCTTAGAGGAAGGAGTCTGGTTCTATCCAGATAGCTCTTCAAACAAGAGCTAAGAGAACTATCGTAGCAAGATGACAAGAGCTGCCTCCACATGAGTTCAGCTTCCCCACTCCCCCAACCTGCCCTTCATCAGTCCTGGAGATAATGGGCGACCTCATACCATAGCTCCACCCCATGAGGAGCCAGTGGTTCAGCCGTCCCTTCACAGAGGAGGAAACCCCTGGCAGCAGTGCCAGGGGGAAGGCAGGTTGCAAAGGATCCTTGCCCACTCAGACCTTGTGGAGGTCAGTGGTAAAATGATAGCTCATTGGAAATGCCAAGCTTTGCCAGATTCCATGCCCTCTGGGGCCCTCTAGCATAAGCCAGTGATCTTGTTCCTGGCTTCAGGTTCTCTCTCATTGAGTCGGAGTTCTTATGGATGGCCTGGATTTATAAACACATGCTGGCTGCCAACAGCAGCAAGTTAGCCTCCTGACCCACTTCTCTCCTGCTTTCACTCTGGTGTAAAGTGGGAGGAGGGAAAGGCCGGAGAGGTGGCTGCTTGGCCCTCTGGCAGGAAATTCTCGCTGTGCCAGACCATTGTGTCTCTGGAGCTGAGCTGCCTGAGGCACTCTCTGCCAGCCTCCCCAGCTTTCTGAGTAGACCTGCCCCTGCCAAGCACCAGCCTAGAGATGGGTCCTGAGAGGGAAACCTGGTCTTTCTGAGCAGATTCTCCTCCCGACTTCTCTTATGTGCTGTTCAGTCCTCATATTGGCTTTGGATTTTGTTTCCATTGCAAGTGTTCCACCCTGCATACGAGCGGTTATGTTAGCGGTGAGAACTCTGGAATCACCAGAAAAGTTGTATCCTCTTCCTGACCTGGACTTGCTTTCTTCTGGCAGGCTTCCCAGCTCTGTGCCCAGCAGCCCGTCCAGAGTGAGCTGGTACAGAGATGCCAACAACTCCAGTCTCGCTTATCCACTCTGAAGATCGAAAATGAAGAGGTGAGTGGCCCGCCCTGGGCTCAGAGCTACGCTCTGAGGTTCCCCATGGAACTTCTTGCTGCTGCTCACGCGGGAGCAGGTGGAAGGAGCATGCTGAGAATGTCCGGGCTGCTGCAGACACTTCCTAGCCAAATGTAGGCTTGGATTTTCCCCTTGCTACATCCTGCCCTTGAACTCCAGGAAGTCGCTCTTGTGTTGCCAGAGGTTGTGTTCTATTTTGAGCTCTTACAATACACTTTTTTTCCTCTCTACACTTTTAATCAAAATGGCACTTGGCAGCAAGATGGACAGTACTGTGTCTGAAACTACCCCTCATGCCTGGCTTTTTCCAGCGTTTTCAAACATCTCCATCCTCTGAGGAAAGGGAACGGTCTTCTGGGCCCAGTATATTTTTCTTTCAACAACCAGTTCAAAAGGACAGCTTGATTGATGATCCCATTTTCTGGTGAGCTCAGATGGCTTCTTTCCTTGTGTCTCAGTCTTACTCTTCCTAGAAGATCAGGAAGGACTAGGAATGGGCCAGTTTTTTTTCCCGGTAGCTAAACAAATTCATTGTTTTGTTGAAGGTCATGAAAGAGAATCTGGGGATTTTTTTTCCATATAGAAAATCACACTCCTTGCATGTGCTAGGCAAGTGCTCTATCACTAGTCATCCCTAGTTCTTGTTTCTTTTTGAGACAGGTTCTTGTTAAGTTGCCCAGGGTACCTTTGAACATTTGATCCTCCTCCTGCAGTCTCCTGAGTAGCTGGGATTGTATAGGCATGCACCACCCTACCTGGCCTATCCCACCTTTTAGCTGATTCTTTATACAGCAGGGTTGTTTTGAATTTGTTTTATTCATATTTCCTTAGCACTTCCAATATACTAAAGACCTGACACTCAATTGTAAAACTAAGGAGTAAGTAAAAGAGCTGAGTCAAGTACAAGCACGAAGAAGTAATGGATCTTAGGTTCTCATCAGAGAGTCGTGTGCGGTAGCAGAATCCATGTGAGCTGTCGCCCTCATCTAGCTCCACCTGGGGAAGCAGAGCTGGAGTCTTTGATGATGTCCTCCTTCCTTCTCATCGCGTTCTGTCCCCCTTCTCCAAGCTTCTCCATCACTGGCTGTTTTGCAGCTTGCCTGTCATGCATTTGGTTTGCTCTTGTGGTTGCAGGTAAAGAAGACAATGGAAGCCACCCTGCAGACCATCCAGGACATTGTGACTGTTGAAGATTTTGATGTGTCTGACTGCTTCCAGTACAGCAATTCCATGGAATCTGTCAAGTCGACTGTCTCGGAAACCTTCATGAGCAAACCCAGCATCGCCAAGAGGAGAGCCAACCAGCAAGAGACGGAGCAGTTTTACTTCACGGTAAGGGCTCGGAGGCCGTTAAACAACCTCAGCAGGCACTCTGGTCCTCAGGGGAGCTCAGAGTCCTTGTCACATGTCTGAAAGGACTGAATATCCTAGAATCTGAGCAGCCTACCTCTGTCTAAAGGGACATCTCCAAGTCAAACGTGTCTAACTGGGACTCCCTAATAAGGGTTGCTCCCAAGTAGACTACTAAGAGGTTTTCCTTTTAAAGGAATTTTTAAGGAGTTACTAGGTTTTCACCTGAAAACCTCTTTCTCAGTCACAGAGCATGAGAGGTGGCATCACTTGGTTCTTAGAAACTACATCAAAATTTCTTGGCTAACCCATATCTTGTTTTGGAAAGTCTGATGTCTCTTCTAGGTAACCTAATGACATTATTTTATAACTTTTATTTTTGGGAAAATACTTCTAATAGTTATTCCTAAAACTTAAAGTCTTAACATACAACACTGTTATTTTGAAGACAATTCCAAACATATTTTGTTATTCATTTATCTCCAGTCTCCTTTTAGACAGATGGGCCCAGTTTTTTTTAAATTAGTGCTAATATTCTTTGGAAGGTTCTTAGCTAGTCTTTGGTGCTGCTTCTTAATAATTAAAGTATTTTTGTCTTGCCAAGTAGGATTTGTTGCCTGGACTAAAATTTATTTCCTAATCTTCAGATGACCAAGAAAGGAAGAATTAAGTTTGCAGATGTGAGATGAAATATAGCCAGTGAATATGCATACTGATTCTGAATGAAACGAATTAATTTGTTTTTCAGTTGAGAAGCACAGTCTACATGCAGTAAATTGAATTTTTCCTCCAACTGGAACAATTTGTTTAATTCTTTGAACATTGCCCTTTCTGCATTAAGAGCACTAATGATTTGCTAATTTTCCCTTAAATCTGTTTTTTAATTAGTGAAGTTCAGAATTCTTCGGGGTTCTGTTTTTAAATCCTGGAGAAGACTGTTGAAAGAGTGATTTAAGAGTATTATTCTTCTAAAACACTTCAGAAAAGACTGTCATACAAGGAAATTTTGCTCAGTTCTGGGCATGGTGATGCACTCTTGTAATCCTAGCACTGGGAGGCTGAAGCAGAAGGATCACTGCAAGTTTGAGGCCAGCTTGGGGTACATAGTGAGTTCAAGGCCAGCCTGGAGTACATAGCAAGACCCTGTCTAAAAAAAAAAAAAAAAAAAGCATGCTCATTATATAAAACTTAGAAGTAAAAGAAAGAATACATAACCCTTAATCCTACTACCTAGTGATATAATGGTATTAGGGTATATTCCCTTTCTGTGCATATACAAATACATATACAAGTATATATTTGTAATTTTATTACTAAAATGTGGAATATTGTTGTACCTGTTGTATATAATGTGAGTCATTTAATTATAATTTCTTAAAGCAAATACGTGAGTAAAATACTACAATCCACGTAAAGAAATAATGGAAGGACATTTTGGCATGCTCATTCATTTTTATAAAATATTTAACACATTGTGTGGTTCATCATTTTCATAAATGCTAAAAATTGGGTAGGCATTGGTGGTGCTCACCTGTAATTCCAGCTGCTCGAAGGTTGAGGAAGGAGAATCATAAATTGAAGGCCAGTCTGGTCGGCTTAGCAAAACACTGTCTGAAAATAAAAATGTTTAAAGGGTAAGTGGTGCTGGGATATGGCCTAGAGTTAGCACACTCACCCTGGGTTCAGTCCTCAGTACCACAATCAGTCTATCAGTTGATCAGTTAGTAAACACACACTGAAATTTTACTTTCACCATTATCATTTTCACACTTTGTGTTAGTACGTGTTTTTGGTACCTAATAATTACATGCATTTTGGAGAACTGATACATACATATATTGCATCTTTTACTTCCTTTCCCCCACTTGCCCGTG
Source organism: Dolichotis patagonum (assembly GCA_004027295.1). NCBI lineage: Eukaryota > Metazoa > Chordata > Mammalia > Rodentia > Caviidae > Dolichotis > Dolichotis patagonum. Next base: position 698,373 of record PVJX010000005.1, on the reverse strand, counting down.
CCCTCCTTTCCCAGATTCCCTTCCACCTGCACAAATTGTGCCTCTCTATTTCCTATCATCTCTTTTTGGTTTTGCTCTTTAAATTATTTATATTTTGGGTTTCACATGTTAGAGAAGCCATGTGATAATTTAACCTGTGATTTATTAGCATCATAGTCTCAAGATCTATTCATTTTTCCTTCAAATGACTCAGATTTATCCTTCTTCACAGCTAAGTGCCACCCTCATCATTATTCATTAATCGTTACTAAGTTAGCCACTGATGGTTTATTGTGGGTCTTCTGTCTGCCCGACACGGTGTTACACACTAGGGGTGCTGAGAGTAAAAAATGAAGAAGGGAATTATGGGATTGGACATATAAAGGAAGAGCTTTCGCTTTTATGTATTTCTAAGCAGTAATAATGAATTGATTTTTATAATTAACATAAGAAATTTTAAGGCACGCATACGCATGTGCCTGCATGGCAACCATGCGTAGCACTAAGAAAGCAGCACACACAAGTGATTTTTACACTTTGAAGGATGAGCAAACTGGGCAGAGGACACAGGAGAATATTGTTCCTTGAGGAACAAGTCGTGTGTGCAAAAGCATGAAGGCATGCAAAATCCTGGGCTGCCTGTTAGAACTGCTTGATATAATGAGGGCAAGCCCTCGCTTCATTATCTAAGGAGCTTGACAGATACCCTCTAGGCTTTTAACAATAGCACCATAAGGAAAAATAATAATAATAGGACTGTTTGTCCCAGCACTCAGGAGGCTGAGGCAAGAGGATCGTTGCGAGTTCAAGACCAGCCTGGGCCACAGAGTGAGCTCAAGACCATCCTGAACTGCATAGTGAGACTCAGTCTCAAAAAGTAAAAAAACCAAAATAGGACTGTTTGGTTAAGTCTGTCTGGGCTGCTTCAGTATAAATGACCCGATCTTGTTACATTGCAGAAGATTTCCATTTTAAAGTTAAGTAAAACATTTTAGACATAAAACTGTATTTCAGAAAGTCTTTGTCAGAATTACCTTTGGCTTAAATGAATCTTTAACATTAATTTTCAGCATTAACCTTTAACAGAAACAGGAATGACCCCATTCAAGCTGGTGACCTCCGGAGTCTGGTCTATCCTTTCACTTTCTATCTGAATGCACTAATGTCCTCTAACCCGTTTCCTGTCTTTTGTGGCCATGGTGCTACTTATCAACGTTATGTGCAGATTCCCTTAGCTAACGGGAATCCTTTTGGTCTGGGCTTGTCCTGTAACAGATTTACAAAGAGTTCATCAGTTTTTTCACGAATGGTGCCTGAAGTGGATGAGATAATCCATTTTGTGATAAAAGGGCTTGTTTTGGGATAGTGAATTGAGCATTTAAGAAGAGGTCCCCACTTGTAAGGCCTGCCAAACCATACATAACCCTGTGTTACTTCTACAGATGTTGCCCTTTTTATTTCTCTTCTTCCTTCAGTGGTAGTGACCCCGTGGCACGCGTGCCTCAGTGGGCTGTTTGTATCGTTGAAAGCTCTGAAAGGTTCGCCATCATAGTCTTAGAGGTGCCTTTCATTTGGAAAGTTTGGAAAAGGTCCCTTATCATGGCTTTATTTCTCAATAGTATTCCTAACGACCAAGAGGACTGATGGGATACTTTTCCGATAACTCATGACTGTCTTCAGCTTAATCTGCCCAGGTGGCGTCATTAGAAATTTGAAGCAGGGTTTATACAGGTCAGTTGCTTACAGGGTCTCGGGGAGATAGTGATGGCATTTTAAAGTTATATGGCACACACCTGTAATCTCAGCACTTAGGAACTGAGGTAGGAAGGTCACACACTGGGGTCCAGCAGGAGCTACATTGCAAGTTCAAGGCCAGCCTGATTTGTGAGGCCCTGTCCAACCTTTCCATCTGAAAGATTAACCAGAAAATATATCCAAAGAGGATGCATGGCTTGGCCAACATGTTCAGCAGCAGCTAAGGCAAGGACTCTGGAAGCCTTCTCTCCAGCTGCAGACTTTCCTTCAAAGGTGTGTCCGACCTCTAGGCTTGCCTGGGCCTCTCTGAGCAAAGCAGGATTGTCAGGGCCACAGCTTAGACATTCCTGCCAGTGGAGCCCAAGGACCGGGCTCAGGAACAGCTCAGCAACTCTCCCTCTCATTTGCCATAAGTGATGTCCTTGGCTTTGTGCCTGTTGTTTGCCTTCTACAACACATCATTCAGCAACATCTATTTTTTTTTCTGCCTTTTTTATTGTGCTTGTCAAAAATAGTTTTTATAAAAGATTGGAAAGATTTCAAAAAGACATTCAGGAAAAAGTCAAGTATTGTCCTATCCCTGACCCCACTTCTCCTTCCTCTGCCAGACACAAAACTGGTCTCTTTCGTGTCCTTCCAGTGACATTGTATGAACAGGCAATCACAGATGTATCAGTAAGTTCCCTTTAGTAGGAGAAATTACATTAGAAATAGAACAGAATAGAATAGGGCAAATGGAAGTATGCCATTCATACTGTTCCTCATCTTACTTTTGTCACTTAATTTGTTTTAGAAGTGATCTGCTTATTAGTTCAGAAAGATCTCCCTCAGAAGAAGGCAGGAATCACTATTTAATCAATTCCCTGTTCATTGGGCAGTAGTGCTCACTGTTCAGCCAAGAATTAGCAAAGCTTTGTTACATTAGTGTTTCTTCTAGTATTTCCTAATATAGAGCACTGTAGCATGGGACTCTTGTATAGGGAATGAGTGGGGAAGTATGAGGATTATGGCTAATAAAATCACAGGCCAGACTGCCTGAATTCTTAGGGACAGTTTTGGGTAAGGCAACAGGAGAGGAGATGGTGTCTTGTCCATATGGCAGTGTATATGCTAGATGCTAGACTTGCAATTTGTAGTCTGAGGTCTTTCTTCATCTTAATATTCTATGGGCCTCGGTAAATGTGTGCTAAGAAGGTACAAATGAGCGAATGTCCCTGCCCTGCCCATTAAAATGAAGAGATGTGCTCCACTTAAGGTTTACTCTATTATGTATTCTATCTAACAGCTGTTTCCTGCTTGAAAAATTGACGGGGAGGAGAAGTGTCAGCGTGCCTGGATGGTAGGGGAGCAGCCATGGAAACGACATCTGTGTGTCTGTGCGCAGGGGACGATGGAGGAGGCCTTGCCACTCCTCCCACCCCACCTCCTTGCTGCGACCCTGGGTTCACACAGGCCAAGCCCAGAGCATAAGCAAAATCCTGGCGTTCATAACCCCATGGCAAGCACATACTTTCAGGAAAGAGGTTTTTTAAAATGAAATTTGAAAACTGTTCTTGTGCCTCTTTTTTTTTTCCTTTTCTTTTTTTTTTTTTTTAAGAATCTGAATCCTTCTGCTTTGATTTGGTTTGCTTATGTATTAGTACAAAGCAAAGTTTAGGGTGAATGTTTTTAGGGTGACAGGGCCGGCAGGCAGTTGGCTCAAGTGTAAGGAATACTTTTTGAGTGACTGCTTTCTGCTAGTCTCAGAGCTGACAGTCGTGTTTGTCAGCCTTGTGACCTGTCAATAACCTTGTGACTGTTTCTGTTGGAAAAGCCAGGTTAAGTTATTTGCCCAGGTTAAGTGATTTGCCCAAAGTTAGAAGCCTTAATAAGTAGTAAGACTAGAATGTTGCAGCTCGACCGTTTTCATTTTGCTGCAACAGGAATATCTGTCAGTGACAGAGGGCTAAGAAAGAAAAATTATGATGTTGATACTTGAATAAATGAACCTCATTGCTGACTATCCCAGTTAAGAATTAAAGATTAAGGAGCCAATTAATGAGACCGTAAAAATAGAACTGGAATTTCACAATGCAAAGGAAAAAGCCAAATACCTAATAGATAGTTTGTTTGCCTCCCTTCCTACTTTTTATAAAAATCCTCAGTTTTGGTAATATTGATTGTAAAGGCTGGAGCAGGAGGCACTAGTGTGTTTTAGGAACCTGTCTAGGAAGAGACTTTTGAGACACAAATGGCTCGCCTCCTGTCCCCATGCTCTCCAGAAGTCATCAAAAGGCTACCTATGGCTCCCTTCCCTTCAGCTGTCTCCACTGGTTCTTTGGGAGTCTGCCCAGCAGCGACTGAACCTTCTCACTCAGCTCTGCTGGTAGAGGCAAGATTGTTTATACCCAGCTTGTCCCCTACAGATGAGTGCCAACTCTGGGTGGGACCTGATCAGTGACACGCACACTTCTCACATCCACCGCCTTTGTGGAAAGCCCAGCCATTGTTCTCACACCAGTATTAGAGATGCAGGTCATATCTTGACACAGTTTTGATTCTTCAGGGTTTAATGGAACCCGAAAAGGTAATCCATCATAGCTCTTTATCAGATTATTATTTATTTTAATGGTTTGTAGAATGACAGCGGAGTTAACTAGTGAGCTGTGAACATGAATGAAAAAGTGGTTTCCGGAATCACAAATAGAAGCATGAGTGAGAGAAAGGAATTTGCGTTTATCTCCCTTCAGAATTTAGACTGTATATGGTCTTGTTTTGGGAGTTACAGCTTTTTGGTGAATTTTCCTCATTAGAAAACCCTTGAATCTCCTGGGATAACCTGTGCAAGAGGGACCTTTAAGGATTGTGCTCTTAGCAATGGATGTTTCCTGAAGGCTTTGCACCCCTCTCAGCCTCAGAATACTACTCCAAGCCCATAATTAGGCATTGGTTGGGAATTAGGATGTTACCCAGGGAAGACTGACAGCAGGTGAGCTGGCAGCTGGAGCAGATGGAAAGGGGAAGGTGACACATGACAGGAGAGCCTATTTTCAAGCAGATATTCTTATGCAAAAGCACAAAGAGGCAGAAGGAACAGGTCCTGGGTAAGGCAGTAGAAATTATTTAGCATGAAGTTTGTGTCTGGTTTGTTTTATATTTAACTTAGAGTAAGGATATTGGGGGCTTGGTTTGTAACTGTCCATGATGGTTCAATACACAGGGCACTTGTTAATTTCTGCTTGTTTATTTCTACGTTCTTCATGCAATTATTGAGTATCTACTATCTACTGAGTCCAGTATCATCTTTTCCATCCTAAACACAATGAATGGCATAGTCTCTGACCTCAGAGAGAGACAGTCTAGAGAAAAATACACACCAGTAATAAAGCCCCTCACAGGACAATACGGGAAGTGCTGTCAGACGCACAGGTTACACACTGAACCGTGCGTGCAAGCAGAGGGCCAGGGACTGCAGTCCAGAGAATGGAGCTTTGTCTGTCTCCCTTCTCCCCTCCAAGCAGGTAGGATGCTCAAGCTCTTAATTAAAAGTTCAGACTAAAATGAATTCGAATACTTTTACCTTTTCTATCAGTCTTAATCATACTTGATAATAACCATGGAATCAAAGACAGGATGTATTAAAAGATGGAACTGTCATAATCGTAATTGTTTTGTCCACTTATCACCCGAAAGATCCCATGGCTTTCTGGGTCTTGGCAGGCCACACTCAGGTAAATATTGCCATTTGACTCTCTGCATTTAACACGGGCAGTTGACCATGGCAGAGGGACCAACACATCAGGAGACACCAAGGCGGATGAAGGCTAAGCTCCCTGGATGGCTGTGGGAAGAGTGGTGTTAAGGGTCCAAAGGCCTAGAGCGCTCCTGCTTTCTAGCTTGCAACAGTTGACAGTTCGATTCCTCTTCATGAAGTCATCTATGTACTGTACAGCATCAAATGAAACATGCTGTAAAATATTCTAAGTTGCTACTCGTATAGAAAGAACTAAATGCTGTGAGGTTTAGTTCTGCATCTCTCCTATTCTGTACTGTAGTGGAGAACATATTTTAATCTATAATGCCTTGGATAAAAAATTTTACCTATAATGCACTACTAACCTGCCTGTGTTTGGATACTGATTCCCCTGCTCACCATTTGACCTAGAGCAACTTACTTAATCTCACCAAATCCCAGTATACTCATCTATAAAATGGGTACAATGGTAATTGCAGTTCATAGGATTATTTTAAAGAGTTGCTGAATTGTCATATGAGAGTCTCTTTCTTGACAAAGGCTGAGGTCAGAGGTCAGGTTTGAACATGCAGTCCAGCAATCATACTTTGGCTGCTAGAGCAGGTGGCTTTACCATGTTCCTAAAACCTCATCTTGTGTCTGGAACTGTGTGTGTGTGTGTGTGTGTGCAGGTAGGGGCTGGCAGCCGCTTCCTCTGAGCGCTCACAAGTTCCGTGCTTGTGACTCCATGTAGCTTAAAGCAAGAGGCCGGTTAGGATATGGCTCAGACAGAGCTCCTCCATATGCCAGGCCTGCCTTTGAGGCAACAGTGAGCTCGCCATTCTCACTGCTCCTGAGGTGATGGAACATGCCCTGGAAGGGACAGGGCAGGCAGGAAGTCAGCAGCAGTGCCAAATAGCAGTGTGCATCATCACACCAAGGACTCTGCACTGGGGGAGGTTAGGAGACTTTTTGTTTTTTCTGTCTTTTTGTCCTGGCTAATGCTCCTAGGGAAATGTACTGCAGGATGGTCATCCACCATGAGAATCAGCAGCAGTCCACATGCTCAGGGCCCCGAAGAAAGAAGAAATAAGACCCAGTAGAAATTGGGTCAAAAGCCTGATGACCTCTCTAACAAGGAATTGTCCAGCTGAGTGTCTTGATTTTTCTTTCTGCAGCAATCTTACTGTCCTTTCTTCTCTTTTTCCCTTACAGAAAATGAAGGAGTACCTGGAGGGCAGGAACCTCATCACCAAGTTGCAAGCCAAGCACGACCTTTTGCAGAAAACCCTGGGAGAAAGTGAGTGTGAGATCACTCTGCAGGAGGCTGGCGATGAGGGGAGGCCCTGCCAAGCTTTCTTGCTGAGTCCAAGCCTCCATCCCTGGCCAAGTGATCTGATCTAGTTCTGTGAACGGTTTTCTTTTCCTAGCCTGTTTAATGTGGGAGCACTTGTCCCGGATGACTGCTTGAGTGATGGGGAAAGGGCAATGCTTAATGAAGCACTAATGTGCATCTTCTGTTTGTTTAAATGGAGCGTGCTGCCGCTCCACCCTGGCCCCTCCTTCGCCTCCCTGCCTTTGACAGGGCAAAGGGGCTGCAAGCGTATTCCCTCTCCAGACATCTTGTTAAAAGTCCCAGCTCTCTGTGGCGGGACTGAGGCTGGAGTGAGAAGGGAGAGATCTTGAGATGAGACACGCAACTGCTCTGAGCAGGGAGAGAGGCCTTAAATGCAATAGTGGAGGACAGACTGCCGCCTACCACAGCTTCTAGGGTGAGCCTCCATTTCCTCCTGCTTAGAAAGGTTCACCCTCCAAGTGGCAGCCCTCTCTGCTGTGGCCACCCTCAGGCCATGGTGCTGAATGGGCTGGCTCATCTCAGACGAGATCTTAACCAGACCCTGGGAAGTCACAAGACAGAGAACTGGACTGGCACTCTGGACTTTCTCTCCTCAGCCGTCAAAAACAGAAGGCGGAGGTTGAAAGAGAAGCTTCCCCGGGGTTGTTTGGCACCTTGCCCAGGTCTCCCGCCCAGCTCTCAGCATCCTATGATGAATGGGATTCCCAGGCTGGGGATGCCTCCAAACGCCCTGCCCCTCTCCCTGCCCACTACTCTCTTCACTTAAAGATGGGAGGGTAATGAAGGCGTAAGTGACTGGCAAGCCCACATGGACACGGAGTTCTAGCATTTTAAAATGAATTCTTGAGCACTCACCAGACGAACTGCAGAATATAGGAAAGTATGCAAGGTTCATTGGTTCACTGCCCCAGGAATTGGAGCCTGTTGTTTCATGCCAGAACCTCCTGCCTGCCCTCCTTGCCATCATTCTGCCCTGGACAGTTCCTTCAGATGATTAGTTCTTTTTTCTCTGACATCTTATTTCTAAGACTTTTTTTAAGGTGAAGAAAGCCTTTCAAGTAACTTCTGGTCTCTTTCCTCTCCATCACCTGAGGGGTTCAAACTAAACAGGTCCAGGCATTGAAGAGGCAAGTGTTGCTCATAGAAAATCTGTACTGTTGAGGTTATCAGATTGCGTCGCAAAGAACTAAAGGAAAGAAAGCCCAGAACTATTTGAAGCAAGTTATAGCTGTAATTTTTTTTTTTTTTTTTTTGAGAGGGGGATCAGACAATCTATGCATAGCCCGTAAGTAAGTAGGGAGCAGGGCCTCTGGGGTATGTGTGTGCATGTGTGTATACGAATGGGTTTGCTCAGACACATGTGTGCTCCAAATGTGTTACTCCACGGGGATGAAGGTTGACCATTCATTAGTGCTGCAAATTGCCTTCATCAAAAGGTTGACAAGTTCTGGCAATAAAGGAAAAAAATAGCTGTAAATCTTCCTGTGTGCTAGGCATCATGTCCCTGCCTTCTGTGTGTATTTGTCACCATAATGCAAGAGACCCTTGTTCTTGTCACAGTGAAATAATTGATGTGTATGAATATTCTAGAATGGAAATGGGACAGATGTTGAAAATAATGGCTCAGAATAGTATTTTTGCAGATGAAAGCTGAGCTTTTTGTAAGAAGAGGCTGTCAGGGTGGGGGGTGGTGCTGCTCAGGATAAGCTGAACTGTAATCAACAATTAGCGAGCTTTAAAGGCAAGGAAAAGCCCTGCCCTCTCCCAGCCCTTGGAGCTGAAGCTTGCGTGAAGAATGTGGGAGCTACTCCTCCTTCTCTAGCTCAGTGCCTGCTGCAGTTCACCCCGGTTTATCTGACACTGGTCTAATCAGGATCATGCTTTGTGGACCCAAACAAAGCAACAGATATTACATCATGGCCCATAGATACATGTCTATGTATTTAAAACAGCAACAAAACATAAGAGCCAGGCATGGTGGCACATGCCTAAAATCCCAGCACTGGGAGGCTCCGAGTTCAAGGCCAGCCTGAGCTATAAAGTGAGTTCAAAGCCAGTCTGAACTGCATAGTGAAACCTTATCTCAAAAAGAGTAAGTAAATAAATAAACCATGAGAATACTGCTTATGAATTTGAAGTGCTCAGTTTCTTTTTTAAAGCTGGCTATGACTCATTGAGAACCATGATTTGCTAGCAGTACTGGCATTGAAGCTCACCTTTCCCCTGCCACCCTAATCCCACCTAACAGAATAACTTAGTATGAATCTAAAATTAGAATATGCGTATCTTCTCATCCTCTTCCCAAGCAACTCCTTGTCCTTCTTCCTGGTCCAACCCTAACTGTGTATGAATCTGTATGTTCATTCATAGTCTCAGGAATGAGCAAGCTCTCCCCAGCCCTCCTTCCCATGACACACAGACCCGGCCTGCACATCAGAAGTTTAAGTTTCTCTCTGGAAGATTTCTAGTAATTTGTCAAAGTATGATCTGCCATAGTCCCCTGTATCCATGCCCACCAGGAAGCAGAGGTGGCAAGTATAAGGTTTGAGGATACCAGCAGTCTTAGCCTGGGGACCAGTAAAGAATGTTTTTGCCCTAAAGGAGGCTTTGGTCACTTCTGTTCTTTTCTGCCTAGTGACTCCCTGAGAGAAGGGGCAGGGCTTGGTAATTCCTAAGAGTAGACCTTTCCCTCTTTACTTCTTTTGCTTCAACATTTGCTTTTGCCTTTTATCTTTTCAGGTCAGCGGACAGATTGCAGTCTGGCCAGGTAGGTGTGGTTTGAGACAGTCCCTGGAGGGGGTAGAGACCCATGGGTCTCCTAGTTCCAGTGTGGCAAAGAGCCAAGGGACTGAGTTGTAAAGACACTGAATGAGTTTGCAAAGGAGTGGCAGAAGGCAGAGGTTGCTTCCTTCTGTTGTCCTTACTAACCCCACTTGGTTCCAAATGATAATGGGGTTTGCTAAAATACACCTAGAAACTCCCCAAGCCTCTATACTGCAAGGAAAATAAATATTTGACTCTGGAAGGATCCTGGTAACCTAACCTTACTTCAACGTGTAGGCTTTGGGAATTCACTGACCCATAAAAAGAAGACCAGGAGAGAGCATTTGACCTGCGATGTTTTTATGCATGGAAAAGACAGCAGTTCCTAATCAGTGAGTGTTGTCGGATAGTGCAGTTGTGCATCGCACTGGCTTGCCAGATAGCCTTGGTTTAGAATCCTTTCCTGATGTACAAGTACGCAGCTCTCCCAGTCCCTACCCAGTCTCTTTCCCTCCCTTCCCTTCCCTCTCCCACCTAGCCAAATGCTTTCCCTCCCATTCTCAGTGCTGCTATGAGGAAACTCATGAACTGACAGAGAGCAAGGCACTTGTTCAGCCAACAGTTCCCAGATGCCTAAAACTGTGCTGATTTAACTGAAGAAAGAGCTTTAATGGACCAGACTCCTTAGAGACCCTGTGTTAGCCCATTATATCAACCACTTATATCTGCCAGCACACACAGTAATCATGAGGCCATTTATAATTATAGGCCCATTATTTAGAGATAGCTTCATTTGGCTTTCATCATTTTGTCGTTGTGGATTATAACAAAAGTCGCATTAATACACCAATCTTGAGGACTGGAGGGAATCAGGATAATGGAATTGTGTGAGATGTGTCCTCTGGCAATACAGTCCAGGTTCATGTGTCTGCAGAAGTTTCTAGAAAAACTGAAAACAGCTGAGTTCCCTTCCCTGATGCCAGGTTACTTCACTGCATATGACCTTGAGCCGCTCATTTCTCCTCCCAGACCAATTTCTTTCTTTAGAAGATGGGAACACTGCATGAGTTCTGAGAAGCTCTAGGATGCCAGAGGTTCATCAGAAGTAGGCTGGCAATGGAGACAGAGTATGGTCCGGCAGCCAGGCCCTTGGCCTCTACCTTCACTTAAAGCAGCGCGGCACCACCTGATTTGGGTGCTTCATCTCCAAGTCAGGTTCACTTTGAAGCTAGACGCAAACTGAAAACTCATTTGCAGAGGCTCCCCAAGGTTCCGTCCAGTCTGGGTGCCCTACCCTCTAAATAAGCTCCCACTCTTCTCCCTGAGGATTTCTAGGAGAAAACAGATGGGTGGGAGCACCCTTTGAGTCTCCTTGCAAATAGAGATGTGACTATCTAATTCAAATCTGTTCTACTGCAAATCAAACCAGTTTCCTCCTATTTGCATTTTGGGTGGTGGTAACAGCAAAAGCAGGAACCCCTGTGCCTTTGTGAAGAGAAAAACTTTATTGAGCTTCAGTTGGAAAGTAACTTAGCAAGCCTCTTAGCCATTTCTTGGACTGAGATGAAAAAACGTGACTTGTCTCATTAACCATTCTGTAGGTTGTTTTTCATAATTGAAAGCTTTACCTCTGGGTTTATAGTCATTTGTCTCATTGTCTCATTTTTTTCTTTTTCCTGGCTGTTGCTGGATTGATCCTCTTTGACTTGGAATCAACCACAGGCGTAGCTCGACTGTGCGGAAACAGGTAAGAGCCGGTCTGTGCGGCACAGAAACTGAATACATTCTGGCCAGGGGTTTAGCTCAGTGGCACAAGCACCTACCTACCTGGCAAGTGCAAGGCTGTGAGTTTGATCCCCAGTCCCAAAAATAAATAAAGATATTAATTATAAAAGAAAACTGAATACTTCCCATAGCTATTTAGGGACTTCCATGTAGACAGGGCAGATATCTCTGACTTCATGCCTGCATTCGGAATGTACCCATTAGTCATGGAATGGTTAAGACTTTGGAACATCATTGATTTAACTGTAGATAGAACGGTCGTAGTCTTTACGACCTGTTCTTGTCCTCTCTACTTGTTTAACCTCTTGTGTACTCGACCTTTGATTTAAGTGGAACAGGTCATGCCAGAGCTGCCCAGAGCACCACAGAAGAGGCCTCACCCTCTCTCCCATCCACACACTTGTCGCAGGGACTCCCAGCCGCTGGCCCAGGGACTGGACAGTCTTGTGTTAAGTACACAGCTTTCTGCAGCGTGGTCATCCTAGATGTGTCCCTGACGCGTGCTAAGGACACAGAGCTGAGTCTGCTGTGTGGGCGACAGATAAGCACTGTCCGGCACTGCAGTTGGGCACGTGATCTCGGCCGCTTTACCGGCCATCATTACCCATATTAGGAGGGATCCTAGGGAGCGGCGACTGGATAATCCACATCAGTGGGTAATCTAAATGGCACTTGTGCTTGTTTGCAAAAAGTAATTGAAGTATTTTTTGCAGTGGCAAATCTGACTTCCTAATTATACTTTATGGCAAATACTGAAATGATTTTCTGTCCGCTAAGCTCATACCAGCTTTGCAGAAAGTAGTTAGCAGGGAGGCGGTGGAGGGAGCTCAGAAATATCTTTGTGTCTACTCAGGGGAAAAGTGATCTGGGCTTTACGAAGTCTTTTTGGGTAACTTACAGTGGCCCAGCCACAGGGAGATCATCACAGGGGGAGGTGCCTGGTTCCTGTAGAATCGGCAGCCCCCGCAGTCTCCAGCTCACTGACTGCTCCAGCTGAGCGGGCAGGCCTGGAACTCAGCACACACAGGCGTCACTTGCCTTAGCTCTGCTGTCCTCATTCCCTGCTGCCCCTTAGGGCTCATGTTAATGAGAACACATCAGATGTGTTTACATCTTTTTTCTTTCCTTCCATCCTTCCTTCCATCCCTCCTTTCCTTTCCTTTTCCTTCCTCTCTGTCTCTCATGTGTATTTGAAAACTGAACTCGCACCTCTCCCATCTGCGTCAGCCTCAGCCTTCCCGCACTGCACTCCATTCTGATTCCCTGAGTTCCTTCCCCAATTTCTCTGTTGCTGTCTGTTCTTTATAGGACCTGTGGTCCCAGATTTGACCTTTGATTCCTTTTTTTCTCTTATTATGTATCTCTAGTCTGTTATCAAGACTGGTATTTCTCTTTAGGTGAAAGCAGAAGTCTAACAAGTGTCATTAGAGGTCAGTACCTGACCAGCACTTTAACCCTCTTCCTCATAAGAATTATGCCAGTGGGGAAAGACTAATCAGCAGGCACTGAATTAGTTAACAGGCAGTAGTTCTGGTGTGCTCCTGTTGCACAGTAGGGTGACTATAGATGGCTCTTACAGTGTACATTTCAGACACTGGAAGAAATGATTTTGAATGTTTTCACTATGAAAAAATGATACATGTCTGGGGAGATCTGACTTCAAACATTATACAATATGCATGTGTATGGGAACGTCACATGATATCCCGTTATTATGTACAATTTTTATGTTAGATAAAACACAGAAACAGATTAAAAACATATTTAATCTATTTCCATTAAAAATGACTAAAATCTGGGCTGGGGATTTAGCTCAGTGGCATAAGTGCCTGCCTTGCACGCACACCGTTGTGAGTTCGATACCCGGTACCGATAAAAAAAAAAAGACTAAAACCTAAAGATACACAATTAATACTGAAACAAAAGAACATATGCCAAATAACGTGTATTTAGATGTTGCCCAGCCATCTTCCTGATTATTTTCACCAGTAAATTACTGATCACTGCTTGACTATCCTTTCCCCCCAGCTCCTTCAGTCTGATTGGATGGGAATTTAGCCTGATTCTGGCCCTGAGATTATCTGACTAAAAATATTGTGAAGCAGAGCATTACACTGGTATCAATTCTGGCATGGAGGGAGGGTAGGAGAAACGTACAGTGAATGAAGATACACAGAGAAGCTGCCCAGTCAGTTGTGTGCATTGTCAGTGGGGAGGTGTGAGTCTGTGGGGCACTGCTGGACACACAGCACATCTGGGGAGATGAATGCACTCGTGGCTGGGGGGCCTGGGCATGGCAGGGGCATCCAAAGCCTTTGCACCTCTGTGCTTTGTTTATTCCTTCTAGACTGTCTTAGGGCCCATTTGAACTGTGGGGACAGAGAAATGCTCCCCTACAGTAGGACAGGCATTTCTGGCCCACCTTTGTTTGCCACAGATTATCCCTCTGGGCTACTTCGAGTGTGCTCTTGGTAACCATGGACAGGCAGGTTAATATCTCTGATGCCCTGTTTGCTACCAACCCTACATAGGTCACTTTACACTAATATTCTGTTCCTATGCATCCAGGCAGAATTTTTCATTCACATAACTTGTTGAAGGCAGAAACCTGTGAGCCTCCCAGCTTCCCTTGTTCTAGCTCTTTATATGTAAATCTGGGACCAGCAAAACTTTACAAACCCTGTTACTGCTATCTTCCTCATGTCTGCTACTACTGTTTATGAAAAATACAGTAACAGAAGTCTGTAAGCATAAAAAGATTTCTCAAAAATGTAGTTTTTTTTTTTTCTTTTAATAGTGGAACCAGAGAACAGACACTGGCTGGGCAGTTAGAGGAAACGGATGGATGTGGGATCACAAAGATGAGCATTGGGGTCACTGAGACCTTCCCGACTTCAGGTCCACCTTGGAATACGCAGTACTGCCTTTGGCAGCATCCTGGCTTCTGGAAAGCTTGGGAGATAGAGGCCAAAGCAGCTCTTCTCTTGGCCTGACTTGTTCATGAGAACCAGCTGCTTCCCTAATAGTAGCCAAACCCCACAGCTACAGTTGAAAACTCAGAGCCAGAGGAGGGGTGCAGCAAACCTGTGCAGTGAACGGAAGGCACGAGGGTCCCCTCCACTTGAGAGTCCAGTCTCTTTCTGAACATCGGAAGCCCTTTCTAGCTGGATTTTGGATCCTCTCTGCCTGCTCTTTCTTCCATACAGCTGAATTATTGTGTGTATAGCTGTGTTATGAAACCTTTATGGTTTTTCAGTCATAATTGGTATAGTATTTGCTAAACTGTTAGAATGCAGGATGGGTGGTTGCAGAGTGTTCACTCTCAGAGGGAGACTGCTAGGGCTTGAATCTTGGCTTTGTAACCTAGCAGCCATGTGAATATACGTAGCTGTTTAACCTCACTAAGCCTTTGTTTCATTTGTCAAATGGGAATAATAATAGGGCCAGGGGTTTAGCTCAGCGGCACAGGTACCTGCCTGGCAAGTTTGAGGGCATGAGTTCGATCCCCAGTACCAAATAATAATATGTATCCCATAGAGTTCTTATCAAGACTAATCTATCAAAGGACTTAGTTTCTGGCCCAAGACCTCTGTCAGTTCCTTGGTAAATGATACACACTGCTGTTCACATGCCAGTATGTGTATGCTGGACCGTGCTCACCACCAGTCCCCTCCCTAGTTAGCAGATGACAAATTGAAGCTGACAGAAGTTAAATGATATGAATGAGTAGGATTGTAAAGCAAAGGGAAAGCGCCAAGATTGACATCTGAGCAGCCTGTTTTGCTTAGTATCAGATAATGTCCACCATTTCTAAGATTTGGTTTTTCTTCTCTTTTTTACCTTTTATGCCAAACAACCCTTTTTCCGAGGCTCTCGTTGATCCATTCTGTGACCTTAAACTGATACTAAGTGAGCGTTGTGGCCAAGTTTGGGCACCAAGGCATGGCTGTTAGATCTGCCCTTGTGGAGCTTGATCTGCATTGAGAAATATAAATGGATATTGAGTGGCACACAGTGGACTGAGGAGGCTGTGTCAGCAGCAGGAGCGGCTTATTCAAGGTCACAAGACAAAGGAGGACTTATGTGAGCATCAGAAAGGTGGCCAGTGTGGCTGTGGCAGGGATGAGGGAAGATGGGATAACAGAGGTAAAGGCACGGACAAGCAAGGCCCTCCAGAGAGCAGAGGAAGACTTACACACAGGTCACCCAGCTGCTCTGCAAAGGAAGAGAAAGGCAGCCTAGTGGGTGGGAGCTGAGGTAATGGGGAGTGAGTCTGGTCGTTGGCAGTAGAGATGGAGAAATGAGTGGACTTGAGGGTACTGAGGAGGCCAGCCCGGCAGAATCTTTGAATTGACTGGATGGCTAGACTGAGGAGCTGGTTTGGGATAAAATATGATCTGCTTCACTTGGGACATGGGCTAATGGCATCTGTGTGGCATTCCAAGTGACTGGTTATGATTTTGGGCCCTGAGTCTTGGAAGACAGGTCAGCTTTTGTTATTAGACCAATCACTGTTCCACTAAGACAAATTCCATGTGATATGAGCCGTGTTCTCTGACGCTGGCTATTCTGTTTGGAAGTTCTGATGTCATGTTTCTCTGGCTTTTCAGGACTCAAGCCAGGCAATTCCTCTGGTGGTGGAAAGCTGCATCCGGTTTATCAGCAGACACGGTAAGCAGGGTTCCGGCCTTGTCTGTATCTGTGTGAAGATTGGGAAGAACTTCAGGAATTCTTTGTAGAGTAAGAATAGGAGTTACCTTCCCAACCTGATATTCTTAGAAAAGGAAGAAAATCTTACTTGTTCACCTAACGTTGGCTGTGTCAGAATGACATAGACACTTCCCAGTGGTCTTTTCTAACTTAGAGTGTGTTTCGATTCAGCTGTGTGTGAGAAGCCATAGTATGTTGTGGCGGCACTTTGGCCATTACACATTCCCTTTGCGTGTGCAGTGTCTCCCAGCCTGACTGTTGTCCCATTGGGTTTCTGGACCACATTGGTATGGAAACAACTCCATATCTAATGGTGCTCTGAGTCCTAAAATCTTCAGGTTTTGTTCTGGTTTGTTCTCTGGATACAACATCCCCAAGCACTCAGTAGCTGGTCCTAAAGGTGCGCCCGACATTTGAGAGTCTGGGAGGGCTGGCTCCTAAGCCGCAGGGTGCTCGCACTCACCCTCCTGCTAGACAAAGATCAGTCTTACAGACTCACTGCTTACTGGCTACCGACTTAGTCTGATAGATCTTAGGTGTGGAGAGAATGGTTTTTCCGGAAAGAAAGGGTGATAGAGGGGATAGCTCAGCTAGCGCCATCAAGACATCTAGGAACTGGGCTTCAGAAACTGTTTTTTTTTTTTTTTTTTTTTGACAAAAGATGACCTTCCCAAAGGCTAAGGAGCAATGTAGAGCACTGCTGGCCTAAATTCAGAGGCAGCCTTCCTCCCTCCCTCCCTTGCCTCACCTTCCTGTCTCTCCATAGACTGGAACTTTGCATGGGTTCGTTTTTGGAACTGCAGTTATTTTGGCATTCTTAGAATTTATCCCGTTCTCTATCAGCTGTATTTTTTTTTTCCTGGTGCTGAGGACTGAACCCAGGGTCTCATGTGTGCCAGGAAATCAATGACTTACATCCTGAGTCCAAGCTGTAATTTTTAATGTTACCTCTATTTACTTGAAGTAAGAGCATTATACCTCACTATGGAACAACCAACAAATATTTATCAACAGTCAGTACTGAGCACCATGCATTACCAAGTGGAAAATAAAAACAGGAGTAATACACTATTGTTGTCTTTTAAATGGTTTTATGATACATTTTGGAGAAAATAAGTAAGTGATATGTTAAATAAAAAGAGATGTGATGGTAATTCAGAATAGCAGAGTAAAAGATTTCACAAGATAGTAATGATTAATGGTCAAGTAGTTGGCAAAGATAAGTCTGAACTAAATTCAGGAAAGGAAGAATTGTATGTGCCTACAGAACATTAGAAGATCTGAAGTCCCATTCATTTATCCATGCATTTTGTCCATTGTGCATTTATGCAACAAAAATATATACTGCTTGCTTGTTGTATACCTAGAAAAAGTTTCTCTTTTCCTGAACCTTATGTGGAAAGACAGACAGATGATCAGTTGATTAGCCAATAAATTCACATGCAGTAATTTGAGTGTTGAGTTTCATGAAGCAAAGCAGGGGGAGGGGTTGGAGAATGGGGAGGAACACTGTTGTAGATGGGTTCAGGGGAAAGAGCTCTCCTCAGAAGGTAACCTTTTAGCAGAGTTGTGCGGCTTTGGGCCCTGCGTATATCTGGGGAAGGGAGGGAGCATAAAGTGCAGAGACCAGGGGTGCATGCAAGGAATGCCTCATAGGAGGCCAGCATAGCAGGAGCCGGAAAGGTGAAAAGGAGACAGGAGATGGAGCAGAGACCAGATCTCTTAGCCATTGGCATTTGGATTTTATTCTGAATAAGATGTGAAACCATGGAAAACTTTGAAGAGACTTTTTTTCAAAGAATATTAGCTGTTTCAGGGAGATAAAACCATAGATGAAACATGAAGTTATTATAGTAGTAGTAACTGCTGCTGGTGAAACTCGGCAGTGTCCTGCCTAAGGTGAAAGCCATGGTGGTAGCTGAGAAGGCATGGTTTCAGGCAGCGTAGCTTGTATGTACCTGTCTGCTCCTGTATAGCTCCAGTGTACAAGGAGATAAAAACTCAGCCCAGTGCTGTTGGGAGGCTCTGAGGAAGCAGCATACTCCTAATATATTGGTGATGGGAATGCAGACTGGTACAACCTTTTTGGAAGGGAATTTGGTAATGTCTTTGGAAGGGAATATTGGTAAACAGAACCACATATGTACTTATGTTCTAGTTTACCATGAAGACACATCAACAATGTAAATATGTATATGCACAAGATTATTTGCTGCAGCATTATTTGTAATTGTAAAATATTGGAACAAACCAAACGCCTCTGCACAGAATAGTGGTTGTAAAAACTTTGATAGATCCATACAGTAGAGTACGATACAACTGCAAAAATATAAGGCAGTGGTCTATGAACTGATATGGAGAGATTCCTAGGGTGTATTGTTAAATAAAAAAACAAAATGCGAAGAGCGGACAGAAACTAGTATTTTATTGGCCATTACAAAGAAACATGCCAAAAGGGGACGGAAATGATGGGCAGAGGGAAAAAGGGGAGGACTGGCATTTCTCGGAGTACACCTTTTGGTGTTGTTTGACTTTCAGAACTCCTTAGTGTTTGCATACTCAAAAGACAAATAAAACAAGGGTGTGAGTAAAACCCAGAACAGAATATAAACAACAACAGGTATGTCTGACTGTATTACGATGTGTAAATAACCACACTGAAGGGGAATGAGGAAGGAAATAACTTTGAAAACAGTGTTTTGACTATATAGTATAAGTCTAAAAACAAAAAGCTATAAATAATTATCGTATAGTTGTTAATCATTTTTATCACAGAAAAATGGGCTAGCAATTCTGAAATTATTTGATGTATGTTCTAGCATTAATCAAATAAATACGTTGATTTTTTTTTTTTTTTTTTTTGAGACAGGATCTGGCTGTGCAGTTCAGGCTGGACTTGAACTCATTTCGTAGCCTTGGCTGGCCTTGAACTCGCAGCAATCCTCCTGCCACAGTCTCCTGAGTACTTGGATTATAGGCAGGTGCCACCATAACCAGCTCATTGTTGATTTTTTTCAGGTTGGATATATTAACTACTCAAAAAATACTTGCTCAGTGATTTTTTCTTTTTTGCAAATAGACTCAAAGTATTCATGAAATCTCTAAAAACTGTAGTTAAAATTCTTGTGTATGTGATGTATTCCTGTATCCTCACACTTGAGAGACTGAGGCAGGAGGTGGCTGCCAACGTGAGCTTAATAATGAGACCTTGTCTTTGGAAATAAAATGTACATTTATGTACATTTAATGGGGATCATATATGTAACTTTTGTCTCAAAAAGGTCTGCGGCTCACCAAATGCTGGGAATGTTTTTATCTTTACTATTTTCATATCCCCTGTCATTGTTTATCTTTTTTTTTCCCTCTCTTTAAAAAACAAAAAACAGGGCCAGGGATTTAGCTCAGCAGCATAAGCACCTGCCTGGCAAGTGCAAGGTTGTGAGTTCTATCCCCAGTACCAAAAAAAAAAAAAAAACCCAACAAAACAAAATACATATCCACTGGAAGGTAAGTATTATAATGCTTGTTAACTGCAGAAAACTGAGGTTCCTCTGTAAGTGGCAGGACTGGGTAATCCAGGAAGACTTAAAGGAGAGGAAATGTCAGAAACTAGTAAAATGGAACCATGATGTGGGAAAAACCCACCACTGTCAGGCAGAGAGGAGCACAGCGGCTGCTGTAGTGACCATGTCAAGAATTATCTTGGAGAGTAACTATTAAAAACAGCTGCGTGCCATTTCCAAATGACTTACCCAAGTCCATCGGGTTTTACGCTTGAATGTTAGTGTGTTCAGAGAACAAGTAAATAAGATCACAGATGCGCCATTTTGTTTATGCAGGGATTTACCTGAATCATAATAAAAAGCTAATTGGTTTTTCCTGTCCATTCTGGAGAACGTTTCTGCTCTTAGTATCATTGCATGAGGTGCTCAAAAGATTCTGTGTGTTGAGCAAGAACTCAGACTAGTCCTTTGGTACTCCATGGAGGCTGAAAACCAGACCAAAAGAGAGTTCAGTGTGCTTCAGGCCGGGCACTTTGATTGCCAACAAACATCTGGTTTCGTCTTGTCTCCAAGCCAAGGCTGCCATCGCTGGTGGTCCTCCCTATCCAGAAGCACCATTCTGGCCCTCTCTCAGGACACTGGACAGTGCTTCACATACCCTCTGGCCCGTCACTCAGCTGATACTTCCTTGCTCTGTGTTTCTGACAAGTCCGTGGGCCTGGGCCCATTTCTGTCACAGTACTTGCTCTTTACACTCTGTTTAAACAACATTCTTTGGCTCTAGTATCCTGCCAGATAACTAACCTAGTACTCCTACACTGATATTAATGGATTTTGCTGTTGCCTACTATTCTGTGAGGAATACTCGGGAGATTCCCTTAAGAGGAGCAGACAGCTTAAGTCCTGTCACTAACAAGGTAATCACATTCCCTCTGCTTACTTCTTAATGCTATTTCAGTCTGATTCAGCAGTGTTAGTCCTGGTCTATCTGGTTTCTCTCCAAAGGTCTAGTTGATAGAACCCAGCTGCCCCCTCACTGAGAGGATAACCCTGAAACAAGCAGCGTTATTCCTTGCTGACATGTTGAAGTTCTGAAAGGATTGTGTCATCACAGAGAGATTTGGACAAAATGCCAGTCCTTAGGGCCCAGAGCTCCTGAGAGAGGCTGGGCAGCCCTGCTGTGCTTAGAGATGCTAGACCAACCCAAGCCCTGGGCCTGGCACTGGCACTGAAGATGTGCTTCCCGGATTTCTCCCTGGGTTTGCTGTGTGTGTGTGTGTGTGTGTGTGTGTGTGTGTGTGTGTGGTGTGCTGGCTGTAAGTCTTGTCCAAGTCCAGACTGGCCATGGGATTCTCTACCCTCCCTACATGCACACCAGTAGCCCCGCAGGCTGGAGCCACAAGGCCTGGATTTGAGTCCTGACCCAGATTCTTACTACTCATGAAGGCTGTTCGTCACTCATCAATCCCCTTGGCATGGAGACTCTGTTCCTGTTGTGAGGTTATCACTTGCTGTAAGGAGCAGGTGCTTTCTTTATGTGAGCCTTTGAAAGCAGCAATCACTACTACACAATCACAACTTCTATACACTACTATTAATATTAATAATTATAATTATACAATAATTATTTCTACTCTAACAAAACTCAAGACAAAGTTTTTTGGTGCACATTATTATAGTGTCACATTCATGCATGTTTGCCCTCCAAGTAAAGCAGCAGGGAGGGACCATTGCCAGGACAGTAGCTGACAGTACCATTTGTGACTGATGCCCTGTGTTTTCATGTCCTCTTTTTCCTCACTACTGAGGAAATTTGTCCCCCAAATAGTAGGACAGTGTTAAATCAGCTAAAATGTTTGTTATCACCTCCAACCTCATGAAACTGCACCTAATATCTGCACTGCCATGACCCAGCTCCCATTCTGGGTCATAAGAAAGCCCTGACAGTTGCTCGATGGGAGTCAAGTGAAATGAGGTAAAGGCAGGAAGGCACCTGCCTCAGTCTGCCTCAGAGTCAGGAGAAGAGCTGGCTGCGGATGTCCCTTCCGTTAAGTCTCTGACTTGGGTCTTTCTTTAGGTGATGCTTCATAATCTTCCCAGTGACTTTCCCAACATCTCTGCACATGTTTTCCTCATTGGCCTGAAAAAAAAAAAAGAGCCACAGGATACTTCAATATCCACTGCTGGGGAAGATTGGCATTCAGCTGAGCTTGTACTAGGGTTGTCAACTTGCTTTTTCTTCTCTGTGAATTGTTTTCCCTGTGTGGTTCTAGGACTACAGCATGAAGGAATTTTCCGGGTGTCTGGATCCCAGGTGGAAGTGAATGACATCAAAAATGCCTTTGAGAGAGGTGAGGGAACAGCCACCTGCGGTATTGGCTTCACTTTTCTTCCCGAGAGCTCCCGGCGCTTAGGAAGCCTGCTTCCTCCTCTTCAGCCCGGCACCTGCGCTCACAGCACAGCCCGTTTGTGGTGCAGGGAGAGGCTGGGCACATCCCAGCTTCCTTCCTTCTCGGCCCCACCCTTCCTGCCCTTCCTGCAGATGATCTGCCAAAAACCAAAAGTTAACTGTGATATCCAGGCGGTTTATGGCTTCATCCGGAGCCCTCAGTGGCAGTTAATATCAAGCCTAATGTGCCTGTTCATTGTAGCCCATTTATTATCTTGTGAGCTATTAAGGTAATGGGCAAGCTTTGGCAATTTCCGTCACTGTAATGGATATATATAGTTGCAATTTGAGGTTGGTCCTGTCATTAAATTTAATTACATCTGATACGAAAGTTTCCATAGGGAGCTTCTGTAAGTAGGTGTCCTTTGCTGGGGGCCAAGAGGAGTGAGAGCCAGTGGGAGGAACTGGCCTCCTTGGCCTCATTTTCCTCCCCAAGGGACTCAGGCCCAGCCTACTTTTGATGTTCTTTTCAGAGAGGCAATTGCTGTGCCCCGAGCTCCAGGGCATGTCCCTGAGCCCGAGACTGCTGTATCTATCCCTGTCTGTCCCAGTTGTGGCACTGAGATGATGAACTTGTTGAGGACACGAATGGGGTCCCCCCGCCCCTGTTCTGCTTTGTCCTATCTGTTCTGCCTCTCTTACTTTCTTTCCTTTGGGGGGGCGTTGTGTACCCTCAGGAGAGGACCCTTTGGCTGGGGACCAGAACGACCATGACATGGATTCCATAGCGGGCGTCCTGAAGCTTTACTTCCGCGGGCTGGAAAACCCCCTGTTCCCCAAGGACATCTTTCACGACCTGATGGCCTGCGTCAGTAAGTACCGCCCAGCCTTCCGGCTGACTCCTGGGCCACAGCTGCTGGGAGCAGAGAGCTGAACACTTCCAGGGAGTTCTTTGTTTCCTTATGTGCTTTTCAGTAAAGTTCTCCTTTTTCACATTTTCCCCAGTGAGTTTGCCTTCTTGTCTTCACTCTGTCATCCACAGTGGCAGGGGGCGGGGCTGGGAGGGTAGCATTTCAGTAAGTCTAGGGCCCTGAGTCCTGGCTATTTTGTGTTGATTGGTTTCAGTCATAAACTTTGTTCTTCTGAGAAGGCTTTATCTTCCTTTAGTAAAATGCCTTTGCATTCATCCATAGGCCTAGTCTTTTCAGTTATTTGAAGTTTATACATTACAACGTGGGCTTTTTGTGATAAAGGGTAAAAACATAAGTATTACAACTGTTTGCTATTCATTGTGTTAACCATAGCATGGCTTATCTGCTAGATGTGTTTATGTCCATTCTAAGAATGAAAGCCCTCTGCACATTTAAAAGCAGTCATATGATATTTTCTCAGAGAGAAATATATATTTTCTATTTTCTTAGGGGTTGTATTCCTTTTGCTCTAACATTTGGGACTTGGAAAGATGCTATTCCTAACCATTTAGTTCAGCTCATGATACTGAAGCATCCTCTCATTTGTTTCCATGGAAAACTGTCAGTGGAAACTTAGATTAATATTAGGTGTTGCTGAAAACAGATGTCATTTGAAGGATGGCCCCAGAGGCAGGAGGGCATGGTGCCTTTGAAATGAGACAAAATCCTTCCTCCCAGGTTAACCAGGCTCCTCGTGCTCCCTGGCTTTCCAGTCTGGCTCAGTATTTGCTGAGTCCTTGTCGCTCTTAGTTATACTGAGAACAGCTCAGAGCATTGGTGGAGACCTTGTGGCACGCATGCCACAGGAGGCTGTTGGTGTCATTGGAAGCTCTAAAACATTCTCCATCATGAGCCAGCGCATTCAAGAAGTTAGCTCTCATGTGCTTTGTTGACTCCTTACCTGTGGGACTCGCTGTGATGGAGTGAGTGATGAATGTGATTAGTGTGAGCATCTCTTAGGTGGTCATGCCTTCCTCTCTCTTCCAGGGCCAAGTCCCTGCAGCCGAGCTGTGGTTACTCAGAGTCTGAGATCCCTGACTTACCTCTTGTTCCTAACCCAGTACTTCTCATAAAGGCCCTCCTAGAGAATGATGGTCATGGAAATGTCACTTATACAAAATGACATGTCCACATAGCACACTGCACATCTGTCCACAGCAGCAGCCACAGGCCTCGGGCCATACCTGTAGCTTAACTGGGCCACATCGTGAGAGTTGGGGTTGGTTACACAGGGGCTGCCATCCCCTGCCTCACATTTCTACTGCAGATGAGAGGGGCAGGCAAGGTGGGCTTGTCCAGAAGAGGAGATGGTGGTGCACGTATAGTGAGTAGGCCAGGGGTCCTCTCGGCTAGGTGTTGACCATCATGGCAGGATAGGGTCAGCCCTTTGTCTGTGGTGGTTTCAAGAAGACCATGGTAGATGGGTGGGGGGGGTACTTCGATACTTCCTGTGTCCCGGGAACACAACAATGACATGTGGTCTCTCGTGATAGCAGCCCCCCAAAAGCAGCCAGTTTCACAGCGCTGCGCCTGGGCTTCCATGCTGTGTGTTGACTGGATTTGGTGCTCTGTGCTGCGTCTGCTGGTAGTCAGGGCTTCTGACCATTCCTCCTTGGGTCTCAGTCAAGTGCAGGATGACACATGGCTTTCTTCTTTCAGCAATGGACAACCTGCAGGAGAGAGCTCAGCACATCCGGAAAGTCCTCCTGGCCCTACCCAAAACCACTCTGATTATCATGAGATACCTCTTCGCCTTCCTCAGTCAGTAAGTAGCCACCCAGTGAACATGGGGATCAGGCCCTGGCTTTGGCTACTTGGCTACTGGAAGTTCCAGACTGACCTGCGTGTTCATTCATGCTGGTACATGTGTGCTGAGTGCTTACTGTGTGCTGGTTAGAGTGCTGTGCTGTAAGAACACACCGTTGGATGAGAAATGTCGTCCAGCTCACGTTCCGGGGAAGGGGACAGATAATAACAGGCATCTCAGATGGGATAAGTGCTTAGAAGAGAAAGGGATGGAGGCTGGGCATTGTGGCACACGCCTGCAGTTATAGCACTTGGGAAGCAGAGGCGGAAGGATTGCGAGTTTTCGGCCAGCCTGGGCTACCATAGTAAGACCCTATCTCAAAACAACCACCACCACAAAGCAGATGAGTGCAGGAGCTGGATGGGGTAGACAGTTGGAAGGAGAACACTTTCAAGGGGTGGTCAGCAGAGGCCTCTCTGAGAAGACAGGGTGTGAGCAGCAGCCTAAACCCAATGAAAAAGGAGCCTCAGGGACTTTGAAGACTTGAGAGCCATTGGTGAGTGGATTTGGTCTGGGAAATGATTGGGAGGTTTTTAAGGGGAAGGGTGTAGTGATCCAGTCTGTGTACAGTATTCGTTCAGGTGGGGTCATAGGAGGGGTCCTGCTCATGGGGCAGTGTGCTTGGCCCAGGGCTGGGTAGACGGGGTGGGTAACAGGAAGGCGCAGGCAAGGGTGTATTTTACACATAGCAGTGACAAGACCTGCTTGTGGAGTGTGAGGGAAGCGAGAAATCCCGCTTTTTTGGTATAAGGAACAGGAAAATTATGATGTTATTTGTGGAGTTAAAAAGACAGGTATATAAAGACCTTCCTCAGGGTCCAGGGTTCCCTGTGGACAGGGTCATTTCAAGTACCCACTAGGTGTCCCAACGGCAACTGTAAGCAGTTGAGCCTGGGGTCTGACACTTGGGAAGAAGCCCGGGTGGAGGTGTGGAAATGCGAGTCACCTTGTGTTGGTGGTGTTCAGCTGGTCACCCAGGGCATGAGCATGGCTAGAGGAGAGGTCTGAGGGCCAGAGGGGCCTTGGGCTTGGCCAGGGCGTTGCGTCTGGTGCGGGCAGTGCCTCCTAGCTGGGCCCAGCACGAGGCTGCCCATGTGGCAGTGCAGGCATCGAGCAGGAATGTGGGGCGCTTGCCTCCTGGGGAGCCTTGGCCTGCCCTGTGCTTATACTTACTTGGGCTTCTCCCTCAACACCCTGGACTTGAGCAGGGCCAGATGGGGCTCCGGTGTGCTTCCTTCAGGTTTGTTGGGTCTGGGAAGCAGGGAAGCAGCACGGAACTATTTGGGGGCTTCACCAGCTTCTTCTGAAAAGCTACCGCTCTGGCAGTCCTGGACCTGCATTCAGTGGTGGCAGCAATGCCCTGTGGAGTCAGGGCTGCCCACCAGATGGGACAGGCACTCCAGGTCACCATGGCCCCAGCTCTCCTTGTCCCTCCCTAGTCCCAAGACTGACTGAAACCATCCTTGTGATCCAAGAATCTATGAAAATGAAGGAAACAAAGGCAGTCAAGGGGCCAGAGTGTCTGACCACATATTTCTTGACAATGAAAAAACTTCCTGTATAGTTGATCTCTACTTAAAAGGAAGACAACTTTAGAGGCCATTTCACGAGCCTCAGCTTGCCTCCAAGTTCATAGTCAGCCTGGCCCTACAAGCATCGGGGTTAATGGCCCCTGAGACATTTCTGGGGCACCCAGACCATCATGTCACCCCAGTGCTGGCCTTTCAGAGATACTGTGGATCCTGGTTCTACAGCCACCTCCTCCATGAGGTTGTGTCTGTCCTAGTTAATGGCCAGGCCCTTCTTCTGCACCCCAGCTATCTTTGAGTTAAAACTCCTTGGGACCCCAAAGATGTTCACATATGACTTGGAAACTGCTAATTACTCTTGAGAGGATCAGTGCCTTGAGGGTCACCAGTCATTGTTCTCCCTCACTGACCAATACCTGCCCTGCTTTTGCCTCTTGCCACCACCCCAGGCCTGGGTAATTTATAAGTGGTTGAAATGCTACACTTTATGTTATGGGTATTTTACCACGCTAAAGGGAGTGGAAAGGAAGAGCGGGACAGTGAGTTAGTCTGCTCGGGCTGCCATAACCAAATCCCATAGACTAGTGCCTTGAACAACTGAGGTTTATTTTCATATACTCCCGAGTCTGGAAGTCCAAGCTCAAAGTGCCAGAGTTTGGTTCTTGATGCAGAGGTTTATAGACAACCTCTGTATTAGTTAGCTTTTCTGTTGCTAGGCAATCCTGACAGCGCCTAAAGGAGGAAGGGTTTACTTTGTCTCACAGTTTGCGGGGATCCAGTCCATAGTCAGCAGGCTCCAAGCAGGACTATGAAGGTGGAATGGTGTGGCAGGCAGAGCTGCTTAGATCATCGCAGGTGGGAGGAACAGGCAGGAGACTGCACACAGCACCCAAGGCCCCACCTGCATGACCGCACACAGCAGTGTGCTCTTCCAGTCCACTCGGTGGTTCCTAACCCAGGGAAGTTGATGTATCACAACTGACGTTTGCAACCAGTTCTCGCTGTGTCCACACATGGCCTTTCTTCCGTGTGCACTCAAGGAGAGCTCTGGTATCTTTTCCTCTTCTTGATTATTATGTGTCTGGGTGTAGCTCTGTTTGGGTTGTAGGTGGCTGGAGTTCTATATGCTTCATACCTCTGCATATCATTTCTTTTTTCTATGCTTGGGAAATTTTCCTTAATAATTGCTGTGAATAGCCTTTGTAATTCCTCTGATTTGATTCCTGCTTCTTCATTCACATACTTTATTCTTAAGTTATAGATCCTCTTGTCATCTTCCAGTCTTTGTATCTTTACTGCCTCCTCCCTTGTTATTTTTAAGAGATCTTCCCTTTCATGACCCCACATTGCAAGCCTGTGTTCAATTTTTGATAGTCTATCTTTGGTTTCTTTCAAGCAGTTTTGCCAGCTTTAGTTTCCTGATAATCTCTTTGAATCTGCTTCATGAATTCTAGTTTTTT
Source organism: Dolichotis patagonum (assembly GCA_004027295.1). Lineage (NCBI taxonomy): Eukaryota > Metazoa > Chordata > Mammalia > Rodentia > Caviidae > Dolichotis > Dolichotis patagonum. The sequence goes on along the minus strand of PVJX010000005.1, from coordinate 670,653 downwards.
TCTGAATTGTTCATTAAATTTTTCTCTCCATTTGTGTTCCTCCATTCTTCTGTCTGTGTCTTCTTGAGAGGTGCCCAGCCCTTCTTTTATTAATCTACTTATCTCTTGTTTAACTTGAATTAATATTTCAGTTTTGGTCCTGCTTATGAGGTCCTGAAGATACCTCTTTATGTCTGCTAACGCTGTGTTTGATGTTGCATTTTTGCTGCCCTCAATCTCTTTTGTATTTACTGCTCCTGGATCAATGTTCTCAGGGTTGGGGGCTGGGAGTGTTTTCTTATTTCTCCCTTTCGTCATGTTTTTGGTTCCTTCCATACAAGTGTACAATGTAATTCCCAGACCCTTTTCTTGTTGGTTAAGGCTCCTCTAGAGGGCACAGGCTAGGAGCTTTAGCCCTCTTCAATAGGTTATCAGAGGTTAGAGTTCACCCACGGGCAGTGTGCGCTAGCTCCTCCCTTCTGGGCCAGTCAACCTTTGCAGGCCTTCAGTGTGTCAGTGTGCACCGATCTCAGGGAAGTAATATTGTAGCGACTCACTGGGTCCCCATCAGTGGCACGGCCTAGTCCAAGCAGATTCTACCAATCCGCTCGGTGAGGGGAGCAACCAGCTGAAGCCACTTCCTTATGGAGTTAGGGCTGTCCTGCCCAAATCCAACATGTCATCCAGTCGGTTTCCCCTTTCCTGTGGGAGGGTCTTATTCCCATCACTCACCGAGTCCCTGGGAACTGCTGGGCTCCCCAACCTCCAACTTGAGCGCGGCTGTGGTGGGAATGCACGGTGCCTCTGGGTGGGTCGCATGCAGGGCCGGTCCAGGCCAGCTGCACACAGAGCTGTTCAGCTCCGCGCTCCGGCGGCTCAAGCCAATTGCTTCCGCACGGATCGCTTGTTCAGGTCAGGCAGGAATTCAGGTGGCTCGAGGAGGGCACCGTGCTCGCTGATCTTATCTTCAATAATAGTAGCCCCAGGACCTCATATTCGAGCAGTTTTTTGCACTTTAGTTTCTTCGTGGGTTGTGAGAGTCCATCTCTCTCTGTTTGGGTCTCTCCAGGGTGTTTTATTCTGGCATTTGAGCTGTCTCTCAGAGAGGGTCTCTCTCCTGCTACATACCAGTCCACCATCTTGTCTTCCACTCCGCTCTTTTCCTCTTCCTAGGGGAACGTTAGTCCTGTCAGGTTGCAACCTCATCCCCAAATGCAGTTACAGTAGGGCTCCAACATATAAATTTGGGGGAACACAATACGTTCCATAGAGGGAGTGGAGAAGAAACCAGAGAAGCAGAAACAACAGACTCTGAATGATTGTTATTTTAAAGAGCACAGAAATGGGACAGTAATCTGGGGTGGCGGTGGGGTCGAAGAGACTTTTTTTTCCTAAGATGAGGAGGAATAATACTGCTGTGCAGATGATAAAGAGTAAAGTTTACTGCCCAGAAAGCGCATAAGAACAGCTAGTCAGCAGGCTTGAGGACAACAGAGGGCAGGTCAGGGAGTGAGGAATAGCCTGGAAGCACCACCAGAAAGCGTCAGCTGGAATGAACTTTCCCTCCTTGTTTCGAAGAGAGCCCTCAGGGAAACCTGGGGAGGGCTGTGATCTGCATATGGAGAGGGGAGCTCTGGAGCCTCCTGTGACATCTGTTAAGGGCCTAGAGGTTCCCAGCCCAGGTCATTCAAACAACTCAGCTTTTTCTCTCTTTCAAATCTAAAGTCAAGGCAGAGGTGTAGCTACAATGCTTGCCTGGCATGCGCTGGACCCTGGATCCCATCCCTAGCACCAAAAAAGAAAAAAAAATCTGCAAAACTTATTGCCCTGAAGATTTTGATTTGGAGATCTAGAGTCAAATCAGCTCTTTAGGTAATACATGCTGGGGGAAGATGGGTAGAGTTCTGTAAATTAATCATTGCCAAAAGCCAGCAGCCCTGTCTTCCACCCCTTGACTAGAATGGGGGTTCTATATCAAAAAGCCACTGGACTATTCTAATCCCTGAAAATATTGATGAGCATCACTTATGTGCTAGGCACAGTGTGAAGTATTTTGCATATAGTTCCTCATTTTGTCTTCCCAGCAGCCACATAAAGGAGACTGATCCTCACCCCTGTTTTACATTTAAGAAACTGGGGAACTAGAGCCATGCCGTGGAACCCTAAGCAGTAAAGACAGGAGTCAAAAACCATCCCGGCTTCATTCTAAAATTCTCGGACTATTTTTTCTTCTTAATTGAATCAAATAGACAATTGCACATATCACAAAGTGAAAAGTGCAAGATGAGAACATGTTTTCCTATACCAGTCCTGATTGCCTTGCTCTTCTAAAAAGCCTCACTTCCTAACCATAATGCTGAGCCTTTTCAGGATGCACAGAGGAGGATGAGTTCAAATCAGTCAGGAGAAGTCACTGGTGTAATGGGTTGAAGCTATCAAAATACAGTTTTGTTCTTAGAAGAGATGGCATAGATAGAAGTCAACACCAAAAAAATTTTTTTCAGTATTCATTTTATTTCAAGGATAAAAAAGAAAAGAAGAAAAAGAAAGAAAGAAAACTATAATAAAATTTCAAAACGTCAATCAGGGGCAACAATGGTATATACATTGTGCATTGTCATCCCCAAATCATTCACCCAGAGCACAAGACTTCTGCATTCACTTGTCCAAACAGTATCAGCGCAAATATATTTCTCTTCAGTGAACTCAGAGAAAACAGTAGTATAACTATCTTTTTTAAAAAAATTTTATTTAAAGAGAAAAAAAAAAGAAAACAACCAAACAAAACAGAAAAAGGGTAGCAACAATACAGAATTCCAAAAGCAAAAAAATGAAAGAACCACAATAACAACAAAACAAAAACAAAAACACTAAGAAATCGCAACTTGATAGGTTACATACTGTCATCATTGGAAATAGTTTTTCAAGTTACAAAATTAAAGCACACAAAGTAGACATTCAAACAGTAAGACTATTAACAGTTCTACTCAACAATCCAACAAAAACAGTAATGTGGTCATCTATTTTATACACTTAAACATACGTTCAGTTATATCCTTTAGAGCACATTCTTTTCCCCTTTTATATACAAACATATATGTTTTTTTAAATTTTATTTTAAAGGAGGTAAAATTAAACACAACAAAACAGAACAGAATGGGACTTAAGAAAGCATAAATTTCAAAGCTGTACAACCAGGGATCTTCACTATCTGTCATATTGTCTCGTTTTCTTCCAAATGGTTGACCATACCTTTGCATATGGGGAGCTCATACTAAATACCATAGCCAATTTTTTCACAAGATGTGTAGTTAACTGGCTCACACTTGCTAAGGGAGGGGACATGGGACAGGACGACATGAGATGTCTGATTCTCAGCCTGCCCATCGGCAGGATTACAGCCGCCCCCCAGAAAGGGGAAGAGTTCCTCGTTCTCCTGGCACCACGAGTCAACTGCATGGTGCAGCTCCCGACACACCAGGGTCTGTCTCCTTCAGGCCGCTGAAAGTCTGCCACACTCTCAGCTGCCCCCCAGAGAAGGGTGGAGCCCCCTGTTCTCCCAGCACCCCGAGTCAACCACACAGTGCAGGTCCCAACACACCAGGGTCACTCTCCTTCAGGCTGCCAAAAGTCTGCCACACTCTCAGCTGCCCCCCCAGAGAGGGGATGAACTCCTCGTTCTCCCAGCACCCCGAGTCAACCGCATGGTGCAGGTCCTGAGGCACCAGGGTCTCTCCCCTGCAGGCCCCCCAAAGTCTACCACACTCACCTGCTATTTCTTTCTGATGAGTTGACCATTCCATTTCCAAAGTTCTGAAATGGCCATCAGACCACAGAAAGAATTCTCTTTAGGCTCCTGTTTGAAACCAGCAGCTACAGCAATCTGCTGGCCTTGCTTCAGGGCCATAGTAGTGTAACTATCTTAACTATTATCAAAAAAAATTTTTTTTAAATGGGAAAGCTATTATCAATGCTATTTTAGATATTTTCTTAAATATAAATATCTAGTACCTGAGATCTTATTCTGGCTTTAATATCATGACATGTTATAAAAAATTATATGCATTTGTATATGCCCATGTATGAATTTTGGAGGAGGGGGATAAAATACTTAGTTTTGGCTGAATTCTTGTTTCCTTGCTTGTTGGAGACCGAGACTCATGCTGCTTCTCAGGCCTGCCCTAAACTCCTAGGAACAAGTAATCCTCCTACCTCATCCTCTTGAGTGGCTAGAACTACAAGCGCACTGTGCTTGACTCTATTGCCAAATTCTTGAAAACCTCTGTACCCCTCAGATATAGTAATTAAGAGCCACTGGTTAACCCTAAACTGCGATGTGTATTCCCACTCTAAATTAGAAGAGAGAAAAGGATCATGGTCTTTTTATTTTTCCTATATAGTACTGGGATTTGAATTCAGAGCCTTGCACATTTACCCTGCTTTTTAATGGAAATCAGAAAATAGATCTCAATTCATGAGACCACAGCCCATGAAGCTAAGTCTTCCTCAAGCCCCAAGTCACTGTCACCACCTATAAGTTGAGCAGTTCTTTCCTTAGTAAGTGTCTCATCATTCTTCATCTGTTCTACAACCAAAACACTATCAGATCACACGAGAAACCAGGCCTTGCTGAAGCCTCCTGTCTCTGGCCAGCCTGGAATTTGCTTCCAAACTAGCCTGGGCTAGCTTATCTCTCAATCATTTCCACTCTCCTCTCTTGATCCAGTGTGAGTAGGAAGACTTAGAAACTTGCTTTTAATTTAGGATCCAGAGAGAAGGATTATAAATTTAAATCTTAAGAACCCCTGTGAAGCAGTCCAGCCCCTGGTTTATATCCTCCCCTGTCACTCCTGTATTTGAGCCTAGGTCCTAGAGAACAGCCTCAGTTCTTGCCCCCGTGACTGTTGTTCCTATCCTTGGCGCTACTTCTCACATCCTGCAGTGATTCCCAGCAGGGTGTGAGGTACATCTCAGAACCTCCAGAAGATGAGAGAGAGGGAATCCAGCTTTGTAACATGAGTCTAGATGGACTTTTAGTTACTTAGGAATAAAACTCTGCCCAGTTCAGAAGAGCGGCTGCAGAGGGCTGGAGCTGTCAGAATCAGTGCGGGATAGGGCCAGCTGGTGTCTGGGGCAGGCCACACACTTCTGCAGAGCTCACAGTTCTGCGGGCTGCGTGGGGACTTGTCCAGGGCTGGGCTAGCATTCTGGCCCTGGTTAGGCACGTATCAGAGGGGACTTCCCAGGCACTGTGGCCCACTGCCGGCCTTGGATCTTTGGCCAGGATTGGAGATGAGGTGAGCAACTGCAGCTGAGCAGCAGGGGGAGTTCCCAGAATAAATAAATTCCCAAGGAAGCACAGCAGAGTCTGAGCAGCACATTGACCTTTTCCTGAATAAATCCTGAATGTAATAATAGAAGAGGCTATTGCAAAAGTGAAAAACTATTGCAATAGCCATTTAAGAAATGCACAGTCTTGGTAGAATATAAAAGCTGACCAGCTAGCTATTTTTTAATTAAGTCTAGAGGCAGGGTGGGATATCCCTAGTAATTTGATTATTTTGCTCTGCAAGAAGGAATACACTGCACAGTGCCCATCACCAGAGCAAGCTGAGATGCCCTGTCTGCTCTACTGGCTTGATAGGTTGGACTGCAGGAACCATAGTCAGCTTTGAGGAGCGACACATCCTTGAGGGAGAGTGGCTTTGCTGAGTAAGATCCGGTTTGGAGATGAGGAAGATATAAGGAGGTAGATTTGAATGGAGAGCTGGAGGGAAGGAAAGGTCAGACTTATAAGCAGGTTCCTCTACGTTACCTTTCTCTGGCTCCTGAATAACCATCCGGTGGTCACTCTTGTGTCCCCAGGTGACTTTCTGGAAGGCTCTGATGCCCAGAAAGGCAGGGTGGCTATTTGTGAACCTTCTGCCTTTGCCCTTGGCAGTACCTCCTTGTGATTGTGTTTTCTGGGCATTCATGCGAGAGCTTTCCAGCTTGCCCCCTTCGCCTTCTCCTCCAGTTTATCACAGTTCAGTGAAGAGAACATGATGGACCCCTACAATCTCGCCATCTGCTTCGGGCCCTCGCTGATGTCAGTGCCAGAGGGCCATGACCAGGTGTCCTGCCAAGCCCACGTGAACGAGCTGATCAAAACCATCATCATCCAGCACGAGAACATCTTCCCCAACCCCAGGGAGCTGGAGGGCCCTGTCTACAGCAGAGGAGGAAGCATGGAGGATTACTGGTAGGGGCTCGGGCTGGAGGTGGGGAAGAGTCACCAGTGCACACTGACTCGGGGGGACAGATGGCCAAGGGAAACACCCGGTCTTCCAGCCTCCACTCTGGGCCTGTCAGCTGCCAGGGCCTGGGGTGCTACAGGCAGACCCCCGCCTCACTCAGCCCACCTATGGAGTAAGTGCCACTTGGTGCTGCCTCCCTTTTCCATGAGTTCTGAGTGGCAAAGGACCATTCTGAAAGATAGTGACAACATTCAGCAGTACAAATACTCCAGGAAAGGAGACTTTGCAAGGTTGTGTGTGAAACTGCTACTCGTTAGTCCAGAGCATCCCCACGGCTTCTACCCCGTGCTGTGGCTGTGAGACAGCAGTCCTGGGTCCCAGGGAACCTATCCTTACTGAGGAGAGTTTAGGTAGTGCTGTGTAATTTCCTGACTGTGAATCTGTAGGAGGGGACCTTAGAATGCTTGAGAAGGCGAGAAGAGGAAGAGGACTCAGCCACATTTGGGGCAGGTTTGGTGTGATCCCACTCTGAGGCAGGGTCACATTCTGTGGGGTTTAGAGTCCCTAGGGCCCAGCTCTGCCAGAGCCCCTCCCTTGGACAGATAATACATTTACTTCCCAACAGGCGGAATCCTGTTTCCGGGTTACAGAGGAAGTCTCTGCAGCCCAAAGGGTGCCTCAGGGATGGGGACACAACTTCACTGCTTGTCCTGTAGTCACAGCACCAGCCGTTACCCCACCCAGCCTGCCATGGTACTACTCACGGCGCCATTTTCCACCAGACAGAGACAACTGAGTCTCTTATAACCCCAAATGCCCCTTACCTCCTTCCTTTCCCTGAATAGTGTTTCAGCCTGAGCTGAAACCACAGCCCGAATCGGACTCCATCTGAAGTCAACATCTGGAACCAAGTTAGCCAGCCCTGTTGTCCATTAAGGTAGGGGAGGCCAAGGGATGATGTTCACTTACTTAGAGGCCAAATGGGTCACGCTGTCTCCCTGACCACCAAGCAGAGACTCCTGCCCACTGAGTGAGGGAAGGAGGGAAGGAGGTGCAAGGAGGGAAGGTGCTCATTGGCACCTCTGCCATGAGGCCCAGGGCTTTCTACCTAGACTGAGACTGTGGTGTAATAAATGTCAAATGTACAACACACAGGGGCCTGTGCAGAAGAATGCATGAAGGGGCTTGCTTCTCGGGGGCCAGGGAGAGGGGGTTCTGTGCACCTCTGTGAGCATCCCAATAGCATTGCATTCTGGGCTCACTCCCCTACCATACTGCACAGCCCAGGTCTGGGTCCAAACTGGAAGAACCTCAGCTGGCTGACTTGGTGAGGAAGGTTCTGTCACTGACAGACGGCTGGTGGTAACTGGGGAGGTTGGTCAGTTCCAGTTTCAGCCCACTGACTGGTGAGCTCTGGGAGCAGGCCTTGGGCACATGACTCATGATTCTGGGGACTCATGGTCTCTGGAGAGGAGTAACAAACTGTGCAATCATGTCGCCAGTTCCTATTTCAGAAGTTGGGCAGAATGTCTGCCCTAGTGCTCAAACAGCAAACCACCACAGGCTCCGGACCTACCAAAGCACAGAACCCCCTCTCCCTGACCCCCGAGAAGCAAGCCCCTTCATGCATTCTTCTGCACAGGCCCCTGTGTGTTGTACATTTGACATTTATTACACCACAGTCTCAGTCTAGGTAGAAAGCCCTGGGCCTCATGGCAGAGTTGCCAATGAGCAGCATTCAGTGACTGAGACCCACTCAGAAGCTCCCCACCTCTCCTTTTTCTTTTTTGGGAAGAGAAGTGCTTACAAACTGAGCTCGGTGAAGGAGGACAGCCCCAAGGCTCCTGGAGAATGGCCAGGAAACAGAACCCCACTTGGCCACTTGTCCTCCCTTCAGCTGTAGGCAAACTCACTTCCCCACTCATGCCTGTCCCGAAGTAGGAACTCTGTGTTCTAGAACAGCCTGTGGGGTATAAGGCAGCTCCTTCTGGTCCTCCGGTGTTGTAGACCTGGGGGAAGTTGGGGGTGTGGGGTGTGGTATGAGAAAAGCATAGGATATTAGGGCCAAGAGGGACCTTAAAAGGCATCATCTTGCCACAATACAAAGATTTTTAAGCACACATTGGTTCCTAACCAACAGCACCCAGGTCACGTTGGCTTGGTGGATTTGCAGGTCCAGCGTCACCCAGCGGCAGGCGGAGGGACTCTGGTATGGGGCCATGGGGTTGACCAGCCCTCTGGGGCTTCCTGCAGCCTGAGAACTCTCACCTGAGTAGCTGGCCACATGGAAAGGGTTGCATTTGTTGTTTGCTCCCTGAGAGCCCCATGAGTTTCCAGAATGTCACAAAACTTATCGGAGACTTTAGGCTTACATTTGCTTACTTTTTTTGGCAAAGAGGAAGCCCTATTGGTGCTGTCTTAGAGTGTCCTGTGGAGTCAGAGAAGCCTTCTTGGACCTGGTCATCCAGTCTGTGCAAAGCCTCCTGGGATCGCCTGGGGAGGGAGAGACAGCAGGCCTGGAGGAGAGACGGGCTGGTGGGCACCATCTGGGAGGCCAGCTTGTCACTGTGTGCCACTGGAGGTGTAACCTCAGACACAACCAGCATTTTTCTCTACTTTTCAAAGAAGTGAATACTTTCATCTACCCTGAAACCTCTGGCCATTTTTGATTCTCTACCCTGGATGATTTTTTAAAAGATGATTTTTTTTTCTTCCTCCCTAGCACCCCATCAAACCCAGGGCCTCACAGTGAAGTACAAAGCAACATAAAAGCAACATCAGAAGGAAGGGGCTAAGATGTAGCTGAGTGGGTGAAGCACCTGCCTAGCATGCCCGGGCTCTGGGTTCAATCTGAGCACCACAAAAATTGAATTAAAAAAAAAAAAAAAAAAAGATGGAGAAGAAAAGAAGACCCACTTATTAAGAACTCCAAGTGCTTTACTAAATGGTACCATTAACTCCTGACACAGCTCTGGGGGGTAGACAGATCCCTGTCTTCAGTGTATGGTTGAGATACCTAGGCAAGCAGGAAAGAGATTACTGTATAGATCTCTGGGGTCACATAGTGGTACCCGATTGGGAACTGATAGCAATCGCTGGCTGCCTCTCTACTGCACTCCTTCTTTAGATACCAGGAACAAATTCACCTAGAGAATCAGCCCTGGAGGAGTTGACCTGTTCTGTGTTTTCTAAAGCACTTATTCGATAGCTTCTAAAGGGTTTCCCTTTAGTTTAAGTCCTAAATAGTCTCCAGCAGTTTTTGTAGCAGGAGCTAGAGCAGAGAGCCTTCGGAACCATCAGTTTCATCCTGCGTGTTTTTTGTGCACGCACCAGGTGTAGTGAGCTGAGGATTGATCTAAGGCTCTTGCTCCCAGGAGGCAGTCGAAAGGGGAAGAGGAAACTTTTGCAAACAGTCACATCCTGGTCACTCTTTTCTGTCACAGTGATAGCCCTCACGGAGAGACTACCTCAGCTGAAGACTCCACCCAAGATGTGACCACAGAACACCACACGAGCGATGATGGTACGAAGCCCCGCTTCCCACCCGGGAGCAGCCAGTGCCCAGTCGGGTCGTGTGTCCTGTGCACCCGATGCGCTTCCACCCGGCAGTCCCCTGAGGACAGGCGGGCAGCTCTCCTGCCTTTCATCTCTCCCTTGCTAGGAGGGACATCCCCTGATAGACTAGGCTTTGCATTAAGCCAGAGGTGAAGAACTAGCCCTTGCGTAGCCATCTTGTCCCTCTTCCTAGACTGGGTCCTGCAGAATGTTGATCCCTTATCACAGCCTAGACTCAAACTAGTTAAGTGGAGACCAAAGGGAGCAAGAGATGCTTTGAAAACCAGCAAATCTGAGGAACAGAGAAGCAGGTGCCAAAACCCAACAGAAGCGAGCGGGGGGAGCAGGTGGGAGGACGCAGGAACCCCTTGCTCACTCGTGTGCCTGTTTCCTGACTGGCTAGAAAAACAGACCCTTTCCTTAGCCAGGTGTGTGAGCGCTGAGCAGCCGGTGGGTATGCGCCTGGGGCCGGAGCGCTCAGCTGTCCTCCTGGGCCTCTCTGCAGTACCCATGATTTGGTAGGATCTGCCCAGCTAGCATATCTTCCCATTTCAAACAGCCCCACACCTCCATTTCTGAATCACTTGGCTTGGGAAGGCTCAGCAGCTGACAGGGGGCTTCAGAATTTTCTGGACAGAAGAATAAAATGGCACCGTTTGCAGAGCTCTTCCTGCTCCCTCCCTTGCTTCAAGTGAATTCTGCTGTCCTGGGCCAGCTTTTAAAGGAGAAAGACATTAGGACAGCACATGTAAATCCCGATGGGAGCAGGGTCAGTATCATCGCCCGCCACAGTGTGAGGGGAGTAGGTGACCTAGGGAATTTAATGTGGGGCCAGAGCTGCCTCATCTCAACACTGTTAGAGACTTCGTGTATTTTGTCTCTTGGTCTCTAGTGAAATAGGCAGGACCACTGTTTCATGGTTGAGGAAGCGGAGGTCAGAGAGCTCAAGGGACATAGTGAGGCTGTGGAGAGCACATCAGGAGACGTAGACCTTTCCGGTCAGCCTCCTGTGGTGCAATCTCCGCAGCCCGCTCAGGGGCACACTTGCTACTCGGCTGTGTGCTGGCCCTTCTGTTTGTTTGCAGGGATGTGTTTGTTTGCAGTACTGAGAATTGAACCCAGAGTCTTCACACTGAGCTACATCACCAGCCCTTTCTATTTTTTAACTTTGAAACAGAGTCTTGGTAAGGCCGGGCTCAAACCTGTGATCCTCCTGTGCCCAGAGCGCCGGGATTACAGTTGTGTGTCTCCACACCTGGCTGTGATCTTGTTTTTATCCAGCTTTCTTCTCTGCTTCCCAGCAGATCTGACATTCAGGACCTAGGTTTCCGGAACTCTTCTCTTTACTGTCTAATCTCTACCTGCAGCCTAGGACAGATCGGGACAGTGACAGTAGTAACTGATACAGACATCACAGCGCTATTCTTGCATGTTCACAAAATATAGTTCATTGGTTGCCCCTAACCATTTCATGGAAAGAGCACTTTATTATCCCCATTTTATGGATGAGGCAGAAGCCTACACCAAAGTAAAAGTACACTTGCATTGTGAACAGCTTTTAATTTTTTCAAATTATTTTCATGTGTTTCCACAGTTGAGTAGGCCAGTTATTTTGTTTTAATAGAGACTAAAAGCTTATGTTCTACTGAGGAGAATAGGTAACATAAATAAACTACTTAAAATGTAGTATGATAAATTTTCTGCAATTAATGGAGTTACTAGATAATCAGAGAAGAAATAATACTTAAAAATAGAGCATAGCAAGTTTGATGATAAGCGAGATCAGCATAATGAACTGTTTGGAATCACAGAGGAGTTTCCAGAGACAACAGGGTTGTAGTCTGTCTCACCAGCAGAGAGAAAGGCACTCGAGGTGAGGGATGGGAGCAAAGGCGATGGGTGGGGGGACAGCAGCTTGCTCAGGGCAACACACAGACTGCTCGGGAATCGCCGTCATCCCTGCCTACATTCATGCAGGGTCATCCCCGCACTGTAAGTCAGCTGCTGAGACCTTCCCACCACATTTCCTGAGTCTGTGGGTCCTAACAACATGTTTCTTCCTTCTCTGCCCTCGCCAGAGTGCGAGCCCATTGAGGCCATTGCCAAGTTTGACTATGTGGGCCGGACAGCCCGAGAACTGTCCTTCAAGAAGGGTGCATCGCTGCTGCTTTACCAGAGGGCTTCCGACGACTGGTGGGAAGGCCGGCACAACGGCATCGACGGGCTCATCCCCCATCAGTACATCGTGGTCCAAGACACGTATGTAGGCCCTGACACCTCTAGGGGTGCCCCCCAGGGGCACTAGGGGAGTGAGACTTCAACTGAGAGCTAAAGGAGGATGAGGGGACCAGCCCCCCAGGAGCACAAAAGGAGCCAGAGGCTCACAGTCCCCCCGAAGGGACTGCCCCCCAACTCAGTGGAGAATGTGTTTTCATTTCTCCACTCTGATCCCCCTATGAATCACCCTGCCATCCATTTGTTTTAGAAACCTGCCAGCCAGCACTCACCCACGTGTACACCTGAGGAGTGATGATGTGGGCTTTTACTTCTCCTCATACGTTTCCTTTCCAGAAGAATCTGGCTGGGAGACATTTTTGTTTTGCTGTCCTTTTTTTTTTTTTTTAACCATGTACACCCCAACTAGCTGGATTTCTGGTGGCTCTCTTCCACCTCCATATGAGCATGACAAGTCACTTCCTAGAAGTTTGGCTTAAGCACCCTATAGAAGTGACCCAAGTTCATTTAACCCATATGAGGCTGATTTGGGATGAGACAGAGAAAAGAAGGAAAGAATGTCTGGAAACAAAGGGAAGCTGAACTGGCCCCTGAGTCCTCCTTAGATGGGCTTGCAGTGGGTTCCCACCCATCGAAGCACTGTCCGCCGGACAGGAAGTGTGTCCCCTGCAGGCCAGCCTCCTTGTCCCTTTGCCCTGTTCACTTCTTTGGATACGACACTGTCACTGTTTTTAGTCCTTCCCTTAATATTATTTTTTAAAGGCTGATATCCTGAATGAGTCTGCACCCTCCCAGCCTCTCCCCAGCTCGCAGCTCTGCGGGAAATCTTCCCTGTGTTGATAACATCGCAAACCCGGTGGCGATCTGTGCACGGACAGGACCCTCCCAAATTTAGCATTATGACTTCACTGCAGGACCAAGAGAAGATGAATGCTAGGGGAGAAGGGGCTTTCTTTGTCGTCACTAGCCAGAGGGGCCAGGAGAACAGTGGAGAGCCCTGGGACTGGCGTGGACGCTCTAAGCGAGGCTAAATGTGCTACGAGAGTGTGGCCGTGTGGCCATGTCCTGCCTCAACGCTGGCATCTCCAGAGCCACCGCAGAGCTGACTGTCCTTACCCGCATTGCTCAGGACCTCAGCACATAAACCACCACCTGGACTTCCTTCTGCCTCCTCTAGGAGGTGGCCCTGCGTGGCCACCCCTGGAACGCAGCGTGGGGTAGAGCGCAGATGCCTCGGATCCAGGTGTCCCCTAGCCGAGCTCTCGGGAGGAGCTGAGGATGCTGCAGAACTCAGCGAATTATTTATTTTTATTTAAAGATCCTCCAGAGGCCCCTGGGTTTCCTTGTCTCTGCCTGCAGAGCCAGCCCCGCCAGGTGTTGCCTGCCGCCTCGAGCCATGTGGGGTCGCGTGTGTGTCGGGGGCCATCTTGCCGATTTAACACTGCTTTTTGTGTTGTTGTTGTTCTCCCTCCCCTGCCTGCCTGCCCCTTCTCCCCCAGCGAGGACGGTGTCGTGGAGAGGTCCAGCCCCAAGTCTGAGATTGAGGTCATTTCTGAGCCACCTGAAGAAAAGGTGACACCCAGAGCGGGGGCCAGCTGTCCCGGTGGGGGTCACGTAGCCGATATTTATCTTGCAAACATCAACAAGTAAGCGCTGCTTTTCATTCTCTGCTCCCCTGAACAACTCGACTCCCACCACCCAGCCTCACCCCGGCCTAATCCCCACTCCTGCGCTGCTCGTGGGGCCTAACAGGCTGCATGCCCTCATCACTGCTGCGAGGTGACACGGGAGGTCCAGGTCCCCAGCTCTCTGTGTCATGCTGTGACAGCTGCTCTCCTGTGTGTTCTCACAGTGTCCGTCGGCCCCAGCCTTCTTGGCAGTCTCACGACTAAAACTTTGGCCAAAACTTTGGTCACTTTATGCAAGTTGGTTTCGTACTGTTTCTTAGAGGTGCCTTCTCTTTTCCAATTCTTACTCAAATGGTAGTGTCGGATGTCTTCCTTGACCCTTGTCTGGTCAAAGATTCAGAGTCTTGTGTGCTTCCCACCAGGCTCAGGCCGCGCCAGCTGGGCTTATTAGATGTCATGTGTCTGTCTCCCCCCTTGTGCTGCATCCACTGCTGCAGAGGAGAGGAGAGCACTGTGCCCCCAGGGACAGCTTCACCCTGAGCTGTAGTCCACGTGTGACCGTGGTGCTCTTTTCTTTTGCCCTTGCATACTTGGAGAAATCACTTTCCATTTTTTCCCTGTTGCTTAAGCCCTGTGTACCCCACTCCCGAGCTGCCCCTGCAGAGTCTCACTCCTTCCCGTCCAGCAGGCTCTTACCTCTGCCCCCAGCTTTCATTGTGGCCGTTAGCAACATCCAGGGTTTTAACTCCACCCACACCCGAGCCGGCTGTCTAGAGGGATCCTGCGCCACCCGTGTGCTGCTGCCTCCCCGAGAGCCATTCAGGTTATTGGAGAACTAATCTCATCTCAAGGGGCCAGACACCAAGTCCCAAAGCCGCCAGACCTCTTTCCGCCAGACCCTGAAACCTGGCCCAGTGCCAGCAGGATGACAAGCCCCAGGGCGCTCCTGATGCATATGGATTGGAGATGATGTACAGTTTTTATTCCCTTCTGGCTTTGGAGGAATGAAATGATTTGCACTTTGAAAACCTGTTAACCATAGCCTCTGGACACTGAGACTGGAAGGAGAATAAAAGATGCTTGTTGTTTTTAAACTACACCAGGTTGCCAGATCTCTTGGCTTCTTTCCAATCAGACAGTAGCAGGGGGAGTGGTTGGGTCACGTGACTTGTTTCCATTGCTCTCACCCTCAAGTTCATAAAGTAGTGTATTCAGCTCACTGACTCAGTGTAGCTGTGATTTCATTCAGACCAGTGAAAAAATTGAGGATTTTATACTTCCCTCCAGCACACTGCCCTGCTGGGAAGACAAACTAGTAAACAGTCTCTGTGAGCTAATCATGTTTTTTCTCCTGAGTTACAAGTCTTTGTTAATTATAAGCCTACAGTCACAAGCTCATAAGCCAATTATTAAGCGAAAACCTAAGCAGGGTTGGTGGAGGGAGAGTTGGATATTTAGTTATGTACAGGCTTTTCCTTGGTGCAGGCAATAGAGCCCAGAGCCTCACACATGCCAGGCAAGTGCACTTCTACTGAACTCTAACCCCAGTCTTAGGTACATATTATTAAGTCATTGTCTACTCAGTGCCATTTGTACAAAAGAATTGTGGAAAGTGACCACTGAACAGTCAAAAGTCAGTGCCTCCCTTGAACTGTTCACCTGGTAGGAGGATTCTCATGGCGAAGCTCGTGGAGGACAGGCATCTGTCCCACGACTTACCCGGACCCAAACCAGTAAGTGGGGGAACGGCAGCCTTCAGTATGTCCAGTGAATCTGCCTTCCAGCCTCCCCCACCCCTCCCAAGCGAATTCCTTCAGCTCCTGAGAGCTTGGCTCTCCCAGTAGGCCTTCACATCTGCCAACTCCTCCCTTACCTGGTGAGATCCTCTCTTCCCTTCAAGACTCTGCAAAAATGTGCTGCTCTGGGGACGCCTTTGTGACATCCCCGAGTTCTCCCAGGCTGGGTTGGGTGCCCTCCCCCTGTATTCAGGGAGCTTGAGCAGTTCCTGGTACTCACATTGTGCCAAACACTCCTCGAGGCTGAGCTCCTGGGAATGGGGAACTTGGTCTTCCTCATCTCTGTATCCTCGGGGCTGGCCTGGGACGTGGCTTACTGCAGCTACTGCAGAAGTCTGCCTTCTCAGCAGTTTAGACCTGTGAGTCAGCCACCCTCAAGTGGAACAAGGAAATCAAAGTCATCAGGCTATGGCCTTTCAATTTAATTCTATGCATTTATTAAGCCACTTTGTGCCAAACACCAGTGCAGGTTATTCAGAGCCAAGTTCGACATGGCCCAAGCTCCCAGAGTTCACCGTGCCATGGGCACCCTGGAGGAACATGGGAAGGAGGGAGGGATCCATTCTGTCTGCAGCTGTGTGCAGAGGACCTTCAGAGGCTCGATGTCCTTCTCCGCTGGAGGTTGGCTGACTCACAAGGCTAGAACTGCTGATCAGACAGATGCACGGAGCAGCTGCTCTGGGCCAAGAGCAGGCCCAGGCCCCGAGTCTGTAAAGATGAGGAAAGCCACAGCAGTGAACAGGGCCTCCCAGGTGGCCCCTTACCTGCCACATCCTACCATCCCTCCTTCGTCCTCGACTCCCACTGCAGACCCGTCTGCTCTGGCTTCACCGTTGGAGCTGCCTAGCTGCTATTGGAAAGAGCAACTCTTGCCTTCTGTAGGTTAGGTCCTTTAAAACCTGACTCCAAGACAACATGGAATTACTCAGCAGCCGGCAGCACTCAAAACTAGGGGTTCTGCCAGGCCATTTTATTTGAGAGCTTTAGGTTGTATGAACCAAACTGGCTCAGACAGGGTTCCTCCCAGCATTGGGTGACACAAGAGTCATGTGGATGCCTTTCCATCCAAAGTAAATCTCCTGTTCTGTGTCTGTGAATTAGCCAGAGCCCACAATGATGGCCATGTCACTAGCTAGACCAAGAGACAAGCTGGAACTTGGGAACGTTAATGCTCCTTTTACCAGCAGTTCCCTCCCTCGGTGGTGATGGTGAGACTCTTCCTGCTGGGGCCTTTGGTTTCTCCTCAAAGCACAGTCTTTCCATGACACTGTCACTAGACACTTTCCCTTATTCGGACACTTTTTCTGACAGCAGCTTACATGTTGAGACCTCAGTGCCCAGGACCCACAAGTAAGTATCCATTTCTCCTTTGCCCTGGTTGGGGGTGGCAAGGGAACAGGCACAGGGAGGAAGCCAGAGCAGGAGCAAAGCTGCTCTACGTACCTCTCCTGCCACAAGTCCCTGGGCGTTGTCACACCTTGCCCCTCTCCCCCCATCCTGGCCTCCTTGAAGCCGGGGCTCCCTGATCACCCTGCCCTCTCTATTTGTGATTAAGGCAAAGGAAGCGTCCAGATCCTGGGAGCATCCGGAAAACATTTCGAAGTGATAGCCACGGGCTGAGCAGTTCCCTGAATGACTCCTCCTCGGGGGTGGGGGCCAGCTGCCGGCCGTCCTCCCAGCCCATCATGAGCCAGAGTCTCCCCAAGGAAGGGGCAGATAAGTGCTCCATCAGCGGGCACGGGAGCCTCAACTCTATCAGCCGCCACTCCTCCCTGAAGAACCGGCTGGACAGTCCGCAGATTCGAAAGACTGCCACAGCAGGCAGGTCAAAAAGCTTCAATAACCACCGGCCCATGGACCCTGAGGTCATTGCACAGGTAACCGAGGGCCCTAGATGAGCAGCTAGTGTGGGTCCACGCTTGTGACACAACTTCAGGCAGCACAGTGCTTCATGCACCCTGCTAGGCCCCAGAACTAGTGGACACTGGAGCTCAGACACCTTGCCAGCCACCGCCTGTCCCCACAAGATCCTGAAGACAGAATAAGAGGCTTCTGCGCTGCCTCAGTTCACGCATGAGCTTAACTCTCCACGGTTCTGGTGGTTAACGGACTTGGGTGAGGGCTGAATCAAATTCAAGGGTTAAGCTCAGTGTTGAACGGGGAAATTTGATTCAGTTCTCATCCAACTCGATCTGCAACCAGCCAGGAAGAGAACTAAGTTTGTAAACCAGGATGCCACCGTTCTGGTGACTTGCAGAGCTGCTGATTTTTAAAGCCAGTAGGTAAAGGATTTGAGTAGAGTCCATTCAGCCCAAGTTTGGGGTCTCAACGCCCAGGTAGATTTTGTGACACTGTTTGTTGAGACCCTGACAGAGTCATACCGCATTTGTAGATGGCTCTGTCCACCCCCATCATTCTGTTTCCTGAAGTTGTCACTGATACCTAGTGGGCCATTGACTGACCCACAGTACCCCAATCTTGCCCTGAGGCTCCAGCAGCAGTGGAGGCGAGCTCCCCACTTGAGCGTTTTCCTTCATGCCTGCATCACACTGATGACTCTCTGTTTTCCATGAAATATTAGAGATCCAGCCCCACCTCTAAAAATCTGACTACCGGGGCCACTCCAAGCAGTGCTGTCAGACGTCTCTCCCAGCTCTATAATTTCCGTTAGACCAGGTAGGAACTGAGGGCTCACCGTAGCCCTCAGCAGTCTCCATCCAGTTGAGACTCTCTTCGCTCAGTCTCCTAGGGGGCTGTAGAGGCTGGGTGTGGTCTCTGTTGGCCTTATTGGTGCTTGCTTAAGGAGGTGTGCCCGGCGGGCCAGTGTTAAACTGCAGGCCTGAGATGTCTTGCTTTGCTGGCATTCTGTCCTATGCCTCTGTTCACACACCTGCTGGCAGCTGGCCTTGCACCGTGGGAATCCTCCCTGGTCTTTCCACGCGGTCAGGCACTACTGGGGATGAAAGGGGACACAGGTGGACAGACAGACTCCAGCTGCAGAGCTTGGCCAAGGGGGCAGATGGAATTCTTCCCAAGTATCTAAAAGGTTTGAAAGGGCTGGGAATGTAGCTCAGTGGTGGAAACCTGACCAACATATGTAAGGCCCTGGGTATAATCCCCCCGTGTCTCACACACAGGTTTTAAGAATGTCATCAGGATGAGTGAACGTGGAATTACTGTTAAAAGAAAGCTTGGGGCCTGGGGATTTAGCTCAGTGGCCTAAGCGCCTGCCTGGCAAGCGTGAGGTTGTGAGTTTGATCCCCGGTACCAGAAAAAAAGAAAAAACAAAAGAAAGCTTGGGTCACTTTGTAAGACAAAGAATTCACAATGGGGCCTTTGCTTAAAACATGCAGTGTTTCAGTGTGAGCTTAATCCCAAGGAGGAGTCCACTGGTGGTGTGGGGACACCTGACAAGTCTGTTTGGACAGCGCGCACACACTGGCAGCTGGGAGGTCTCCCCAGTCAGCAACTGGCTTGCATACCAAGGCTCTTTGGTGCTGCCTTAAGCCCTGGCTAGGATTGCTGGTCTCCTGATAGTTGAGTGTGTTCCGCTGAGCTGCTGAAGGTGATTCACCTGTGTGGGCTTTGGCTCCCCCTCCTGGCCGTTCTGTGGTTCCCTGTGTGGTGGCGGGTAGCAGTCTGAGGTGCCATGAGTGGGAGGTGGGGTGCCCGTGAATGTTGAAGGACCAGGCTCCTGAACTTTATACATCCCGTGAATGACTGATAAGCTTAAAATTTGGCCTTTGAATTCAAGAAGATAAAAATTACACTTTATCTCTACTTTTAAAAAACTGTTAGCACAATTTCAAACAGAAGTAGAATTAGCGTAGTCCCCTGTCCTCAGAGCGGCCCAGCTCCTAGCTGTTTTGAGTTCTACCTTTGTCCTGCCCACTGGATCGTATATATTCCATCCATCAATGTTTCAGTGCCTATCTCCAAAACCCAAGGACTCTAGTTAAAAATCAGTTCAACCAGCTTGGGATGGTGGCACATGCCTGTAATCCCAGCTTCTCAGGGGGCTGAACCAGGAGAATCACAAGTTCGAGGCCAGCCTAGCCAACTTAGTGTTTGTCTCAAAACACAAAAAATGTAAAGGGCTCCAAAATAGCTCCAGAAATCCCCCATAAAGGGGGAGGGGGACAGTAAGGAGACAAAGAAAAATCACTAGGAAATAAATTTGAAAATCACTGTGTCACCCCTTCCTTACATTCTGATCACTTACATGTTTAAGGGCTTTGGCCGAATAAAATAACCTGGACCTCTTACAGGGTTTCTTCATGCCTTGGCCTATCTTGTTGATACAGGCTCCTTGGGGACTGGTGCCTTCTTTCACCTCAGCTCCTCTTTCCTGGTTTGCAGGATATTGAGGCCACCATGAACTCTGCCCTGAACGAGCTGCGGGAGCTAGAGCGGCAGAGCAGTGTCAAGCACACCCCTGACGTGGTTCTGGACACCTTGGAGCCCCTCAAAACCTCACCGGTGGTGGCCCCCACCTCGGAGCCCTCCAGCCCCCTGCACACCCAGCTCCTCAAGGACCCTGAGCCCGCCTTCCAGCGCAGCGCCAGTACCGCAGGGGACATGGCCTGCGCCTTCCGGCCTGTCAAGTCTGTCAAGATGGCTGCCCCGGTCAAACCCCCAGCCACACGACCCAAACCCGCTGTCTTCCCCAAAACAAATGCCACTAGCCCTGGTGTCAACTCGTCAGGTTCCCCACAGTCCACTGACAAGTCTTGTACTGTCTGAAGGGTATAATTTAATTGTTCTAGACAAGGGGACTGTAGGAACTGACTGTTATTAAAATCTTCCTATTTAACTAGCTTGGGGACTTCGGTTGAAAATTAGATTCTAAGTTGTTCTTGCAGAATTAGCCGTCCCATCACCCAAAACCTTGAGAATGAAACCCTTGTTACCACCCTGACCTTCTTCCCTTCCCTTCCCTTCCCTTCCCTTCCCTTCCCTTCCCTTCCCTTCTCTTCCCACTGACTTCCGCCTCCCTGGTCATTGCTCCAGCCGACTGCAGTAATACTGTTCTTAGGTTAGCCAGAGACAGCTTTCATTATCAGGTCACTGTGAAATCTGGCAAGGCAAGTCATGAAGACATGGGCCCAAGTCTCAGTCCCCTCTGGCCACAGGGGGTGCCTTGCCCACATGGTTGGCTCTTTATGTCCAGCTCTCAGTGACATTTGGATTCAGCCAGATCTGATTAGAGAATCACATGTAATCCACTCTTCATGTTACACCACGTACACACACACATTTTCTTAGTCTCTGGCGTGTGTAGCCTCCTGGCCATAAACCAGTCTCCTTGTAAGTTATTGTGGCAATTCATTCAGGAGCCACCAGGGGTCTCTGTTTCCGTTACAAACTTGTGTCTGGGCCAGAGGAGCTACCTAGCCTTTGGAATCTCATTCTGAACTGTAGCAGGATGGGCCAATCCTATAGTCATCGAGGGGCTGCGGGGCTTTCCTTCTCTGTCTGCTTTCTATTGCTGTGAGTTGGTCACTGGTGTTTGCTTTTGTTATCCAGTCCGTAGAAGTACAACCCAATCTTACTAAGGAGCTCTTCAAGTTTTTCTGAATGTATAGACATTTCTCGCGTTCCTATCTTTGTCTCCAGTGGACCATTTTCCATTTAAGACATTTTCCTGTATAAGACAGTTTTGTAGCTGGTTCCCTTTAGAGTAAAGTTTTATTGTGTTTGTGGCAGGTTTGAAAAAGGTAAGAAATGGGTCCTTTTCTCATTTTTGAGGCACTTAAAGCATAAAATTCATTATCCTATTAAAAAGTTAAATTCCACTTTGCTAATACAAAAATTGTTCCCAAATGAAAATTTATTTTAAGTTCGTCCCTTGGTTTGGTTATTTTTATAAGGTCTCTCTCCAGGGACCAACAGGGACTTAGCCGTACTTAAAGAGAGACACTGCCCCTTAGAATCAGTTTTCATTTATCCAAACAAGGACAACTAAGGGAGCCCAGCCTCAGAGGTTCTAAGGCTTCCCAAGACCTGAATTGAAACAGCATTAGATGCTGCATATTTGGTCTTCCTTTGGCCTTTTTCCTGGTTTCCCTCCAAAACACGGAAATGATCCCCTTGTGTGTGCCAGCCCAGGTTCCAGACCCTGTGTCCTGGCACCAGGCTGCCATGGGGGCACCAGGGTTGGAGACACCCACATCTCAGGCTCACAGGTCCCAGACTGAAATTCATTCCTCTTCTCTGTGTTTTCTGGTTTGAAAGCTATGCTTTTGATAGAGCCTTTTTGTTTTCTGTAGTTGAGGAGAGATGGTGGGTTGCAATCCTGGTGGGAAAACCTGGAAGCGATCTTGTTTGGACCCATGGAAAGCTTAGGCTGTTTCTCATTCTGTGTGAGGAGGAGGAGGAGCCTGGGGGAGTCCCTTCTGAGAAGGGTGACCTGCCACATCAGGAATCACTCCGGGAGCTGGGTTAAGCCAGGCTTCCTTCAGCATAGCGAGTCACCCTGGAAGAGGTAACCCACAGTTCTTAGGATTCTTGGTCTTTGTTGCTGTGTCTAGTGGCCTGTTCTTGTCCTGACCTGGGATTACCCAGGTCCTGAGCCAAGGGAGTGCTTTCAGACACAAGGAGCTGCTTCCTAGTTGAAAATGAAACCCCACTTTACACTCTACATCCCTTTTAATCCCGCTGATCAAAACTGGTTCCCACCCCTGCCCTTTGCCCCTCTCTGCAGTACTCCTTCCTCTGAGAAAGGAAAAGTAAAACTTTCTTAAAGACGACACTTTGGGCCTGTCCTGTTGCTCTTGCCTTATTTCCCTTTCAAACCTGCACATGACTTGTGTTTGCCATCCCCTTGGTCCGTGTTCCTCTGCTGATTTGTGTCATAACCTGCGCAGTGTGTGAGTGGTCACCCGTGAACCCCAGCTCTGGGAGCCGGGCTGTCATCCTCATCCCTGGTGCTCCTGACACCTTCGAGACGTCCCGGTCCAGAGGACTAGGACCCGACAGGAGGAGAGTCCTTCTCGGCAGAGCTCACTGCAGTCAACTGGAATTGAGGTTGCACACTGTGATTCTACACCGCCAAGTCGAAAAGAGCTGGTCACCCAGGGCTCGGGGAGACCAGTCTTCAGACACAGAAACCAGCATGATGCTTCCGGAGCCCCGCTCTGCCCACCCTGGCACATATCCTCTTCCCAACATGGACTCCAAAGGGTCAGCCTTTGGGAAGAGGGGTGGGGTGGGGCTCCCAGCATCCCAATTTGGGAAACAGAGGAGTTTGCAGCCAGCATCCTGGAAACTGGAAACCCTGGTCTCAGCCAGCCTCCTCAGGGCACCTGGTTTCTCCCCACGACAGGAGCACTGGCACCAGCATGGGAAGGAGCAGACCTCGGGGAGGGCTGGTGTCCGTGGACTTGACCTTCAGAGGGAAGCTAGACCTTCCAGGGAGTCGCAATGTGGTGGCGTCTGACTCGTATGTCACGTTTGTGTAAAATGGTATATTCTTTAAATAGTGTTGATAACTGGAATATTGTATGTATGCTTGGAGATGCTTTGTGTGAACCTAAGACTGTCACTCAACAGATGTTGGATTGGGGAAAAATCCAAAGCACAACTTCAGAATAAAATACATTTTTAGGTTTCGATGCTGCAGTTCACATCCCTCCCGTCTGATGCAGGAGCACAGCTGCTCAGAAGGGATTTTGATTCGTCTGTGCGAGCAGAGCCCTGCCTGGCAACAGAGGGAGGGGTGAGATGACCAAAGCCAGCCGCGTCCCTCCCCGGCCAAGCGCGGGATAGTCTCGTTTAGAATGGATTTCTTTTCTCCCAGTATTTCCATTTAGCTCGATGTGGGACCTATGCGAGTGTGCGGAAAGCCTCCCCGCAGGCCATTGGCCAGTCTGTTGCCATGCAAACCGTTTCCTTCCCGGAATCCACCTTCCCTGAGCTCAGGAAGCACTGTTCTCATTTCTATCTTTAGTTAGATTTCCCCCCTTGGAGGAGTGAAGCCTGGTAAGTTGGTTGGAAACTTTGCCAGCTATAACAAAGGATGACCAGAGGTTCTTTCTCTTCCACAACCAGGGCCAGGGCCCTGAGTCATTTTGCCTGTGACCACCTCCTGTACCGTTGGTGGGGAGGTAGACACAGGGGCGCTTTGTCCTTTATATTTGGGTTATAAGAGAGCAAGCACAAGGGTGAAGGTATCCGGAGGTAACTGCACTTCCAGGCGCTGGGGTCAGCTGTCACTGCACCATGCACTCCCACCTAGACAGGCTGTCGCAGGCCCAAAGCAGTGGGCCCACCAGGCTCTCCACTGGAACCCCAGACACTCCACTTCTGGGAGGAGGAACAGAGTCTGGGGCCAGCAGGATGCTTTGGGATGGCGGAGTCACAGCTCCTTGGGACATCTTGGTGAAGAGCATGAGCCCCAGCCCAGCAGCCCTTCTTGCCATGCCTGTAGTTTGCACTGCGTCTGGGGCCACTTGTCTTCTCACACATCTATGAGTTGCTTTTCTTCCCCATGCAGGAACAAGTGTGTATGTGTGTTTTATAAATATAATCAAAATATCAAAGATAACAAAATGAGTTCTAGAGCCCTAAGGGGGCCCACGCTTACACGCAGGGGCTTATTCAGACAGCAGTCACCCTGGGCGTGGGTCAGACCTCTCCACTGAGAGGGGCGCCCCTGTGTTCTGTGGTCATGCGCCAGCCTGCCCCAGAGGCCTCACATCCTCCCAGGGCGCTCATCTCCATCTGCTGTTCCTGTGTCCTGCACCCTGCTCCCAGGCCCTCCCGACCTGCTGCTCTCCCCGCCCCTGGCCCCTGTTTAATGTCATCGCTGCATTCCGAGCTCTCCCACTGGCCCCTTGACCTCAGAGAGGCAGAGCTGCTCTGGCACCCTGTGGGTGAGTCCTCCCTCAGAGGTGGCAGGGTGCAGGCAGAGCGAAGCCTGGAGCACCTGAGTGGCTGGGTGGGGCCCCGCTCTTAGGCTGTGACAGAAGAAAAGGAGACATTTACAGAGCCCTAAGGCAAAAGTCACTTCCTCTCATTCTTTTTTGTTGTTGGGGCAGATGGTGGTTGAGCTAAAATCTCACTATATAACCCAAGCTGGCCTTGAACTCCTGGTGATCCTCCTGCCTCAGCCTCCTGAGTGTGCTGCAATGCCCAGCTGTCATCTATCTGGTGGCAGTTTGATGGACATGAGTGGCAGTGAGCATCTGAAACACAAGCCCATGTCATCCAGATAGAAACCAAAAAGAGACTGGGCAGGTGTGAACTGAGGAGATGGTCTTTAAGATGAGCTCCTCTAAATGTTTATAGTCACAGGAAGTTCCCTTTTACTGGAGTTAATCCTGGCATATTCCATGTAACAGAGACTGAGATGTTTAGTAAACCAGCAAACTAGGCCGTGCAAGCACTGTCATACGGTATTGTCAGACAGGTAATGGAGCTTTCTTCCTAGTCAAGGAGAACAGGAAATAAGCAACGTAAGTATTGAACTGAAAAATGAAACAAGAGGACTGTCTGGCTGGGTCAGGAAAAGCCACAGTGGTGGGAGAGAGGAAGTCAAGAACCTGCCGGGGCTGGCAATGCTGAGACCAGGAGTGGCCGTCTAGGTTAGAAAGACCCAACAGCCTGGGATAGAAGTGTGACTCAGGCACAGGGGAGAGATCTTGCTGGAAGACAAACATTCAAACTGTGAGACTTCTGGGAAAACAGGACGAGCAAAGGGTCCTGGTCTTCAGAAACCCAGCAGAGGAGCCGAAAAACAGGAGTGAGCAGTGAGCAGAGGTCCCAACCAAGAGAAGGCAGCACGAGGAAGAGCAGGAGACCCATTTTGGGGCACGCGGGGTGACACGAGGTTGTCAGGAAGGGAAACCATGATTGTGGCTGGACCGCATTTTCAGGGTAGGAGAAACGAGCCCCAGTGGAGTGGGCTGGGCAGTAAAGGAGAAGGGAAGAGGACACAGTGACTCTAAGAGCTGTAGGACAGGTGAAAGGTCCGGGTTTTGTTCTTAGATGGAGCCGAGGTGGGCTCGGGGGCACTTACCTCTAATTCTGGCCTCCTGGGGGCTGAGGCAGGAGGATCACAAGTTCAAGCCCAGCCTGGGCAACCTAGCAAGACACTGTCCCAAAACATTAAATAGGTAAATAAATGGCTGGGGATGTAGCTCTGTGTGAAGGCCCGAGCAGGGTCCAGAGGACGGGAAGAAGGGCCATGCAGGGAAGAAAGAGACAATCACACAGCACAAGAGACAGGGTGGCCCAGCTGGCAGAGAGGCTTGGTGTTGCCTCTGGGCAGGTGTGCAGGCGGGAGCAGCAGGTAGCAGATGGGTGAGGAAGGGGAGCTCCCTTGGGACCGCGCTGTCAGCGGAGCTGAGTGAGGGCCACATCTTTGTCTGAGAGTCAGGTGGAGAGAGAGGGGAGGTTGGAGGAGCCCGGAGCTGGACTGAAGTGCCGCCAGGAACAACACAACAGGATTGCGCAGGGGCCGCTCCCTCAGCTCCTGCCCCCGCAGCCAGGGCACGGGGAAATGCCAGGGCTGCAGCAGCGTTTGTCCCTTTCCCAACCGGAACTCTTGGCCAGTGCTGAGTCCTGAGGGTGACGGGGACCAGCTCTGCAGGCCCTTCCCTCAGCCCTGTATACCTGTGAGGGAACATGGGAAATACACACTGGCCCTGCAAGCCTCCCCTCTTCCTTTAAGCCACTGGGCAGGTGAGCCAGCTGCAAAAAGCTGGCTCTGGCCACAGGGGCAGAAAAACAGCAAATCCCACTGTCTCTCCCTTTGGTTGGTGGTGACTGGGC
Source organism: Dolichotis patagonum (assembly GCA_004027295.1). Classification (NCBI taxonomy): domain Eukaryota; kingdom Metazoa; phylum Chordata; class Mammalia; order Rodentia; family Caviidae; genus Dolichotis; species Dolichotis patagonum. The sequence goes on along the minus strand of PVJX010000005.1, from coordinate 644,451 downwards.
CGCAGGTTGGGCCCAGAGCCCCATAGAAGCAAAGCACACACTCTGCGTCTGCGCTACACGTCCAGCCCTGACTCTGTGGTTGCCATGTTGAGACAGGGTCTTGATATTTTGCTCAGGCGCGATATTTTGCCCTTGAACTCCTAGCCATCCTTCAGCCTCAGCCTCTCCATGGCTAGGACAACGTGCTTGTGCCACCACACCTAAAACACTAATATCTGTTCAGAACTTACCAGGCACAGGCGCCTCATCTCGTTTTGTTTCACACCAGTCCTGAAAGCAAGGCTGAGCAGTGTGGCTGAGCTCACCAGGGGAAGTCAGCCAGGATGCAAAACTCTGCGACGACCACCAGCCCTCTGCCCTTTCTACGATGCCATCAGCCTCCTGGGTGGAGGCGCACGGGGGGGGGGGGGCTGTTCTTCCCCAGAGCTACCCAGGAACCCTTCTGCCTTCCATCCTGATGCCCCTGGGGATTGCCACTCCTCTAAGATTTCTCAGAGCCACTCAGGAGAATGTGGTGAGGCCTCTTACCATAATTCTCCTCCTCCCCTGGGGCCTCCATACCCCACACCTCCCACATGAGACGCTCAACGTGCTGCCCAGCTGGGCACTGGCTGGACACTCCTGCATCTTGTGCCAGTAGAAGATGCAATGATACAGATGTGGATGATAGGCAGAGAGAGAGAGACAGACAGACAGATACTCGAGTCACTTTCTCATCACTGTGACAAAACCCCAGCACCCACGACTTACAGGTGAGTTCGTGTAGGCTGGTGGTTATGGTCCTTGGTCAGCTGGCTCCAAGGCAGAAAGGCATGGTGAAAGGACCTCCTGCAGAGGGAAGTGCTCACATCATGGGCCCAGGAAGCAGAAAGCAAAGGGAGGCCCTGCCCGCCATGACCCGCCTCTCCTGACCAGGCCTCACGCAGGGACAGCAGCAACTGTGTTGCCTCATTATCCAATTACCTTCCATAAGCCTCACCTCTGCACACAGGCGGCTTGGGCGGGGGGGCATCCAGATATAAACAACCGCGTACGTACCGCAATCACCATGCTGTCCGGTGCGAAAGACTGCGAAAGGGAGACTGGGATTGCTAGAGTGAGGAAGGGGAAAGCACAGGTTCATTTAGGGATGGGCAAGGTTATGGTGTAAACCTCAGGCGCCTAAAACAACAGACTTCATCGCTTCTCGGCCTTTTGGCTAAGATCAAGTGTAAAACAACAGACTTCTCACCAAAACCAGGCAACATTTGTGGGCCAGCAGGGGGCGCTCTGCCCCATCAAAGCCCCTCGGGACCTGGACTGACCGAGCAACCCCATACGGAACCATCGGATTACCAGGAGGCAGGAGAACAGTTTTGCAGGAACAAACACAGCTTTAAGTGGAAGTCAAGCTTCTCTCCCTCCCCAGTCACAGGGCCACGGAAGTGCAGTTCTCGCCCGTGCCCAGCAGGTGGAAGGCTGGGAACGCAGCCTGGCTCTGCAACTGCTGCTCAGGGCTGTGCCGTGCAAAGGGCAGCCGGGCTCTTGCTGCTTGTTATCGGCAGGTGAATCTCTCAGAGCGGGAGGCAGTTAGTGTCTGCTGTCACTTGAGGGGTGGAGCTGGCAGAGGAAATCACCAGGTGTGGCCTTGGGAAAGTCCCTCAACATTCTATCAAAACATGGAATTTCCTGGTTTTAACCATTTTTTATCCGACTGCTGACCCAGAGCTGCCCAGAGCAACGTGGAGCTCTCCAGCTTTCCAGGACCGTGGGGTCGCAGGGCTGGCAGAGAGGTTGGCACACCTGGCCTTGGCCCCAGCAGTTTCTGAAGCTCGAGGAGATCAATGACTGAAAGTGGGTGGGGCTGGTCGGTGCCTTCCTATCTCCAACCCAGGGAGGGCGGGTGCCCTCCACACCCTCGGCACTGGCACTGAACAAGGAAGGGGCTGGGAGGGGTCCGGGTGCCCCTGGAGAGCATGACCTGGGCCCCAGGGCTTACTCCTGGGCCTCTGCGGGTTCAGGAAGCAGTGAGATCCAGCTTCTCCTCGAGCGGCGAGGCACAGTCACGGTCCTGGGCCTCCAGGGGCTCCTAGGTGTGGGAACTCAGTTAACTGACCCAACCTGCTCGGTAGACCTCGGGTAGCCCTGAACCTCCCTGCCCCGTGGGCCATGTGAGATGCCGAAACAGTGAGCCTGCTCCTCGTTTTTGGAGCTATGTGTGGCTCACAGGCTGGTCCTGTCGCCTCCACCTGGGAACTTACGGGACCCTCTTTCTCCTTCCTGCTTGGGGTGGGGTGGGGGAGTGGCTGCTGCGGAGTTGCCTGTCTCTTTAAGAGAGAGAGGGAGAGGGAGAGAGGTGGGGAGAGAGAAACGAAATCAGGAAGTGTAGAGAGCTCAGCCCCTGGCTCTGCGGAGCTGGGCGTGTTGCTGTGGGTGGGAGGCAGCCGGGAAACCCTCGAATCCAGCTCCCGGGGTGCCACAGGGCCATTCCAGCTGGACCTGCCTGTGGACCCGGGGGCCCATGGCTACAGGACACTCTGCGCACTGCCCCTGAAAGCGTGCAGGCTCTGAAAGTTTGGGCTGCTGCCGGGTGCCACAGCCTGCAGCCCCTGCTGCCGGGATGGGGTGAGTGTGTGGCAGCGGTGTGGGGGAGGGGCCCCCACCTTGGGTTTCTCTGTGGCTGTTGAGGGGCCAGGTGGTGTCCTGCACGCCCTCTCTGGGGGACAGTCTTAGAGAGGACTGTTTGGAAGCCTGTGAGAAACAGAGGACGGGCTGTGACCCAGAGGAGCACCACCGTGGACCACCAATGCCCTCTGCTGGGCTCTGCTTCCTGACACCCCAAGCTGGGGATCGGCTTGTGGGTGAGCCCTCTCCCGGGGGTCTTTTTCCCGGGCCAGAGTCCCAGGAGTGGGAGTGGCCAGGAAAGACTCCAGAGCCCCTGGGGAAAAGAGCTGGAAACCACCCCTCACAGCCTGCGCGTGCAGGTTCCCTGGGAGAAGGGGTGACAAACAGGAAAGGGTTAAGGGCTGGGGCTGGTGGCCTTTGATGGGGGCTAAGAATCAAACAGCCCGAGGGAGCCTCTCACCCGCCCTCCCCTGCTCCTTCCGGTGTAGCTCAGGTCCTGGACTTGGCCAGGAGACAGAGTGTAACACCTGCTCGCCTGGGAGAGCCTTTGCCTGACTCTGCACCCAAAGCCCCAGAGCCCCAGAGCTGGGTAAGTGCCCAGGCCTGGAAGCGCCCCTGGAAGGGCGGCAGGCTGTGGGCGGGGCTGCGGCCGGCGCTTTCTGTCCACCAACTCCATCATCTGCCTGCCCCTCTGAAGGCTGGACACGCGCGCTGGCGGGAGGCAGGGTCAGGCCAAATGTGCTGCAGTCCGCGCTCAGGAGCAGGGGCACGGGGTGCAACGCACCGCAGTGCCTGCTACCGAGGCATCCTCAGCTTTGTGGGCCCCTCCGAAGTCCAGCCCTCTGGAGAGTGATGGAGGTGACACACAGTCTGTGGTCCCACACTTTCCAAGTGGCCTCTGGCTCAAGCACCTGATGCTTTCCAGCATGTGCCTTTTTAAACGGGACTGCAGGGAGAAAAGGTTCATAGCCAAGTAGCAGAGAATTCCAGGCCGGGTGACACTCAAAAGTATATGTCAGAGCAGGAAAAGGCACTGGTCTGGCCCAGTCTTATTTCAAACATGAAGGAATGGTGACCCCTCTTATGCCCCTGGCCCCTGGGCATCCCCAACGAGCAGAGCAGGAAAAGGCACTGGTCTGGCCCAGTCTTATTTCAAACATGAAGGAATGGTGACCCCTCTTATGTCCCTGGCCCCTGGGCATCCCCAACGAGCAGAGCAGGAAAAGGCACTGGTCTGGCCCAGTCTTATTTCAAACATGAAGGAATGGTGACCCCTCTTATGCCCCTGGCCCCTGGGCATCCCCAACGAGCCTGCCGGCCCTGCCCTGCTTCTCAGACATGGAGCTGTAACTTCTGAGACTCCGCTGTGTGAGACCAGTTGCCGTAGAGGAACCAGCGTTGGGGAGGACAGAGCAGGGATGGGGAAGAAGCTGCAGAGGGCTTTCAGCTCCGCCCCTCACAGCCCTGTCCCTCTCTGGGCAGCACCTAATGGCCCCAGCAGTAGGAAGTGGTGGGCCAGGCTGGCTAGCGGTGGTGTGGGGGCTCCAGACTGTGTCGCAATCCTGGAGATCTGTGGGGGTGTGACAGGCGCTGCTGCCTGACCCGGGGCCCTTCCTCTTGCACTCTTTCTGCTCCTGGGACAGTGCCAGGTTTGGATGCCAAAGCCCCAGAGTCCTCAGTGCCGGGAAGAGGTGAAGCAGTGAGCAGGTTTGTCTGCAGAAGGGCCTGCCTGGGAGAGGTGAGGATGGGCAGGTCCCAGGGCTGGGAGCCCGCTGCTGCTGTGACTGCTTCTCTGTGCTGGGCCTCTTTGGGGGAAGTTACTCAGCCCTGCTGTGCCTCCCTTGCCTGTGCAGTGGCCACATGGAGCCTGGCATGAGGTAGTCTAGGGCCCTGGTGCTGGCACTCCAGGGCAGGGACAGAGTCCTAGGGCCCCCAGTTCGTGCTTTTTTCAGGTAGCAGGTGGTCAGCCAGCCCGGAGCAGGACATGCAGAGCACAGCCAATTACCTGTGGCACACAGATGACCTGCTGGGGCAGGGGGCCACCGCCAGTGTGTACAAGGCCCGAAACAAGGTAGGCAGCAACCCGGCGGCCCTTGGCCAGGCGGGGTCCCGCAGCCCCGGAGGGCCTGAGTGGCTGCTGTGTGCACTACGGTCAGGGCACCCAGGTTCGGCTACGGTTCAGGGCACTGCAGAGGCTTCTGGGGGTGATGGCAGAAGCACGCCTCGGGGGGAGGCGAGTGTGCAAGGGTTCTTGGGACAGCAGGGTGGGGGGTTGGACCTGTCTGCTGCTGGGCTGTACCTGTACTGGAGATGCCAGTCCACTCTCAGGCTTTATAGTTTAGCCAGGCAGGCCTGGGATCAATCCTAGCCTGGCCGCCCTTGCGGCCCTGTCCGTGGCCTGCAGGACATCCGGGGCACCGGGCCCTGGTCATCTCTTCATGCAGCCGGAGGAGGGGAGGAGCTGGGTTGGGAGCCTCTCTGGGGCCAGGCAGGAGGGGCTGCACAGAGGCCTGCGGACGCTGGCTACTCCCCCTGGGGTGGGACCTGCAGCCTTCCCATGCCCTCCCCCCACCACGGCAGAAATCCGGGGAGCTGGTAGCTGTGAAGGTCTTCAACACTGTCAGCTACCTGCGGCCCCGAGAGGTGCAGGTGAGGGAGTTTGAGGTGCTGCGGAAGCTCAACCACCAGAACATCGTCAAGCTCTTCGCGGTGGAGGAGACGGTGGGTCCTGGACTTGGTCAGGGCTGGGTGGTCTCGTAGAGTCTGTGGACAGGGGAACCCTGTGATAATAGTCTTGGTCACATGCTAGTCAGAGCCATACCGTGGCGGGGAGGGAGGACGGCAAGAGGTGAGACCTCACCTGGGACAGGACTGGGCATCCCGTCCATGCCTCAGCCCACCGGGCTTCCTGGTAGAGGTGGCCTTGGGTTCCAGTGTGCAGGGCCAAGCAGCGACAGCCAGGCCAGGAAGAGGGACCTGGAGAGGAGCTACTTCTGTGGGGGTGGGGTGGTGCCCCCTTCCTAGCCCCCCCGCCCTCTCGCAGGGGGCCAGCCGGCAGAAGGTGCTGGTGATGGAGTACTGCTCCAGCGGGAGCCTGCTGAGCGTGCTGGAGAGCCCGGAGAACGCCTTCGGGCTGCCGGAGGAGGAGTTCCTGGTGGTGCTGCGCTGCGTGGGTGAGCGGCCTCGAGGCCTCTTGGTTCTCTCGGGCTCCAAGCCAGCACCCAGTGGTGTGATGTGGAACAAGGACCCCAACACAAACAGACACCCTGGACGCACCAGGCTGTGCATCCACAGACAGAATCTTCGTGTCTGATTTTAAAAAGATTGCAATTTAAAAATGAAATTCAAACCAGATCATCCACCAGTGTTGAAGGCAGCGTTATTCACAACAGCCCAAAGGTGGAGACAGCCTAACAGGGAAAAATGCGGGGCCCACTGGCAGTTGATGATAATTCAGCCTTGAGAAGGAAGGACCTTCTCGGCCACACACCTGTAACCCCAGCATGTGGGAGGCTGAGGCAGAAAGATTTCAAGTGTGAGCTCAGCCTCAGCAACTCGGTGACTTGGGGAGACTCTGTCTCAAACTTTAAAACAAGATGGGGGCCGGGCTGGAACTGCAGCTCAGGGCTTCAGTGTGAGGAGATGGTGGAAGCCGTCTGCCTGGTAGTGGTGGACGTTCTACTGTCACCGTGCTGTACATGAAACAACAGTGCAGGTGGTGAATTGTAGGTGCATTTTCATGTGCACACAGCATGTGCAGGGGTGAGGGAGGGTGCACGCGGATCGCATAGCGAACCCCAAGGGGCCCAGTGGCCTCGGGACCGCTTCTTTGCCCAACTCTGTTCCGCTTCTGCTGTGGCCCTGTCTGCCCGCGGGAGTCCCTGTCCATCGGGACCCAAGGACAGCTTTCCCGAGACGAGCCCCAGGCCTGTCTGTCTCCAGTGGCTGGCATGAACCACCTGCGGGAGAATGGCATTGTCCACCGGGACATCAAGCCGGGGAACATCATGCGGCTGGTCGGGGAGGAGGGCCAGAGCATCTACAAGCTGACGGACTTCGGGGCCGCCCGGGAGCTGGACGACGAGGAGAAGTTCATCTCCGTCTATGGGACCGAGGAGTACCTGGTGGGTGACCTGCCAGGCCCCACTGCCCGCAGAGCCCGTGCCTCCCGCAGGAGGGGGTCTCGCCCAGCCCTTGTTCCAGCAGGGTCCTAGCTCAGCCCTGCACCAGGCCAGAAGGTCACGGCCTATCCTATTCTTTAGAACAACAGAGGTCACTGACTGCCCCAGCCTGTCTGACCCTCATGGAGGAGGGAGGGACGCAGTGGTCCCCATCTGCCCCAGGGCAGGTGACAGTGCCTTTTTTGTTTTTTTGAGACAGGGTCCCACTATGTCATTGAGGCTACTCTTGAAGTCACTACGTAGCCTAGGCTGACCTTGAGTTCATGGCGATCCTCCTGCCTCAGCCTCCTGGGTCCTGGCCATGGAAGGGTCTGATGGGTGGGGGCTCAGGCCCTTCCCACCCCTGGCCTCTACACTGTTCTCTGACTCTTCCCCACAGCACCCTGACATATACGAGCGGGCGGTGCTGCACAAGCCCCAGCAGAAGGCGTTCGGGGTGACTGTGGACCTCTGGAGCATCGGGGTGACCCTGTACCATGCAGCCACCGGCAGCCTGCCCTTTGTCCCCTTTGGGGGCCCAAGGCGCAACAAGGAGATCATGTATGCGGCAAGGAGTAAGGGGGTTTGGGCCTGGGACTTCCTCTGGACAGACACCTGCCCCACCCCCACCCCAGCTCTGGGCCCTGGTGGTGTCTGCTATCCCCACCCCCACTCCAGGCTCCTTTGAGTGGCCTTGTTAGTCAAACCAGAAGATGAGTTTTCCCTGGCTTCTTGAGGGTGACCTTATTTTCTCCTCCATCCTCTCTCTCTCTCTCTCTGTCTCTCTCTCTCTCTGTCTCTCTCTCTGCTACTGAGAATACTAGGGGTCTCTACCACTGAGCTGCCTCTCTAGTCCTTTATTTTCTATTTTGAAAAACAGTCTTACTGTTGCCCAGGCTGGGCTCGAACTCACTGCCTCTGCCTCCCCACTGCACACACTCCCTCCTCCTGTCCTTTGCTCCCTGCTCACCCCTCTCCGTGGAGGACCACAGAGGTCCACCCAAAGCCGCCTCCAGGTGGAATGAAGGTGGCCAGCTTCCCAGGTCCGAGGCCTGCCTCTGGTTCCCACTGGGGACAGTAGTGGCTCCCAGAGGGCACTCCCCAGAGCGGATTTAAGATGACGTCACATCAAAACCGCAGAGCCCCAGGGAACCTCTGAAACTCAGTGTTCGTGGAGTGGAAGGGGCGGAAGGCTAAGCAGGAAAAAGACCGGGTCCTGGGACAACTCCCACAGCCGGGTTGGGGAGCAGGTGGGGAGACGGCCATGGACCTAAGAGTATTGCTGTGGACTTGAGGGGAGGAAGGCACAAGCTGTGCCCAGTGAGCCGACCTGGGCTTTGGCTGATGGTGGGACGAGGGGAGGGCAGTGGGATAGGACAGCAAGCCCCGGGCTGGACCTGCCACATCCAGACCGACCGGGCATCCCAGGAAGCATCTCCAGAAACGGTGCCATGGCCCCGGTGGGAGGTGAAATGGAGTTAAGTCAAGGTTCCCACGTTCGCTGATGAACTCCCCTGACCTCTCTGACCCCCAATCCTCAGGCCTTGCCTCTAAATATGAGCCCTTGAAGAATGTCCCTTGGTCAGTGGGTTAGCAGGGAGGTCGAGGTACACACCCCTCAGCACCCGCACCGGCTGTGTGGCCCCCCATTCGGCCTGGAATGGACCCACCCCACTGCCGAGTGCCTTGCCACTTGTGTGCCGGACGCTGGGGATCCGGCTGACCTGGCCTGGCCCTCAGGTACCGGATCACCACGGAGAAGCCGGCAGGGGCCATCGCAGGTGCGCAGAGGCGGGAGAACGGGCCCCTGGAGTGGAGTTACAGCCTCCCTGTCACCTGCCAGTTGTCCATGTGAGTGCACACCACTTTCTCTGACGAATCCGGACTCCAGAGCCCGGCCGGTGCAGCCCCAGGCCTGCTGCAGGCTGGGTGTGCCACGCTGCCTTTGTGCCCTTGGGTTTTACAGAAATGCCTCCTCAGCCTGTCTTGCCACACCGTCTGGGCCCTGGGTCCTCGGGGCTTGCCCTGGGTCACTCTCAGAGTTATATAAGCAGGGCACATCCTGTCCCAGCCCCTGACAGTCTCCGTGTCTGGGAGGGCAGGGGGCTGCAGAGCCAGCTGGTACCCATCCTGGCCAACATCCTGGAGGTGGAAGAGGCCAAGTGCTGGGGCTTTGATCAGTTCTTTGCGGAGACGAGTAACATCCTGCAGCGGGTCGTGGTCCACGTCTTCTGCCTGTCCCAGTCCGTGCTGCACCACATATACATCCACGCCCACAACACGTGAGTGGGGGCGAGGGAGGTGGAACGTCCCCCACCAGAGCAGCTGGGCCTGCTGCTGCGGACATATGGAAACCTTCGGGGTTAACACTGGGTTTGGTAAAGTACTAGTTCCACGAGACAGGCACGTTTCCTTGCTTACACCTCGGATTCAGTGTCCTTTAGAAGGTTAATGTGAATTTTAAATCCCAGGGGCGCATGCGCAAGTGTACGCATGTGTACGCATGTGCGCGCATGCGCGCGCGAGCAAACGAGAGAGAGAGAGAGAGTGTGAGAGTGTGTGTGTGTTGGATTTTTGGGGGTACACTATGGAACGCTTTATGGGACTAGGAGAATTTTAGCAGCAAGAACAGGTACAGAAGCAGATACTGGGCACCAGGACTCCTGCATCCCGTTCCTATTCTGTCTCTAAGACAGAAACCCCACCCTTTATCTCTCCATCTCACTGAAAACCCGACCCTTCTCCCTGAGCAAAGTTCCGGCTGGGGCTGGGTCCCCCAACCCTCCAGTCAGCTGCTGACCCTCCCTTCCCTCCCCACACCTTCTCCCTGCCATGCCCAGGATCGCCATCTTTCTGGAGGCTGTATATGAGCAAACCAATGTGGCGCCCCAGCACCAAGAGTACCTCTTTGAGGGTCACCTTTGTGTCTTCAAGCCCAGCCTCTCAGCACAGCACATCAGCCACACGACGGCCAGCAGCCCCCTGACCCTGTTCAGCATGGCCAGCCGCACCCCCAAGGGTCTGACCTTCAGGGACCGTGAGTAGGGCTACCCAGGCTGGGTCCTTTGTCCTGGTGAGGGTCTCATCCAGTGTGGACGCTTACAGTCCAGGGCGGTTTTCCTTTTGGGTGTTTCCTTGGGCCCGCAGGGTACAGAAGCAGGTCTGGGTTTTAATTCTGCCCAGTGCTCTAAGATGACACATGACCTGCGTGGCTTCCCAGGTTCTCAGCGCTGTGAAAAAAACAAACTCCAATTGAAACAAGGACATTAGGATTTAATATGCTGTGCAGTCTCCGTGATTGGCGGGGATACTGCAGGGTGTTTGTGCTAGAAGAATGGCAGGTGGCCAGGGATACAGCTTTGTTCTTTCTCTAAGTTCTAGAAAAATATCATTCCTTCCCAATTAGAATGCTACCCCAATTTCCTCCTTCTCCTCTGAGGTGGGGAAAGGAGATTAATCTTGATAAACGACCGCAAGATTTAGCCCTTTGAAATGGGCGGTAAGCTTGAGGGTGTAGTTTCAAAAATGTCCACTAGGTGGCAGCAAACAACTGCACCGGGGAAGACCCACGTGACTGTCCAGGTTTAGAAGGTTGGGGCTTTGAATGAGTTTGGAATCTTGGGGTGAGAGATCAGCAGTGATGGGTGAGGGCGAGTATGCTCCGGGAACCAGGAAGTTGATCGAAGTCGTAGAGGCAGGCCACTCATATGGGGTCTTTGCAGCTGCTGTGGACGTCCCCAAGTTTGTCCCCAAAGTGGACCTGCAGGCAGATTACAGCACTGCCAAGGTGAGAGCAGCCCCAGGTGGCGGGGTGTGTGTGGCACAGGGGTGGGAGATGTGGGGCCCTACCCTGCCTGCCTGTGTGTTTCAGGGTGTGCTGGGCGCTGGTTACCAGGCACTGCGGCTGGCGCGGGCTCTGCTGAACGGGCAGGCGCTGATGCTACGCGGACTGCACTGGGTCGTGTGAGTGCCCTGAGGATGGGGGGGGGCACCCAGCTGGCCACCGGGAGCTCTTCAGCACTGCCCCATGCCCCCAGCACCCCGGACAAGGTGGCCCTAACTACAGCTCCTCTCGAGCAGGCAGGTGCTCCAGGCCACGTGCAGGCAGACCCTGGAGGTCACCAGGACTGGCCTCCTCTTCCTTGGCAGCAGCCTGGCCACTGAGAGGTAGGTGTCCTGCGCCGGCCAGCTGGGACTCCCACAGCCCTTCTCTCTCTCTCTCTCCTGATACCCAGGGGGAGGCACTCTCGCCACACGGAGTCCGTGGACATCACCCACGTGGAGGTGCAGTGGTCTCTCCCTTCACGTGTCCTTGGAACCCCACACCTCTGCTCTCCTGCATTGGGCTACATAGGGATGGCGGTGTAGAAAGGGAGTCTGGGGAGGCGCTGGAGGTCTGAGGATGAGAAGCAAGGGAAGAGCCCGTGGCCAGAGCCCTGCTGAGGGGCAGGAGCAGCCCGAGCCCAGGAGCCGAGGCAGCTGCGGCCTCATTCACTGAGAGGAGATGGGTGGTAATGGCACAGAGCCTGCCAGCCATGCCGGGAGTGCCTCTCCCAGCTGGGGTGCAGGGGCTCCCGGCCTGGATCTTGGCAGCACAACCCTGACGCTGGGGCAGGTGGACACAGTGAGGACGCGGGAGGAAGAGGTGCGACTCTGGGTGACAGGTGAGGTCTCCATCATGGCTGAGCCACTTCAGATGGCGGCAGAGAGGAGGAATCCGTCTGCAGAGCCCTGGTGGGTCTCCTCTGAGCAGGACCCCCCACACCCTGGCACAGGAAGGGGTCCAGGGATAGGTGTGATCTCACATCACACAGAGGGGCTGCTGCTGCATCATGAGGGTAACGGGGACCAGGTAGGGCACTTCAGCCTGGGCAGAGGAGCATGGAGCAGCCTTCCTGGAAGATGAGGCTTGGAAGGCCAGGAGGAGGGAGTCCCTGGCTGGGGAGGTCTGTGCGGACACAGAGGAAGAGGCTGTGGAGGATGGAGAGGCCATGCAGGGATGTGCTAAAGCCACAGTCATGGTGACAACTGTCCTGACCACACAGAGTCAGAGGGGGACAGAGCAGCGAGTGCGGGGCAAGGACAGGGAGGTGCTGGACAGGCAAGTCAGCCTCCTCGGTGGCGGCTGCCCCCGCCCCAGAGGCACCATCTGGGCAGCCAGGCCTGGCTCTGGGGATCCTAAGGCTTCCTCTAGCTCCCTCCCAAAAATTTGTGTGTTCATATAAATCTGCTGTCTCCAAAAGCCCTGTATCCCTGATGTCCTGTTGGGCTCCTACTAACACCTTTGTAGCAGGAAATAAATTTGTGTTTCATTTCATAGATGAGCAACCTGAGGCCATAGAGATGACAAATGTAGCCCCCACCTCCACCCTGTGAGGTTTACTTTACTAATACATCCTTTGCTAGTACGTAGCTTCCTACTGTAAAGAGATGTATATATATACTAGTAACATGCAAGTTTTCTGCTACTTTCTGCTCTGCTACTCTTGGCAAATAAGTTTGCCCCCTGTGACCACGTAGTTTGATCTCATCACGCACTCATCTCTCTTCAAATGTTTCTAATGATCCCTCAAAGTTCCTTTTACCACTCATTTCCAAACTAGGTCCCTGTCCAGGACCATACCTTGTACCTGGCTGTTCCATTCTTCACATCTGAAACCAGACTCCCTTTCTCCACTTCCTGTGTTCCATGCCTCTGATTTAGTGGAGGGACCAAGGCCATTGTCCCACTTTGGGGACTTGTCTGGGCCTTCCTCTTGGTGCTTTTTGGCTTGTTCTTCTTTCCTGGCACTTCCTGTAAGTCAGGAGCACTGCAGGCCGCACTGATTCAAGTTGAACTCTGTATGGTGTCATGCATCAGGGACGGTGCTGGGGACACCCCTGGGGAGGGACAGCCTGATCTTCCCTCTGTGCACATGGGCTTCTCCTCAGCCGTGTCACTGGGGCCAGCAGGGAACGGATACTCCCAGTGCTAGCAGGTTATTGTCTAGTCGTCTACAGAAGATGGATTTCCTTCACAGTGAACTCTTGGCTACCATGGCATACAGTTCCTACGCAAAAGGAGCTTCATTATTTCTGTCCAGTTACAAACATTCCTGGTCAGGGGTGCATTCAGCCACCTGCAGTCATACATTTGACAGATTCAAGGAGTTTGAATCCAAGACAACTTTTATCCTTTGCAGGATTCAACAGTGTCACAGCTTTGGTACATGGGGCCTCTTCAGGTGGTTCCTCTGTCCCAAACCTGAGACTCCCTTCCCCTAAGACCTGAGAGCCAGCAAGGCTGTCCCGGAGATGCCCTGCTCAGCAGCGGTCACAGAGCTCCCTGGCTCCCTCCTCAAATGCAGCTTTCCTTCTTCCTTTTCTCAAGGTCCAGCAGCGCTGCCAGGATGCCTGAGATGCCTGAGATCCAGGAACAGAAGAGGGCCACAGAGCTGAGGCGCAAGCTGCAGACCGTGAGTGAGCTGGGGGTGGTCAGTGGTCAGTGGTCCAGTCGAGCTGCTGGCGGGGTTTCTGGCGAGGACCTCACAGATGTCTGCCTTTCCACCCCATAGCTGGCTGCGGTCCTCTCCAGATGTTCCCAAGACATCACAGAGACCCAGGTGAGCCTGGGCCACCTGAGCTCGGAGCTGGCGAAGAACCGGGATCAGGTACATGAAGACAGAAGGTCCGTGGGAGTTTCCTAATCTGTGGGGTGGAGGCTGGGAGACTCGCAGCACCAACGGCCCAGCAGCCTTTGCAGAAGCCCACCTGCTTCCTCCTACCTTGGGCAAGGTGCTAGGGCAGGAATGGGCCAGACCCTTCCTGAGACCGGGCAGCAGGATAATAGGGTCGGGGCGGGGTGTGTGTCCCTTGCACATCCAGGAACTTGAGTTAGGGGTCTTCGCAGGCGCCATGGCTCGGCATGGAGGGTCCCCTTGCTCTGCCGGGCCCTTTCCCTTGTAGCAGCAGGAACGGAATAACACCTCCTCCCTCTGTGGGGTTCATTTGACCCGAGAGGCAGGAGGACCACAAGTTCAAGGCCAGCCTGGGGGACTTAGTGAGACCCTGCCTCAAACTAACGCGAAAAGGGCTGAGAGTGTAGCTCAGTGGTGGGGCACATGTCTGGCATGTGTGAACCCCGAGCTTAATCCCAGTCCTGAAGAAACAAACAAAAGAGAAGTGGCCCTGGAAAGGGCCTCCTTGCTGTGGAGTGACGAGTCACGAGGTGGGGCTGCCTGTGACATCTGTCTACCTCCAGCCTGCGCTCCTGGCCTGCAGGAGGAAGCAGGGATTTACAACCTTTCCAAAACCCCATTCTCCCGTCCACAAACCTAGAAAGGCCCGCCTTCGCCCCCGAGTGGATGTGGCCATGTCGAAGCCGCAGCCTTTGGGGGCCCACGCGTGGGCAGGGGGCCGGGTCCCCGCAGAGCTGCAATCTTGTCCTGTTCTAAATGCGACACTCCGAAGACACCGTCAAACCCAGCCCCAGGGACACGAGGCTCTATGCAGCCTTCATGTCCCCTTAGAGTGGGTTTCCCTGTGCTCCTCACCGGAGTGAGTGCGTCGGGTTGGGGTGCTGCCCCAGTGCCCCGCGGGGTACACAGCGTGTTGTGTGTGCTGAGTCTCAGCCCCGAGACTAGAAGGAGATTACGAATTCAGAACCCACTTGGCCCTGGAGACCTGGGCCCTCAAACCCCCCCCACCACCACCCCATTCTCAAAAGGGCAGCGGGGGTGGCTGAGCCCGGGGATCCCTTGTGCTCTAGCTGGAGCCAGGAGCCAGTTCCAAAACAGCAGAGACAGCTCGCCCAGAGGAGCCCCAGGAGGAAGTAGAGCAGGAGGTGTGAGGAAGGGCACCCCAGCACCCCGAAGTGCTTGTGTCCCTAAAGCGGAAGTGAGAAACAGTCCTGACCTTAAAACCAGCTTAAGTCCCAGGCGTAGGTGTCCCGCAGCGGTCACCTCCTCATTCCCTGTCTGCAGGCCGAGCTGAGGTCTGCGGGCTCTGTCTTGCCCTAACCAAGACTGTCGGTCCCTTCCTTTTAAGTTCCTTCCATTCGCCATGCTCTGGGTAGCCCAGAAAGGTGAAACCTTCTGGCTTGGTCAGGTGACCAGGAGCGATTCCTGCGCACCTCTAGCCTGGTGGTGGCCGGGCCTCCCCACCTTCTGGGTCCCAAGGGCCACTCTCCAGGGGCAGTGCCCTCTGCGTCCTCTAAGTCGGCTGGGGCTGTGCGGGTGTGTGAGTGGGTGGGGGAGGAGGACCAACGCGTCTCTGCTCAGGGCCAGCACAGCCACGCCCACTCCCACAGCTACCCTGTCCCCTCCCTGCCGTTTGATTCTTCCTGCTTCTGCCGCAGCACCCAGCAGATCCAGAGTTGCCTGGACAAGATGTACCTCATCTACAAGCAGTTCAAGAAATCTCGGATGAGGCCAGGTGAGCCCTTAGGCGGCCCCCCGTCACGTGTGGTCCACCCTGCAGAGCTGCTGGGGGCCGCTGCACTGCCGGTGCTGTGGGGTGCCCGGTGCAGCTGGTCCCCGGCCAGGTCCCCAGTGTCACACAGCTTGCAGGCTGGCGGGTGACACACAGCTCTGGCACCTGAGCACAGCCTTATATGAGCTCAGAGGCGTGAGTGGGGGTGCAGTGGGCTGGAGCCTGCTGCTGGGAAGGAGCTGCCCTGGCCAGGCGTGGGGTGCACACCTGTCACCCCAGCTACTCTGGAGGCAGGGAGGCAGGAGCATCACAAGTTTGAAGCCAGCGTGGGGGACTTAGAGGGCTGAGGATGTGGCTCAGTGGGGGGCACGTGCCTGGCCTGTGTGAGCCCCTGAGTTCAATCCCAGTCCTGGAGAAACAAACAGAAGTGGCCCTGGAGAGGCCCTTCCTGCTGTACCAGGGCACTTTACAGTTGACGGAGTGTTTTCCTGTCTGCTGCCTTTGGGGCACTGAGGCAGCCAGGTTTTCCAGAAAAGGGGATCAAAAAAATTCCACTTGGTGCCCCTGGGCCCTGCATCCTGCCAGCATTATCCATTACACCTCACGAAGAACCTGGCAGGGGCACCATTCACACATATATTGTTAAGTTTGCTCGGCGCCAACTTTTCATTTTTGCTTTGTTTTGGTTTTTGAGACAGAGTCTCACTATGTATTTCAGGCTGGCCTTAAACTCACTATATAGCCCAGGCTGGCCTCAGACTCATAGGGAATCTTCCTGTCTCAGCCTCTCAAGTGCTGGGATTACAGACATGCACCACCATGCCCAGCTTATAGCCAAATTAGAAAGTAGAAAGAAATAGGTGAAATTAATTTTAATGTATTTTACTCAATATATCCCCTGTGTCATTTCTGCATGGAATCAGTATAAACAAGATTAAAGAGATATTTTATTCCTTTTCTGTGCTGAGGCTTCAAAACCTCATGTGTATTTCACGTTTACAGCACACCTCTGTTTGGAAGCTGAATGTCTCACAAAGTAAAATGTGGTCTTAATGAAACCATAAAGCTACGTTTAATGGGAAGGATAATGTTACACTGCATTAGTTCCAAAATTTGAATTCATTCAAGTAAAAACTCAGGTCCTCAGGTGCGCTTGCTGTGTGTCAGGAGCTCTGTAGCTGTGGGTGTCGGTGGTCACCGCGGTGGACACACAGGTCTACAGGGGATGACCTCTTTCTTCACAGGCCCTGGTCCTGCCTCTGGGCCTGGCCTCAGAAGGCATCGAGGACCCGCAGGACCAGGGGAGGCAAGGAGGCTGGCGGCACGTGGGGCTCAGCTAAGCAGCTCTGTACCCACTTGGCTGCCTCGGTAGTGACTTCAAGCCTGAGGCTTGGAGTCCGCAATCCTGTCGTTCAAAACTGTAGCCCCTCCCCGGTGCCAGGACCCATCCTAAGGGCTGTGGGTGTTTTTACATTATTTAATGTTCACAGAGGTTGTAGACACCATATCCTCTCCATTCTACAGATGAGGAAACTGAGACACAGAAAGGCTAAGTAGCCTGGGCAGTGAAGGCCTCACTGCTTTTAACCACCCCTTTTGACAGCTTTGCAGGACTTATTTCTAATGGCCTTTAAGTTCCTTTATCAAAATGAGAAATGAACCCTTAACTGGTCACATGTGACATGGTGAAAGATGCCATTCCAGCTGGGTGTGGGGGTGCCTGCCTGTAATCCCAGCTGCTAGGGAGGCAATGGCAGGAGGGTCTCAAATTCAGTGCCAGCTGGGGCAAACTCAGGACCTTGACTTAAAATAAAAATTTAATAAAGGGCTGGGAGTGTAGCTCGGTGAAAAGCCCCAGGTTCAGTCACTAGTGCTGCACAGAAGTGGGTGGGGAAGCCGCCGGAAAAGGCTTAGTAGTTTTCTGAGCAGCCTCCTCGAAGATCCACACAGGGGTCCTGCAAGGTACACGGGGCGGAGGAAGCCGCAGGCTCCCTGAGGCCAGCTCACGCTATAGCAGCTAGCAGGCAGGGCTGGGACTTTTTCCAGATCTCCAGACGTCACAAGTGTTCTCAGCGGCTGCAGACCCAGGAAGGGGGTCCTGCCACTACCTAAAGGGCCATTCCCTTGTTGCCCAGCAGGGGACAGCACCTCCCAGCACTTGAGCTCAGGGTTCTTTCAGGACGCAGGCCCAGAGGACAAGCCTGCAAAACTGCAGCTGTCTGGCAAAAGTGCCTCTTCTGGCAAAAGTGGCTGGGCATAGAGAGGAGGCTCCAGTGAGAGCCCAGCTTCTCCAGCTCATTGCTGCAGTCACTGGCCGGCCGTGTGTGCAGCATGACTGCAGGGACTGGCCAGCTGCAGACCTCAGCCACTTGAGAGTGTTGGGTGAGGGACCACTCATCCCCGCCTCCCCAGCTGCAGCGTCCCTGGCCCCCTGGCCGCAAACGCCTCAGTACGGGTGCCTCCCTCAGAAGCCTGTGGCAGTTTCTCCGCAGCCTCTGCTCCTTCTGCCCATCCTGCCTGGGCTCCCTGGGCTGCATGCTCCCCCAAACAGGACGCCAGGCAGGCTGTCTGCATCTGCGTAACTGTCTCCCACCCTGTGGCACTCCGTGGTATGGACTGCTCCAGTAGGTGACATCATTCCCGACTATTTCCTTCAGGGCTTGGCTACAATGAGGAGCAGATTCACAAACTGGACAAGTGAGTGCCCCGGCCTCCGGCAGTGGGGTGGGCTGGGGTCACAGAGCACACAGATGTCCTGTGCCAGATGGGCAGGGGGAGGCCCTGATCCCCGGCTGTGGCTGGGCAGGGGGTTTGGGACAGCTGTGTTGGGCACAGGTTTCTGGGGCCAGGGGAAGGGGCAGGAAAGCTGCAGAGCTGAGTCAGAGCGAGGCTTCGCAGTACACCCCACCCCAACACACACACGTGCACACACACTCATGTTTCCTGTAACTGTGTGTCCTTCCCTCAGCTTGAGTGTGTCCTGTACATTCTCCGGGGCCCTTTGTCCCCCTTTCTTGTCCACCTGTTGATGCATCTGCCTTGCTGGCCTCCAGCCTTCCAGGTCCCAGTGTGTGGCCACTGTCTCCTTCCTCCTTGGGTCCTATCCCTGTGGTGGGCCCAGGCACTGGGCACTCGTGCCAGGTGGTGGAGAGAGACAGAGACACCAGCTTAGTGCACAGGTGGCCATGGTCACTCATGCCTGTGCCTCGCTTCTTGGTCCCCCCAGGGTAAATTTCAGTCATTTAGCCAAGAGGCTCCTGCAGGTGTTCCAGGAGGAGTGTGTGCAGAAGTATCAGGCGTCCCTGGTCACACATGGCAAGTGGATGAGGTAATGGCCTGGCCCTTCTTCCTGAACTTGTGGGCCCCAGGGCTGCAGCGGACCCGAAGAGAGAAGTTAGCGCAGGAAGAAATGGGAAGAAACACAGGTTTACGGACCTGGGGGACCAGGGATCTGCTGGGTGATCTCTCCAGGTTTGCCCATCTGCTCCGCAGTGTCTACTCTGTGCAGTGGACAACAGATGAGGAAACTGAGGCTCGGGTCATTGGTCTCTTCCGTCCTTGCCGATGAGAACACCAAGTCCCCCTGAGGCCAGGACGAGCAGCTTCTAGGCCTTGGAGTGGGTGTGGAGCAGGGGCAGGCAGTGTCCTCTCACCCTGGTACCTCTGGGAACTTGGGGGCTCCTTCTCGGGTAGCCCCTGCTTCCCCTACCGTGTGAGCCCAGGCCCCCTTGGGAAGAGGGCAGTTTCCCAAGTGCTGTGTGACCACAGGGTTGTGAGCGTGCAGCCCCATGGGACGATACCTGTGCCTGGCTCCTGTCCCCGGTGCCCCCCCGAAGTCTGAGCGGGGCCGGGGCAGCAGTGTGTTAGAAGCTCCTCTGGGTGACCCTGGTGTGCAGTGAGGGTGGAGAACCAACATGGGCTTAATGGCTCAGTTTCCTCTCTATGCAAAGAGCAAATATCCCTGCTCACACACAGCCCCGGTGACAAGCACCCCTCCACTGTGTGACAGTGGGGCCATATCAGAAGGGCAGGGGCTGCCAGGGGGGCAAATGCCAGGGGTGTCTGTGTGGTGGCCTGATGATGGCAGGGACCCTGGAAGGTGACATCTGGGTCCTGCACCAACCCTAACCTCTACCTGCCTTCTCCAGAGAGGTGCAGAAGACCAGGAACCAACTGCGCCTGGCCAGCTGGTCTGTGTCCACCTGCAACACAGAAGCCCAGGGAGCCCAGGAGACCCTGAGCAAGGTGCGAGCCTGTAGGGCCACCAAGGGGCTACGGGGGAGGGGAGGCGTTTGGGCGCCCTGCGTGTATGGGGGTGGGGATCGTTCCCCTGCAAGACAGAGCTGCCTTGACCAAGTCCAAGGACTTCCACGTGGGTTAGAGGCCTCTGACTTACAATTGTGCCCCGAGGCGTGCACAGGGCATGTCTGGGACACACTTCCTGCTGCTCTCAGACTAAAGAGCAAGGGCAGGGGATAGGGGTGCTGGTCATGGGCTGCAGAGGGGCTGCTCCTCCCAGGGATTCCCTGCTGCCTCCTGCTTCCTTGCTGCTGCCTCAGGCAGTGACTTCCTGTTGTCAGAGACCAGTCGGGGTCACCCTTGCTCCTTCTCCAAAGCTTGTGGCTTGGGATGTGTCGTGAGAGGTTGAGGTTAGACACCAAAGTGAATTGGGCAGCTTGGGTCCTTCAATCAGAGCCCAGACGAGTGAGAATGGTGCCCGCTATGTTTCCAGGATGGGAAGGAAGGGTCGGTGGGAAAGACGGGACGGTTCTGGGAATCCAGGGATGCACGCAGGGACGGTTTCATTACTCTTCTCCTCAGCTCGTCCTACCCGCCACACACAAGCTGGCGCCTCCCCCTGACTAGCGCATGGCTTTGTTTCAGATCCTTGACCAGCTCCTTCAGGACAGGACGGGGGCTGAGGCCTCACCGCCCACCATGGCTCCACATCCCAGCGCTGCTCCAAAGGACCTGGTTGTGCAGTAAGTGCCGGGGGGTGGGGGGGAGTGTGCGCGTGCGCATGTGTGCGTGTGTGTGTGTGTGTGTGTGTGTGTGTAAAGGCTGGGAGGTCAGGGCCAAGTTGTTTTCCTGGACACTGCCGGAGTGGGGCTGTAGGGCAGGTCTGCACCTTGGGACGTCGGCCTGACCCAGCTCTCGGCCTCTGCTGTGGACAGCATGCAGGAGCTCTATGAGGAGATGAAGCTGCTGGCTTTTGACCTCCAGGACAACAACCGCGTCATCGAGCGGTAAGGAGCCCTGCTGTGCCGGGAGGGCTGGGTCCTCCAGCGCTGTGGCCTTGGGGTACAGAGCCCCCAAGGCCCTATGCAAGCTGGAAAACACCTGTTCATTTCCTGCTAACGAGCTGCGGCACAGGCCTGGTCCACAAGTGAGTCACTGTCCAGAGGAGCTGTGGTTTCACTCCATCCTCATCCATCCATCCATCCATCCATCCATTCATAGCACTGGGGATTGAACCCAGGGCCTTCCCACTGAGCTGCATCCCCAGGCCTTTTAAACTGTTTTATTTTGAGATGAGGTCTCACTGAGTTGCCCAGCAGGGCTCTCACTTGCGATCCTGCTGCCTCAGCTAGGATTCCATGCCAGTTTTTCACTTAGTCTTTGAAACACAATGTTCGGTGCCATCCGAGAGAGTCGAAGCTGTGAGCAGGGAGCTGGATGTTTGTCCGGGTCCTGCCCCTCAGTGCCTGTGGACGCTGTGTATGAGGCCTCCCCACCTACTCCCGTGTCCCCATGGTCCTCCTCAGAGCAGGCAGTGCTCCGTGCCCAGGCCCCTCCTGCAGACCACCCCACACTGTGCGGCCCTCACGGCCCGTAGCCCTGGGCTTTCTTGCGCCCATGGTCCTGCTGTCCCACTCTGCTCACAGCACTGGGGCCACGAAGGCCAACGGATGCAGGCCCAAAGGCTTTCGGATTCTGGGCCCCCTAAAAGTGACAAGAGAAAGCAGGCCAGCTGCTGCTGTGCTGGGCGGGAGAAGACTGTGTAGAGCATATGAACCCCAGAGAGATGATCTCAAAAGAAACACACACACTGGCACATGCCGCCACGTCCTCCCGGCGTCCTGTCTGTCCTGTCCCCATGGGGCCTAGGGGCCCCACAGAAGAGGTAGCAGAGATCCTGGCGGGAACTAGAACCTGACTGTTCCTTACCTACACGTGACTCGGGGAGACCTGCTCAGCCCTGAACTTCAGTCCTCTCCCCCGTGAAACAGGAATGATAATTCCTACATTGTGTGGGTTTATTTAATAAGGTGGGGTAGGCAAGGAGCTGGGGGGCAGCGGGTAGAGTAGGTTTGAGCTTGCAAGCCCCTTGCCTCAGCCTCCTAGAGTGCTGAGATTACAGGAGCCACCAGGCCCCGGACATCTTAAGTATCTACAACAGGAGATTCTGAAGCTTCTTGGAAAGATTTTCCAAAACAACCCTGTGGTCAGGAAGTTCCAATTTTAGTGCTGACATAAATTTGTCTTGCTATGATATGTAGTCCCCTTGCAAACTTTATTTTAGGGAGTTTTCACTTCCTTATTCAGATCTGCAGGTACAGAGCCAAATGAGCCAATTTGACCTCTTTTCCCTCCCCCTAAACTCAGCTGAACGGTAGAATTCCACCCAGGAGCTCCTGAAGGGCGCATGCTCAGGTCTTGCCAGAGACCCTGGGCGTGGGCTGGGGTTGAGGGCTTTGTAAAGTCCCTCACTGATTCTATCATGCAGTCTGAGCCAAGAGGCAGCGGGGTACAGGGTGCTACAAGAGCAGAGCTGGGAACCCACGGGGCTGGGGCTACTTCAGGATATGGACGGTGCTGGGCCCTCGGCTGAGGTCTGCAGGGTCCTCCAGCGCCAGAGCAGAGCTAACCCATGCTTCTCCTTGCAGGTTGAGTAGAGTCTCATCTGCTCCGGACGCCTGAGCTCCCTGGCGTGCACGAGCCACCTAGAAGCATCAGAGGCATTGCACACTGCTCTCTGCATGTGGGACAAACCCAGGGCGACATCTGGTCCCCTCATCAGCCTACTACCTCCATCCTGGCACAGCCAGGAGCTGTCCCCAGCATTATTGCCCACTGCCTGTGCCCCTGGCTTTCTCCGTCAGGACCCACAACAAACCGTGGCAGCCACCACCAGGCTGGCCTTTGTGCCTCATCCTTACCCCTGGTGTGGAAGGCTGAGGCTGGCTGGGCCTCTCTACGGATCCACAGAGGAGGCCTGGGTCTCCCTTCCTCTTCCTCATCGAGCGACTCACAGAGGACAGTCTTCTCCCCTCCCCAGGCTTCCTGAGGGTCACCACCCTTAGCCGCAGGTGACAGCCTCGCCAGCCTTCTGCTCAGGCTGAGAAGGTGGGTGGAGGCAGAGGCCAGCACCCTGGGGACTCTTTCCTCACCACTCTCTCTGGGGTGCCGAGTGGCCCTGGGACACAGCTGGGGGCATCTGCAGGTAGCTGTGCCGAGAAGCGCAGCCTGGAAGGTCCAGGCCTGGAGCGGAGGGGCAGAATAAATGCCGCTGCCATGTCTGTTCACTGTGGCACTTGCTGCGCTGTGTTGGAGGGGAAGAGAGGCCCTCAGCTGGGTGTCTTGGCCGACAGACAGGGCTAGCTGGGGAATCTGTGAGCTCAGAGACAAATGGGGAAACAGGCCAGGCTGGTGATTCCAGGTCCACCTCCCCACACAATGGGCCCTGATTTCAGGAGACAGCCCAGGGCAGATGGCCTCTCGCTGGGTGGAGGGCTCTGCTGTCCCTGCCCTCTGAGAAGCTGTGCATGGGGCCTGGAGAAAGTTTAGTCTTTTTTTTTTTTTTTTAAGTAGCTGCTGCTTTCACGTACCCCACCCCCCGCCATCGCTGGTTACAACCAAGGTGTGAGCGAAATGTTGGGTATTGCTGTGGGGCATTTTCAGCCTTCCCTCATCTCTGGCATGAAAGCTGGAGTGGTGCCTGGGTAAGGCTGACACATAAGTCGCTCCCTGCAGATAGATACCCGGCGCTGAGCACCCACCCAGCCCAGGCACTGGTGGGAGGAACAGGGGGCCCAGTAAGGCAGCCAGGAGGAGAGAGGGGTGGGAGGCCCTACTGTGTGCTCTGGAGCATGAGGACAGCACTGTGCTTGATTCCAAATAGCCCAAGACCCTTCCCGCCCTTCTGCGGCCTGCTCCGTGTCTCCCAGTGCTCTGCCCGATGACCTGTGGGCAGGGGCGGCGGCGAGTCCCCAGCAGCTGCTGTTTTCAGCGCTGCCACTCCAGCTCCTCTGCTTCTCCTGGGAAGCCCCACGGGCTCTGAACCCTGGGCAGAGCTGCCAGAGGCTGCTGGCTTGAATCTGGTCTAAGTTTGCTCTTTGGACCTTGAGCCCAGCAGGTCACGAAAGCCATGGGTTCGAATTCTGGGATCTTAGAGGTCAACTGCTGCTTTGATGCCTGGAGTACTGGGTTACCCCTCGTCTGCTCTGCCGGGGTGAAGTTGAGGCTGACACTTCCGGTTCATCAGTGGCCCAGCAGAAAGTCCCACAGCGGGTTTTCCCTGGTAGCTGTGGTTGGTCTGGACCCCATGTGTTTGGTGGGGCTCTGTGAGAGAGCCAGGGTATTCTGAGAGCCAGACACAGATGTCTGGGAAGTAAACCAGGATCTGACCTCAGAAGCAAGCCCAGGAGATGTGGTGGACACACTCAAAGGCTCCAGCTGAACCCCCACCCATCCAAACCTCAGAGAGCTTCCGGTTCCACCTCAGAAGGGAGTGAGGATGTGTACCAAGACCCATGACCCAAAATACTCATTCTTAGGTGTCTAAAGACGCCCAAGTCCTCGCTTTCTTCCCTGGAGTGATTCCTCAAAAGAGGCTGTTCAGTCCATCCAGTGGGAACTGGGCACTGCAGTGGCCAGCCCCAGCACTAGGAGTGACAGGGACACCTTGCCCCACCCTGAGGAGCTCAGGTCTGGGGGAAGCAGACATGCCAACCACTTCGAGCCTCACCCGGTGAGTGCCGTGCTAGGAGTGATCAATCCTGGTGCTGTGTACAGTCCCCATCCTGGCAGGGCAGGGCGCCTATGTCAGGCCAGGTGGCCCCGGAGTGGAATCTTGGGGAGTGAGCCAGTGATAAGTTGCCAAGAAGGCATGGTAGGCACTGGCAGTGTGGACAGCAGAAGCCCAGAAGTGGGAGGGACTAAGTGTTTCTGCATTCCTGGGGAGTAAGAGGAAGTAGGAAATCATGTTGCACAAAGGTTAGTGCCACACTAAAGCACTTGGGACCCAAGGACAGGCTTTAGTTCAAGTCTGACTGCATTTAAAGGTAACCACTGTTTGGCGCCTGTGTGGAAGGTGAAATGTCACGGGTAGGAACAGCTATTTCCATAAAGCGCCAAAGCATGGCGTTGGTTCTCGGCACCCTCTCCCCATGCCTACCTCTTGCCCCAGGCCCCTGTGACAGGGAGACCACGGTTCTGGCCTCAGTGCAGCGAGGGGCTCAGGTCCAGGGTGCATCCTCTTAGAACAGACTGTCCAAGCTAAACAGGGCTCTAGCCTGAAGGATGTGGGGTGTCTGCTCCCTCGCTGGAAGTACAGTCAGTCCTTCCATGCCCTGGTGCCCCGGGCTAGAGCTCTGTTTCCCTCTCAGAATCCACAGCTTCTTCTGCTATTGGTGTCCAGATTCAAAACACAGACTGTAGGCCTCACCCAGCCCCTGAAGCCAGTTGGTGAGGGTGCAGCCCAGGAGTCCGCATTGCTGGGGCGCTTCTGTGTCAGTTCTTACACGAGCTGAAGTTGGCGGGCACTGAGGCAGAGTTCGCAGGTGTCCTGCCGAGGTCCCTGGATCAGGCAGCCCTGCCCAGCCCTCCCTGACAGCAGAGGCTGGGAAGGCACTCTGCAGAGAGCACGGGTGTCCTTCTGGATCCCCGTTTGCTCTCACCATGGTGCCTCCCTTCACTAGAAGCCCCCAAGGATGGCTGCAGCCACCATTTGGGATTCACCTGAAGCAGCCTCGGAGATTTTTTTTAAGATGTGAATTCTTGGCTTTCCCCTCCGTCTCCTGAAGGGCCCTTAGTCACCCACAGGAGGTGGGAAGCAATGGGCCACGATGACTGGGAGTAGCTGTCTTTTCCTCGGAAGTCAGAGTTTCTCCCACTTGGATGGGCACAGACCCCTCCCCTGCAGCCCTCCGCAGGGAGCAGGAGGGAGGGGAGGAAACAGGAAGGACAGGGCGGGTGAGGAGGAGATGGGAGTAGCAGGAAGGGGGGAGGGAAAAGAACAGGGGGGCGCAGACGGGTGGGGACTGGACCGCCTGGAGGACTCCACGAGGGCTGCTGTCGCTGTCACCATCTGCCCTGCCCTGCCCTGCCCTGACGCAGTGGCGGCTTCCTGCAGGAGCTGGGCCGGCTGGGGCTGGGGTGTAAGTGGCTCCGGCTTACAGGCTCCCCTCCGGCTGAGGATAAAAGCTGCTGACAAAGCTGCCTCTTTCTGAGTTTTTCCGACTTGGAAAGAAACACACACAGGCACACGTACACACACGCACACACGGACGCACAATGTATAAACCACGCTTAGCCCAAGCTTGGCAGAGTGGCGAGAGGGAAAATTCCATGCTTGAAATCAGATGGAGGAGGCGCCACTGGACTGATGGAAAACCGCACCCACCCCCACCCCACAGGGTGACACCTTTTCCGGAGCCCCCTTATCTCTGGTTGCCTTTCCTCCCCATCTCCCCTTCTTACCCCCAAATATGGTCCAGCACCCTGGAGACTCCCTTTAGGGTCGCTGGAGGTGAGACACACACAGAGTCTCTTTCCCTGAGAGCAAGGGTGGCGCTCAGCTGGCCCTTAGCTCTGGCCAGCAAACCCACGAAGTGTCCCCACCTTAGCGGATATGCAGGAGTCACCAGTGAGTCCCCAGTGCCACCCTTTCCTTTGCACGGACCAGCGGGGTTCAGGGCTTCCTTCTTCCCGTACCGGCTCGGGGCCGGGGCCATGGCTTACAGGGTGGAGAGTTACATGTTGGCCCAGGCACAGGCGTGAGCCCACAGCTGACCCCATTTTGCTGAACGAGCTCCTCCTCTTTGCTGAGGGGTCAGAGAGCTCACATTAGGATGATGTGAATATTAAACAAGGTGCAGGGGCAAACGGCGACAAGTTCATCCGGGTGGCTCCAAAAAAGCTCTGTGGAGGGCCTGGCATCTGGGCCAGACCTGGAAGGTAAAAGAGGAGACAAAGTTGGGAAAAGACCCTGCTGTGTCTTCACACTACCCCCGCGAAGCCAGGCTGGAGATGAGCGGTGCCCCCTCGCCTGCACTGGCTGGCAGTGCAGAGGAACTGGGATCTGAGCGGGCACCACCTGCTCAGACTTTAATTCCCAACTGCACTTGCCAGTGTCCCTGCTCGAGGTCTGGCAGGGAAGTCGTGTGCCGCGCAAACTCACGTGCACGGTGTTTGGGAAGCTGGCGCTGTGGGGCCAGTGCTCTCTCCGCCCGGGACTCCTGCTGAAGGGAGCTACTCCGTTCACTCTGTGCTAAATGTCAGCGCCTCACAAAGGTCCTTCCTGTCACTTTCTATCCCTTTCACGCGCTTTATGCGTCGTTGAAGTGCCTGTGGCCTGATACACGTATGATGCCTGTTTGTCATGTGGCACCTTGACCAAAACATAAGCTTCGTGGACGTGTCCATTTGCTTGCTGTACCTGGAGTGCCCACACTGGCACTGCTTGCTAAGTGAGTGACTTTTCCGTGCCCTGAAGACCACACTGGCCTTTAGTGGCACGTGTATCCAGCTCTCCGCCATTCTGATGACAAGCTGGGACTGCACCTCGAGACACCCGTGGAGGAGGCTGGGCCCGTGTAACTGTCCCCGGCCAGCGTCCTGAGTGGCGGTGGTGGGGCCCTGAAATGCTAATGTGAGTCCTGCTGCTTTCCTGATCTCCCTCCGGCACAGTGACCGGCCGGGTTAGAGAGAATGGCTTTGCCACTAGCCTGGTCCCTGCATGACTCTGAAGAGCAGAGTCCCCTGTCACCCTGCACAGGACATGCAGTGTGAACAACGAAGTGTCTCTGTCATCTAAAGACACTGAGATTCGGGTCCTGTTTATTACTGAAACATAACCCGACTTGTCCTGACTGGCATGGTAATTCCAAGTGCACAGATGTACAGCTGTCAGGGTCTCCAGGGCACCCCAAAAGCTTTGGGGAGTTCAGGTAACCTCAAATGCTTCAAAGCCAAACAAAACCAAAAGCTTCCCCTTCTGAAAAAAAAAATCAGGCCATGTTCTTCTTACGGGGAGGGCAGGGAAAGGAGGTTGGGGGACAGCCTGGAAATAATTACCCAATAGGGAAACCAGCTCACTCTGGGACCATCTCTGAAGCGACCTCATACTGGCCACATGCTCAAATTCACTGTCATCATCCTATCCCTTGGTCAAAAATAAAGACCACACACCCACCACGCTTCCAATGAGTCACCACCAGAAAAAAGCCGCGAGCCCTGGGCCAAGGGGGAGACTCCCAGCAGCCGCACTCAGCGGCTCCCAGAAATTATAACGTCCAGGCACCAGATGCTACCCCAGGCAATGTGCTGACCTACGAGGGGACCAGAGGTTTTCTCAGCACTTCCGGCTTGAAGGAGAAATGAGTTCCGTCTATGTGCGTGCGTGTGCGTGTGTGTGTGTGTGTGTGTGTGTGTGTGTCCCCGTGTCTTCTAGGAGAGAATGCTGTCTTGAGGAGGAGGAGGGGACTGGCAAAAACAGCATCTGAAGAGGCTCCACGCAGGGAGCCTCCTCTTGAGTGTAGGGGAGGTGACTCTCTTCCCTGACCTCAGTTTCTTGGCTCGGGGAGACAAACCTCAGGATAAACTCGACAAACTTGGGCTTGGTTACGTGAAGTTCTGTTCAGATCCTCATGCTCGTCCCCAAGGCATATGCGCCCTGTCCTCTCCCATCCTGTGCTGAGAGCAGCGACAGCCACTCCACCGAAGTAGAGCTACATACAGAACCAGGGCAGCTGGGAAAGCTGTGTGCCGCACTGCTCTGGGCGATGGCCCTCAGTCCCCGTGCCAGTCACGATGACAGTCCCTGCAGGCCTTTC
Organism: Dolichotis patagonum; assembly: GCA_004027295.1. Lineage (NCBI taxonomy): Eukaryota > Metazoa > Chordata > Mammalia > Rodentia > Caviidae > Dolichotis > Dolichotis patagonum. The sequence goes on along the minus strand of PVJX010000005.1, from coordinate 616,223 downwards.
TGTCCAGGAAACAGGCTGTTCTGCCTGAATGGCGCATGGGGCCCAGGGGTGGGGAAGGACAGGGGTGGTGACCACTGGCAATTATTTCATGAGTGACCTTTCAAAACTGATCTTTCAGTGCTGTGCTCTCTGCCAGAACCCTGTTGCTTCTGCACACCAAACTGTCACCTAGAGCTGAAGCCAGGTCTGTGCCCCGGGGCTCTGCAGCACTCCTGTGAGGGAGCCACTTCCAGATGGCCTGCAAGATAGCAGGGTGGACCTGAGCACAAGGCCACAGGCAGCACAGGCTTCAGCCGCAACTCCTGGAGAACTGGTTCCAAAAATACTGGGAGCAGTGGGAACAGGAGGCCGTAAAACACACTGTACTTTCCCTTTTACACACGCAGCAGAAAGTCCTGAGGAACAGCCCCTGCTGGGTTTTTCCAGCCACTTCCCACTGAAGTTTACCAGTTCTACAGGAACCGAACACAGTGGGCTCCTGGGGCTAGCAAGACCAACAGCCTGAGGACTTGCTAAAAAATGCAAAATCTCAGTTCCCAGCCCTAGATCTCCTGGCTCAGAAACACTGGGGGTGGAGCCCAGTAAGGTGTGCTTTGACAGGTCCTCCAGGTGACTGTCATGAGCCAAGGTTTGAGAACCTCAGGGGAGGAGGAGGAAGAGCAGGAGAGGGAGGAGGGGAGGAGGAGGGGGAGGAGGAGCAGGAACAGGAGGAGGAGGAATGAAGCAGAGGGGGTTGCTTTGGCTCCTGCTTGGAGCACTGTGGTGTGGGCCCTCAGGGCCATTCTTTCCCTCTCCCCAGCGACAACCTCACGGGGTGAGACCCAGAGACCTGGACCCTGGTCTCAGAGGAAGAGCACTCTGATTACCACCACCCTGAGGGGGAAGCCGGGGATTCCCTGACCATTGGCCTCTAGAATTTTAGGAATTAACCAGGAAATTACCTCCAAGGGGAAAATAAAAAGCAAAAGTGAGAATTCCCCTGTCAGACACTAGGGGGAGAGCCATCTCTGGCCTGGGAGTAACAGGGAGAGACTCAGGCCTGGAAGAACTGAAGCTAGTCCCCTGTGCACAGTTCATGAGGTTGGGTGGAGGTGAGCACGTGGGATTAGCTCCGGAACCCCTCCCACCCCCGAACCCATAGATGCTGAAGCCCCTTATAGAAAATGGCACGGTGTTTGCATATAACCTGCGCACACCCCCCTGTGTACTTTAGTCACCCCCAGATTACTTACAACACCTAATACAATGTGCATGTCAGGTAAATAATTACATTAGATTGTTTACGGAAATACGTATAAGGAAAAAGTGTGTTATCTGTTCAGTTACTATTTTTTTTCCTCAAGATATTTTCAATCAGTGGTTGGCAGAAACCAGGAAGCAAGACCTTCAGATACTGTATTCTCAGAGCTGGTTCAGGCGACCTCTGCTAAATCAACCAATCATATATATCCCTGCTGTAAGAGGAAAGATGGGATGGGGTGGGAGAAAGAACGCAGCAGCCTCTATCGGCCTCTCAGCTCCCAGCCCAATTTCCAGTTACTCAAATCCGGCTAGCGGCAGGCTTAGGGGTCCCGGCTCTCCCGCTTCCTACCCTGCTCACGACCTGCTACGTAATTTTTGGGACCCAGTGCAAAAAAGAAAATGCCTGATCTTGGGTTCAAAAATTGACTTGGAAAGTGGTGACAGCAGATCCTTAAACCAGGCAGGGTCCCGGGAAGCAAGTCCGGGTGCCGGCAGGAAAGGGTTCCGCAGGTACGGAGCGGGCTGGCGTTTCCGCAGCAACTAAGCGGGGAGGAGGGCTTGGCTCGGAAGAACTGTGCGCCAACCCACGCGGCGCGGGGCCTCGCAGGATCCAGGGACCTCGATCACTATAGCCCAGCCTTCTGGGGAAAGAGAGTACCTTCCGGAAAAGAGGAATAGCCTAAGTGGGGGGAAATCCGAGCCGAGGGAAAGGCCGCTCACGCGGACCGCGCAGTGGGCGCAGGAGGCTGCTCCCGGCGGTCAGCTCGGAAGCGTCCAGGGCGCGCGCGTCCCACCGCGTCACGCGACTCGGCGCTGCCGCCCAGCACGATCGGGGCATTCCCAACCCAGGCCAGCCCCGCCCGGGAGCGGGTGGAAGGTTGGCGAGCCAAGGACGAGCACGGCACCCCTGAAGGCGGGGACACCAGGACGGCGGACCCTGTTAGCCCTAGGGCAGCCAGTTCCCAGCCCTCCCCTCCGACCTGTCCCTCACCTGGGTGTGCTGGGGTGCCCGAGGGGGTGGATCTGGAGATGGGGGAGGGAAAGAGGCTTGGCCGAAGGCAGAGGGCCCCCTATAGAAACAGGCGCCTCGGGGTTGCGTGCTTTGGAGCCTTTCCTATGCGGAATCCTCGGCGCCCCAATAGGCACTCTGCCTCCTGAAGACGCCCCCAGATCCGCACTCGCGAGGGCCCGCCCACTGCCAAGCCTACCCTCGGTCCGTGGGTCGTTCCCTCGAGTCGCCCTTCCTGCCTCTCCTCAGTCTCCCCGCCCTGGCCCCGCCCTGCGGGCTGCGGTCCCTTTAAAGGCGCGCTGGTCTGGGGCCGCCCCTTCTCTCGGGGCTGGCTCGGGAGGAGTCGCCGCTGCCAGCCGGGCATGGCCATGGCGTCCCCGGCCATCGGGCAGCGCCCCTACCCGCTCCTCTTGGACCCCGAGCCGCCGCGTTTTCTGCAGAGCCTGAGTGGCCCGGAGCCGCCGCCCCCCGGCCGCTCCTCGCGCCGCTGCATCCCCGCGTCCCTCTCCACTGCGCCAGGGGCGCAAGAGGGGCGCGGCGTCCGCAGGGCTGCCCGGGGGGACCCCGGGTCCCAGACCCGAGCCTCCAGACCCGCTCGCCCTCTCCGGCCCGGTCTGCAGCAGAGACTGCGGCGGAGGCCTGGAGCGCCCCGTCCCCGAGACGTGCGGAGCATCTTCGAGCAGCCGCAGGATCCCCGCGTCCCGGCTGAGCGAGGCGAGGGACACCGCTTCGTCGAATTGGCGCTGCGGGGCGGCCCTGGCTGGTGCGACGTGTGCGGACGCGAGGTGCTGCGGCAGGCGCTGCGCTGCGCTAGTGAGTGTGTGGGCAGCGCGGGGGAGAGCTGGGAGGGCGCGCGGGACCGCGGTCCAGGGCCGAGGGACAGAGGGCATTGCGCTCTCTGGCTCCAGAATAAGTGCGATCTTCCAGCAGGCAGCCCCTGCAGACACGCTGCGGCTGTCCCCGGCTTGTGTCCTTTAGTGACTGCCCACTGTCCCCGTATGGGTGTGTGGTGTTTGACAATCACAGATGTGTGCCTCCATCTACCTGTCCCCACTCACCTGCATGCGCCAGTGGGCTGCGCTGGTGGCTGGGCGCAAGCTGTCATTCAGCTGTCATTCATTTGTCTGCTTTGACTGTAAGTTCTTGGAACTGGGCTCAGAGACTGATATTGAGTTGATTGATTATTTGACCCTTGCTTGTTAGAATTAATGCGGAATGGCTTTTTTATCTGCCGATGCCACAGAGCTCAGAAACCTCCTCCCTACTGGAGACCTAGTTAAGCTTTGGATGGAAACAGGCTGTGAGGTTGAAGACGCGGGGGTCCATCCGGGCCCTGCACCCCAGTGCCCTCCTCGTGACCCCTCAAACCTTTGGACCTGCCTCCTCTTCCTTCACCTCAATTCCCAAAGCTTCATCCTGCTCCGTGATTTCCCAGCTTCCTGCCTGGCACTGTCAACCCCTCCAGTCCCCTCCTGAGCCCGGCTCCTTTCACTGGGTTCCCAGTGTGGAGAAATTCTAAGCAAACCTGCAGTCTTCCTGCCAGGTATTATTTTCTCCTCTTACAGTAAGGTATGTGTATTCCTTTAATAGGTGTCTTCCAGCCCCCTTCCTGTAGCCAGTCCGGCAGAGGATGTCCATGGCCTCTGTGTTTATGTAGGTGTCTTAAATACCCAAAGCACAAGGCACGGAGGGCAGCACAGCCCCTAACCAGCATCTCTGGAGAGGGACTGTGTTTGCATCATCTTTCTGCAGAGGCCCTTCCCCCATGATGCACTGCAGCAGGGGACAGCAGCAGCTCCAGCCGTGTCCAGTGGGCAGAGTCTCACTTTCCTCTGCCTTGTAGCCCAGGACCTCAGTGCGCTTCCCACTGCACCTGGCTGCCCAGAGGAGAGCTCGGCCTCTAGCCAGGCTCCCGTGGAAGAGGGGCTTGGAGGGGCACGTGGGCGCTGCTCTTTCCACCACCAGACTCACAGTTCAGGAGCCGAGAAGGAGAATGGCGCAGGCTGTGGAGAGCTGTGTGTGTGGAAGGCCGCTGTCACGTGCTCAGGGCCTCTGACCCAACAGAAAATCGAACGCAACCTGGATATATTGGCAGCTTCTGCCCTCGCCAAGGTCTTGCATCCACGAAACCTATAATCAGGGGGTGAGGCAGTATCCTCCCACTAATGGGTTTTGTTGTGCTAGAATCCCAAGAAATCAGCTTCGTGGGCATTCTTGTTTGTACTTAGACTTCTGGGAACCATATCGATTGTTGACGTTCTGCACATAGTTTTATGATTTTATTTGCTCACAGTGATGCATTGGTGTGTACTCGTGGGAGCATCTGTGTGACACTTGATGGTTATGTGAAGGTATCCTCACATGACATTGGAACTGCTTCCCTGCTTAATCCTCACATCGTGTTAGAATTGTCTGCCTGCCTTGCTTGGGCATGGTTGCTAGTGGTGGGAAGACAAAGGTCCACGGCAGGACCTGTGGGGTGTGTGTGACTGGTGAAGTTTTTCCCGTTCTTGGGCTCCCGTCACCCCTCACAGCTGATATAACACCAACTGTGTGTTATCAGAAATGCCTGAACACCAGAGAGGAAGCTGAACTGGAATCAGGGGCTGCAGAGAAGGGCCTCTGTTTGTTGTTATTAATATTTAACTAATTGTGAGCCTGCGACTGGCCAGAGACGGTGAGTAATGTTCTGGTGGGTGAGTTCGGTCAATAGAGCTGAGCTCAGTGAGCGTGCTCTGGGCTGACGGTGTAGCTGATGTGTCGGTCTCCGCTTCCAAATGCAAGGGCCAACACAGTGCACTGACAAGAGTGCAGGCCAGAACCAGGGGCCCGAGTTTGAGTCCTCGTTGTCATTTCCCCTCTGCATGACCCTGGGTCTCTGTATTCCAGTTCCTCATTTAAAAAGTGGGGATCTTTTGAAGATACGTTATGTAGCCATTGTTGATTTCCTATTATGTTGTTTTGAAGTCCTGTATCACTCTCATTGTTTTGCTTTTATTGGCTTTATTCTGTTTCATTTTGTTTGATTGTATTCTCTTTAAAATAAAATTTTAAAAGAGTAGGGATCATAATCTTACCTACTTCATCATCTTAATATGAGAATGGACTGAATTAATTTCTTAGTATGCAGCCAGCACTTTGAGTAGATCCTGCGAGAAGGCAATATGAGTTTCATTCATATGAATTAAGCCCTCCGTCCCAGAGTGCTAGCAATAGCCTGCTCTCCTGCTGGCTTCTTGGATCGCTTCTCCAAGGGGTGGGTACTATTTTCTGACTGCACAGGTGCTATGCTCAGTGGCAAAGTGAGTACTACAGGCATCCCAGGAAGTTCAAGTATTAAGTGACCCCTAGAAGTGGACTCCCACCCGATATCCTGTGGCATCTTCACAGCATGCCTGCAACTGAAACCTTTCTACCTGGCCTAGGGTCTCACAAAGACACTGGCTTCTTATCCGTGTGTCAGTTGCAGCCGGCAAAGTGCTTGCCACCACTTCAATAAGTGGTAGCTGATAGTGGGGGGAACTTGTTTGTATTATTAGATCTTCCTGTTCTTGGAAACAAGCAGAAGGGCGGTGGGTCCACACATGACATCTGTCTGCACAGGAGACTAACACTGGGTGGGGGCCACGTTGGCAAATGGGCTTCCCATAAACGAAAAGCTTTTGAGAGTTAATGGCTCGTGCACTGTCTGCTGGCCTAACAAGTTTCCCCTACTTCCAAGGCTGTCACTGAGCTCTGGTTAAAGCTGGGTTTGCCAACACCCCAGTTTAGAATTAGTACCAATTTTCAGAATTCAAGAAATCTTGTGGGTTAGAGAAGGAAGTCTGTCGATGGTTGGCAGAAATATATAGAGCGAAGGACGAAGATGGATGGTTACATGGCTGCATGGTCGTGTTATGGGATGGGAATGGTGGTCATTGCTGAGAGCAATGGTCAGAAGCAGATAACCTGAGAAGCTCCCCAGCTGCCCTTTGGCTTTGCTCTTAGGGGTCTGTTTTCTACAGAGGGAACGTAGAGGTGGCCTTTTACCTTTCTTATGCTTTTGGTGGATATGTAAGCTGTCCTTGGTCTGGTGTTGGAAAAGCCTAGCTCCAGCTCTCTGGTCTTGGCAAGGGGAGGCCAAACCCACCCCTGCTCCTTGCCGGTGAGTGACACATGTCTCTTCCTGGACTCGAGTCTCTCTGGTGAGGTGAGGGGTTGCTCAGAGTCTTGATGTGTTGAGCGATTCGAATGCTAGGGTTGAAAGGGAGCCTCTGGGGCTCCTTGCCCTAACTTCCCTCTCCCATGGTGCTGGCCATGGTGTCTGCAGGGAAAGGTGTGGACACTTTTCATATGGAGCATGGCGGGTCCCTGTCTGACCTCTCTAGCTCTTGCCTCTGTGTGAATGGCTGGTTTTAGCTTGATTCTGCAAGTCTGGAAGCACCTGTGTAACAGCCCACTGATCTTGCAGACTCACGGCCTCCTGCGGGTGCTTCACCCGAAGAGACCGCTGGAATATGGACACTGACTGTCCCCACAGCAGCGAAATGATTTCACCCTCGGCATCTCGGAAAATGCCCTTTATTGTCCTGATGGCTTCTGTGTTTACCTTGGGCCCTTGGAAGGCATTTGTTCAGTGCTCCTGGCCACACTGAAGTGTGTGTCTTAATTTTGGTTGATTTACACCCAGGTTGGGTTTTGGAGGCTGGGAAAATTAGGCCCTAAAATGAGTGCTTTGTTGTGATAGATAACGAAAACCCCCTACCCCACCTTTCCCTCCTCCCGTGCTCTCACAGGGGCCGTTTCTTGGGAAAGGTCCTACAGGAAAGTGTGCTTCGGGGAACTCACAAAGGACACAAATTGCTTTCCAGAGGCCTTCTGAGCCCCTCACGCTGTACCCTCTGTTTTTTTCTCTCCTATTTCCTGTCTTCTCAAGAGATGAAAGTGAAAGGATTAAATGTGGGCTTCATTTCTCCCCCTATTCATCAGAGCATGAAATTTTCTGATTATGGAGTGTGGGGGGCTTGAATCCCAGGTACAGTCAAAAATGATTAATGCCACTTGTCTGCCAGCCTAATTAGACTTGGTAATGAACGTGTGTGTTCGCCTGCTGATCCTGCAGTGTTATTAGGTGGAAGTGAATTGACATCTCCCCTCAGCACTGGGGCTCAGAGTCTGTCTCCCCTCTCCGAACTTACTGGTAAGCCAGCCTGTGCCAAGCCTGGCAGACAGGCCCTGAGTGATGACGAAGAGACAGGACTCAGCCTGGCTGGGGGCAGTGAACTCAACCTGTCGGGGGCTGTCTCCTCCAGAGTGTGTCCGGGTCACACTCATGGCCTGGGCCAGCCCAGGTCTCAGAAGGAGCTCACAAGAATTCTTTGCATGTTAGTAGTGCCTTTGCTCTGAAGAGCCCGAGCGCTTTTCCTGCTCGCTGCCACAGTCACGCTCACAGTAGCTTCGTGAGGTCAGATGGCTCCTGAATGCATCAGCTGAGATCTCATCTGCCCAGGACTGTCCTGTCCACCTTGCTAAGGGCAGCTGAAAGTTTGGGACCTCTCAAGAAGGCCTCATTCTGACAGACCCTCAAGGCTCTGGGGTCATCTCAGGGTCTCACGTCAGTTTATCTCAGGCTCATTTTACCTCAGTGTCAGAGCTGGCCACCTGGTGTGGCACAGCCATGGACAGGTCCCCCCTCCTGCATTCCAGTTGTTTTCCCATGGGCCTGTCTGGTTCCCCACTCCACCCTTCCTCAGTTTCCCTGAGGAGTGCAGTTGCGTGCCACTCTTGTGCTGCCCAGGGTATTATTAAAGCTGGGGAGGGACCTGTAAACACATCTCTGGCCTCACCAGAGGCCCTTCCTGTTTGCATTCCTGGGATGGCAGGGTGAGTATTCTCTCAGGGCGGCTGAGTCTCTGTGGATGCGTAAAGCATGTGAACGCCCCGGGCTCAGCTATTCTTCTGCAGTGCCCCAGTCAGTGCCAGCTCTCCAAAGTTGCTCTTCCCACCTTGCAGATCCAGGCCTGTGCTGCTATGGGTGCTCAGGCTTGGCCTCTGCTTGCTCGGGCTGCCCACACCTCCTGCAGGGCTCTGTTCTGCCTCACCCCTGGCTGGCCAGGAAGTGCTGGCAGCAGCTGATGCCGGGAAGATGGTTTTGCATTTAGTCACTTTTAGCATTTTGTCCAAGGGTTCTGGCAAGTTTCTCTCCACATGTTCTGGGTAGGGAGGGGAGCAGAGCCAGAGGTGGGGCTTTGGGGAAAGACAAGAAGACTGAGATGATGTTGCCAGGCGGGGCAGACAGCTCAGCTCCCCGGAGGCACTGGTTTAATGGAATAAAATCAGTGATGGGGAATCCACATGAGTACCCACCCCAAGGTCAAGACTGTCTCACCTCTGAGCTATGGGGGTGATATTTAGGTTCTCTTAAGAAGCACCCACACTCTATGCTGAGGAGACATGGCAGCAGGACCTCTTCACGGTGTGGTCATTGGCTGCAGTGACCCACAAGTCCACAGTGCACCTGTGCTAGTGTTCTTGCGGTTTGTGAGAGACGCTCATAGGGAGGTTTAGGGTTAGGTCTTTTTCTGCCCTTTAGGAGGTGAAGGAGGAAGTGTGATGGAAGGCTTGCACTGTGTGCCCACTTCCGGAGAGAAGGACTCATCCAGGCTGAGCAGAAGCAGATCCCAGTTTTTGTGTAGGGTTTTCTTGCCTATGCCAGCTGCCCTGATCCCATTTGAGGACATCGGGGGAAGCCAAAAGATGGCCTTGTGCAGTGAGTTTGTGAGAGGGGGTTTACCATGTCCAATCTCTTCATTCCTGTGTGTCCCTGGGAGGTGGGCGGGTGGCCAGGTGTGACACTTGCCTGTGACTGGAGTGGGCTGGGTCGTGTTTATTCTTCAGTGAATAGGCCCACCTGGGCCACCCTCAGCCCCCTCCCTGTCTCTTGAACAGACATATGTCCAGGATGGGGCAGGTCATGCCCATGTGTGTAATGGCCATTGGCTGGGGATGCTAGAAAGCAAAAACTAGACCTTGAAAAAAATCAGACCTTTGGTGCCTGAAAGTCAGACCTAAAAGAAAAGATGTTGCTTATAGGTTTTTTTTTTTTAATCCTTCACATTTTGTTCCTGCTGGGTGCCAGGTCTGGGAAAAGATTATTGTGGAGTTTGCTGAAGATACAAATTGGTGTTCTGTGAACCTGCTAAACAGAATAAGAGCAGTTGGGAATGGGCCAGATATGGGGAGCAGAGACAACTTTCATTGTACCTGGCTACGTGTAACGCATCATGTGCCCTGTCTCTGTTGAGCCTGGCAGTTCCCTTGCAGGGTAAGGGAGGATGACTTAATCATGCCCATCTCATGGAAGGGGAGAGAGCGTTCAGGGAAGTCAAAGGACTTCACAGAGGTGGCTCAGATCACTGGTCTCAAATCAGCGCCAGCATCCAACATAGAATTTTGCCTTACGAGCTAACATCATTGGTCACACAAGCTCGTTGAGTTTCCCTATTTATCTGCCTGCCTTCTGCCAGGGAATGCCGAAAGGTCCAGTAATAACAACAATAACAATACAGAAAAAAAAGGAGGTTGAGCCAAGGGGTGAGTGAACCATGCGCCGGCTGGAAAACCCATCAGTGCCTGGGTCACTGAGAGCTGGCTGTACTCATCCCGTTCTCAGCATTCAGTTTCTAAGTTGGTCTCCAGATGTGCAGATCATGAGATTTTTAAGCAAGGGGTGAACTTTTCCTAAGTCCCACTCCCCCACTCCCAGCAGCCCTTTGGTGTCAGGTGAGTGCAGGAGGAGGGTGTGGAAATGCAGGTAGTTCTCTCCATTGCCACACGTCTTCCTGCATGACCCCCAAGAGATGATCGCAGTCTGGATCCTAGAGGGGACAGCTAGGGTGAAGAAGGGTTGGACAGGTACCAGAAGGAACCTTAGGGTCTGTGCTTAGGGCCTCAGTTCCGGGACAGTGGTGTGGCCTATGGGAAACAGCAAATGTGGGCCCCCCAACCCCTGCCCCTGTGACCTCAGGTCACAGTTGGGAATGGGTCCCATCACCCACTTTCTGTATGCGTTTGGAGGAGGCCGCTGTTCTCGTCTAAGTTGACTGGAAGCTAGAGATTCAGTGATTTCTGCTGAAACAATCGTATTCTTTCCGCAGTGAGGAAAGTAGTAGGAATTCAGAAAACCTCACTGATGCCTTACTGTTTAAATGGGACAGCAGATTCCAGCTGTAACTGGAGAGTTTTGAGAGGAAGGATTGCAGATGCTGTCAGTGAATGTCCGTTCTGGTGTGGAGTGTCTTTAAAAAGCAACCTGGAGGAAACTTTATACAAATGGGCTGTTTGCAGTGAGAATCTCCTGCACCCCAGCCCTGAAAATGGTGGGGGCTGTTGCTTCAAATCTCATTGGTTGTCACAAAACTTCCTACTAACTTGGAGGTTGTGAGGTCAGTGCTTGAATGAAGGGGCTGCGAGAGGTCGTGGCAGACATCCCCTGCCACCAGGGAGGTGGTGCTACCCCCCGACCATCCCCAGTCAACGTCTAGTTTCTCAAGGACTAGGAATGAGGATTCTACAGCTTTCCAAAGCCCCACACCCAGTCCCTGCCAGTTCTTTTCTGGTGCCTTTCCCAAGGCTTAGCTGTTAAAAATCGGCTCTTCAGGGCAGTTCCGTAGCCCAGTAGCAGCCAGCGTGAGATCCTGGGTTCGAGCCCCAGCACTGCAAAAATAAATTCACGAACAAACAAGTAAGATAAAGAACAGCTCTGTGTGGAAGAGAAGAGAGTCGGTTTAACCTTCACCCCAAATGGGGCATTCTGGAGGGGTCCCCTCACTGCTCATATTGGAAAATTTCCCCAGCACGTGTGTCCCCCTCTCTGGAGCTCACTGGGAATGCCACCCCTCCCTGTGCCCAGCCATGCAGGGGTTCGTGGACCCTATGGGCCGTCTCAGGTGCCAGGGTCAGAGTGATGTTGAGGCAGGGAACCTTGGCTCCCACCCCTTGTTTGATGGTCTCAGGTATCATTTTAGGACCTGGGCCTCTCTCTCCCACTGCCTTTCCCATGCCAGGGCTATGCCTTGGCCAAAGCAAACCCGGCCTCCAGGAACTTGGCTGCTTCCGGATCAGAGCAAGGGGACACTGTTTTAGGGCAAGAGAACAACACTTCCTTGCTTTTTGTGAGAGGCTGTTGTTTTCCCTTTTTCCGTCTGCCCTCCTGCAGCCCACTGGGTCACCTCCTTTGCCCTTCCCCTCCTTTCTGTCCAGGTATCTGGTCACCCTCTCAAAACCACAAGGCTTCCCATGGGTCCCCCTCCCTCGGCTCAGCAGGGAGGAGTGAATGGGCCCCAGGTGGTCCCCAAGGAGCCTGCACAGCTGGTACAGCTTTATTAACCCACCGTCTCCAAGGCACTCGTGAACAAGCTCCCGCCCGGGCTGGGCACATGGTGTGAGGTGAGCGGTCATTCCTGTCATCAGTTCAAACTTTGAAGACATTGATTTTCCGATTCCCAGGCACGCCTGAGAAACGAGGCTCAGGAAGGCACTGTCTGCAGCCTGTTTGGTGGGGGCATTTTTATCTTATCACGCTAAAAGCCCCAGGAATAGAAAGCTTTCCACTGGGGGAGGCGGAGGAAAAGGACCGCAGCTGTAAGGGCGGTGGCATTGGTCAGTGTGCGGCTGCTGGAGCTCATGGTCCTGGGGCCTGTCTGGGTCACATGAGGTCTACATCCGTCCCTCCTGGGGTCAGCAGTCCTCTACTTGGCTCCTGGCCCTGACACCAAGCCTAGAGAGGAGCTACCGATTTTCAGGCGGGATGACTGAGGGCCAGGATGAGGAGGTGGCCACTGCCTGCTTTGAGCGACTCACTGCCCGTCTGCAGAGGCTCTTCTGCAGGCTCCCGAAGACTCGCCCGCTGGCAGCGAAGCACCAAGCCCCGCAGAGGTTCTGCCGCGAGGCCCGGCAGGCTCTCGGTAGGTCCAAGCTGCTCCAGCCAGGGGTGCTCTGTGGGGGGATGGGTCCCAGACCTCTGCCCAGTGGCGCTTCTCCTGGGAAAGGAATGTGGGTCCATCGAAGCTCCCCACCGTTCATGGTCCTTCTGAGTCCTCAGTCCTGGTTCAGAGCCTTCGTCTTAGCTGTGGGTTTTAACAACTTTCTAAGCTGAGAATTAGGACGCAGAGGCCGTCCTAATCAGGGTTCCTGAGCTGGTGGAATGTGGGCACCTTGGGTGGCCACTATTTCCATTCTTCCCATCCTGTGAAACAGAGGGGCATCAGGACTGCCAAGCTGCCATATGAGCCTACGAGGATGCAGCGCAGGGGTGCTTCCAGGCAGAGCTTTCCAATCTGCCTCTGGGTAAACACAGCAGGGCTGGAGTCAGACAGCAACTGGCCACTTACTTCCTTTCCTAAGTACTAATTGGGGTGAGAAGGTTTGCCTGGGGAGGGATAGCGGGGCAGGCTCAGGAGTGAGTGGAGGAGGAGCAAGCCAGGTCATCGCTGTCTCTTTGATCATCCTACTCCTCTTTCCCAAGGCCAGCAAAGGCCCCTGTGGTGGCAGTGCCAGGACGGGGACCCTGGGCACCCACCTCCCAGCCTGGGCTTTTTTTCTTCTGTATCATTCGTCTCCAGCATCTTGTATGTTAGTAGCGCTGTCTGCCAAAGACCAAAAGCATGTATGTTTCTGTTGAATACCATTTATTTCCTCCAGATCTCCGGAGGGTGAGAATGCCAGAGGGATTGTTTCATTTCACAGAGAAAGTGGCTCAGAGGAGCAAGGCCTCTTATCAGTGGTCACTGCACCTGGCCAGTTCTGAAACCCCTTGCTGTTGGATCCTGTTCATCATACTATCTTTAACTCCTTCTCTATGGTGACTGGAAATTTCTGGAGAGTATAAACCAACCTCACGATTCCTGGCCTGTTTACCTCCATACCTTTATCATCCAGGGTCAGGAATAGGTGGGGCTGGGGGTAGAACATGAGCATCTTAGGACTGGAACTAAATGAAATGCCAGCCAAGGGCTGAGTTTTTGGATGCAAAGTAAAGCAATAGGACCGTGATAAGGAAAGGTAGAGTTTTCCTGATGAAGGTTTAACTCTGGTGAAATGAGAATTTTAATTCAACTCGTCCTGATCCCCATTTGGAGACAAATATTCCTTAGCCAGCCTGAAATAATTCACTCTCATCCATAGCTGGATGCACCCTGTGACCTTCACTAAGAAGGGAACTGGCCACTTAGTGGCTGAATTTAAATGCTTACAGGTTCGCTCACGTTCATCCTCTGTCTCGCTCCCTCTAAGGATTATTCAGCAGACCATTTCCTTGCCTCTTCACTGTTCAGCCCAATGAGTTACAGATTTAATAAACCAGTCAAGCCTGGAGTGGCAGCTCCCAGCTCAGGCCAGATGCTGCCGTGCAGCCAGGATGGGCTGGTTTAACCTGCGTTAGCACTTGGACTTAACCCACGCAAGAGGAGGGCAGGAGAGCGCAGAGACGGGAGCAGCGGACCTCAGGAATGCCTGCGGCCCTCATAGGACCCCAGCTGGACTGGCATTTAAGAAAGCTGATGGGCAGCTGGGCCCTGTAGCCACCACTTCCTGCCGGGAGGGCTTCCTCGTAGCGATTGCTCTCTGTGAGCTTTGGTTTTTCTGAGTACAAAGAAGGGAAGAGAGTCCCAATCTTACACGGGTGATGGGAAGAATATGACAGCAGATGTAATCCATTGACACCACACAGGGCACGTGGGGAGTCCCTGCCTTGTTGGGCCCTTCTGGCATGGAGTGCCCTAGGGAGACTTTAGTGACCCCTGTAGGCCACGATGACAGAGCTCTAACACCCTTCCTGAGCTCTTCCTGAACACCTGGGTCAGAGTGGTCTCTGCCTACGTCTCCAGGGAAAATGTCGGATTTGAAGGTTGCCCACGCCAAAGTGGACGAGGGATGTAAAACTCTTAGACACCTTCTCTGGAAGAATTCCTATTTATTGAGTTTACTAAACCACTCAATTAACAGGCAAAGCTAGATTAGCCCGTTGGACGTCATTAGGAGCTAAGCAAGCATGCCGCCAAAATGCAAGCCATAGATCATTTTAAAAGACTTCTGGGGGGTGAGGTACTAACAGGCCTGAGTCTCCCCAGAAGTCCGGAGTCATCTGGCCACAGCAGTGGAGTCTCTGCAGAGAGGGCCAGCAGCAGACGTCAGCTGTTTACTTTTCTGCTCACTGCAGAAAGTCTGCTCCACCTGCTTGGCCATCTACACTCTGGGTGGCTCCTAGTGACATCAAAGCAGGTGTGGAAAAACCAGTTGAATGCAGTAGCCCAGTTGTCCCAGAAAGGACTAAGCCTACCTGCTCCTAGCCTGCCGTGACCTCCTGGCACTTAGACCAGGCGCTCATGTGTGCCCATCTGTGCCAGTCTCATCTGCCATCCTGCAGTCTGCGTGTGCCTGTAAGACACTACCAGACGCATGCTCCGGGCTACCACGAGACCACGCTGTTCTTTGCCCTTCCCACACATGGTGTCTGCTTTGAAATAAAAAGCAGAGCTCCGGCACCTCCTCTTCCCATGTACGCCCCTTATCAGTGGGGCCCATGTCCTTCTCCAGCAGTCACTCACTGGTCTCCTTCTATCTCTTGGGGGCCCAGGGATGAGTGGAGAGGACCCAGAGCCCAGTGGCAGGGACCCCTGCTGCTTTGTCTCTCTTACACCCAGAGCCCGGTGACACATGCCAGAGGCAGCAGAGGCCAAGCGGGTGCCGTCGCTCTGCCCTGGCTTTGGATGTCACAGGCTTGTCACTATTTGTTACATTCCACTAAACCTAGCTGTCTACTCTGGCTTAAAAGATTATTCTGTATCTTAAAGTATTCTTTTTTTCTCTTGTGACAATCAGAGCTGGGTGGATCCGTACTGAACTCTCTCAGTGTGTGCATATGAAACTCGTGCCTGCGTCTTCCTGTTACACCAGCTGTTTGGGTGTAGCTGGCTGTCCTCTGTAGCAGGCGTGGCCAATGCCAGGCTCTCAGTAAGTGCATGCATGTGTGCATAAAGAAGAAACTGGATGGGAACTAGGTAGATGTGGAAAGACAGAGCTACAGCTGTGCAGACAATTCTGGGAGTCCATGTGTCCGGTGAGTGCACACACTGTAATTGCCCTGTTCCCAAAGTGCACAGTGCCCTTGTGTGGCCGTCCCCTCAGTATAACTGGGCCTCTTTGGATGTGGCATCAGGGGGCCCAGATGGAGAATCCCCACATCCCTTGCCCCTGTGGAATGAGGTTCATCGGCTTGCTCCCCACAGCCTCTCACCTCACACCATTAACTGACATTTTCCTCCAAATCCATGGCTTCTTACATCCCCCGCCCAGGAGGGATTCTCAGGAATGCTCTGCTCCGCACAATTTCCAGGGCTGCACTTGTCACCCACTGCATGAGGCTACAATGTCACTGTCCAAAAGTGTCACCAATCAGATAGAGGTGCGACTGTCTAAGGTGCATGCTGTACCATTAGAAAATCCATTGCATTTAAAAATATGAATACCCTCCCCAAATACAGTCAACCAGTGGATGAATAAAAGTTTTATTTTTTTTACCATGGTATGGTATAAATTATACTATATTTTTATTATTGTCATTCTGTGAACTACTATGTAGTTCAGGCTGGTTTTGAACTCACTATATAGGCCAAGCTGTCCTTGAGGTGATCCTCCTGGTTCAGCCTCCTGAGTGCTGGGATTATAGGTGTGCATTGGTGTGCTGCACTCAATTTTCTCTATTTATTTATTTTCATTTTTAATGGGACATTTTAGGTATACATAATGATCACATTCATCATAGGGAATTTGTACATGATATACCTTACTTATTCTTTTTTTCCCATTCCCCTCCTCTCCCTTTAACCCATCTTCCCCTCATTTACAAAAGCTTTGTTTCCAGTTTTTCCTCCTGTTCTTTTTTTCCTGTCCCTTCCCCTTCCTTTTTCTCCTCATTTGAACATTTTATTCTCATTTCCCAATATCTATTGTACCTTTTGGTCCTTATTTACACTTTCCACTTCTCACACCAGAGAAACAATGCAGTATTTAAACATGTGTGTCTAATATATTTCACTTAAAAGTATGGTCTCAAAGTTCACCCATTTATCTAGAAATGTCTCAAGCTTATTTTTCTTTGTGGCAGAGTAATACTCCATTGTGTATTTTAAAAAGACACATTTTATTTATCAATTTATCAGTTGATAAGCATTTGAGCTATTTCCAAATTTTTCTGTTGCAAACTGTGCTGCTATGAAAGTGGGTGTGCATATATTGCTGTAGTATTATGCTTTTAATTCTTTTGGGAAGATACCAAGAAGGAGTATAACTGGGATGAATGGAACCTAGTTTTCGAGGACTCTCCACACTGATCTCCACAGTGGTTGCACCAGCCCACACCCCACCAACAGTGGAGAAGTTTTCTTTTTTCCCGACAGCCTCTCCAGCATTTGTTGTTGCTTGATTTCTTGATAATAGCCATTCTTTTTGTAGTAAGATGGAATCTCAGCAGTTTTAATTTATATCTCTTGAATGACCAGTGATGTTGTCTTGGTTACTTTTCTCTCATTGCAAGGATGAAGTGCCCGACACTCAAAATGAAGGAAGGAAAGGTTTATTTAGCTCACTGTTTGTGGAAGTTTCAGTCCATAATCACTTGTCTCCAAGACAGGGTGGCATGGCACCGGGCAACACTTCAAGGCAGCAGCCAGCAAAAGCAACCAGAACAAAATGGGGCAAGAGCAAGCCTCTTTTCCTTTCTTATATTGTACACAGGCCACCCCTGCCACCCTCATTCTAGGGCTAGTATAGCACTCACAAAATCTCTTTGCCCTCCTCTTACACAGGATGCAGATATTTGCAAAATAAGAACACTGTGTCCCTGCTGAGTCTCTCAGTTAAACTTCTAAACTGCTCAAGTTGACACAATTTGACAACAGATGTTGAACATTATATATATATATATATATATATATATATATATATATATATAATTGCTATTTATACTTCTGCATCTGAGATGTGTCTGTTCATTTTAGATGTCCATTTTGGGATTGTGTCTTTAAATCTGGGGTGTCTGATTTTTTTTTTTAGTTCTTTATATATTCTAGATATTAGTCATTTGTCTGAGGAACAGCTGGCAAAATGTTTTTCCCATGATAGGTTGTTTCTTCGCTCTGTTGGAGGTTTCTTCTGTAATGCAAAATCTTTTTAATAAGATGAAATCCCAGTTCTACCTATTCTATCTTCCAGCAGATTTAGTGTTTCTGTTTTAATACTTAGATCTTTGCTCCATATCAATTTTAGTTTAGTGCATAGTGAAAGATAAAGTGTCTAGTTTTAATCTTTGGCATGTGGAAAGCCAGTTTTCCCAGCACCATTCACTAAAGAGGCTATCGTTCTTCCAGTGAATGTATTTGGCTCCTTTGTCACAGATGAGATGGCTTTTGTTTGGAGTTGTTTCTGCATCTTCTAACCTGTTCCATTGATCCTTGGGTCTGTTTTTTCCAGTACCATGCTGTTTTTATCTTAATAACTTTGTAGTATAATTTGAAACCAGGGATTGTGATGCCCCCTGCCTTGCTTTTGCTATTCTAAGTCTCTTTTGGTTTCAAATGAATTTTAAGATTATTTTCCCTAATTCTGTGAGATATGGTATTGGTATGTTGATTGAGATTTAATTAAATCTGTATAACAATTTTGAAAGTATGGCCATTTTCATTGAATTGGTTCTTCCTACTCAAGAACAAAGGATATCATCCTGTTTTCTGGTATCCTTTTTGATCTCCCTTTTCAGAATACTGTAGTTTTCAATTTAAAAGTCTTTTACTTTGTTAGACTTTTTTCTAGGTGTTTCATTTCTTGGATGCTATTGTGAAGGGTGTTATTTCCCTAATTTCTCTGTCAGAGAGTTTGTTATTTGTGTACAGGAATGCTATTGATTTTTAAGTGTTGACTTTGTATCCAACTACATTACTGAATTTAGTTATTAAATCTTGTGGTAGATTTTTGCAGTTTTCTATATATAGAGGTTGATGTTATTTGGAAATAATGACAATTTGACTTCTTTATTTCCTATCCTTATTCTTTTTATTTCTTTCTCTTGTCTAATTCCACCGGCTAATGTTTCCAGAACTATATTTTAATGAGAGTCGTAATAGTGGTAATTGGTTCCTGATTTTAGAGTGAAAATTTTTGGTTTTTATCCATTTAGCATGGCTCTGGCTGTTGGTTTGTCATATGTGGCTTTTATTATATTGAGATAAAGACTATCTAGTTCAGTTTTCTGTGGGGTTTTTAGTTATGAATGGTATTGGACTTTATAAAACACTTTTTCTGCATCTATTGAGATAATCATATGGTTTTTGTTCTTGGCTTGTTGCATTTCTATTTAGCCATGGTATATAATCTTCTTGATTTGCTGCATTCTGTCTGCCAGTATTTTATTGAAGAGTTTTGCATCTATGTTTATTAGGGACATTGACCTGTAGTTACCTTTTTTGGGTTGGCTTCTTTTCTGGTTTTGATATCAAGGTAACGCTTGCTTCCAGGAATGAATTTGGGAATGTTGCTTCCCTTTTAATTTCCTTAAAGAGTTTGAGACATACTGGCATTATATATTCTCTAAATTTCTTGTGGAAG
This sequence comes from Dolichotis patagonum, assembly GCA_004027295.1. Taxonomy (NCBI): domain Eukaryota; kingdom Metazoa; phylum Chordata; class Mammalia; order Rodentia; family Caviidae; genus Dolichotis; species Dolichotis patagonum. The sequence goes on along the minus strand of PVJX010000005.1, from coordinate 597,334 downwards.
TTAGTAGTGAATCCATCAGCACCTGGACTTTTCTTATTGGTAAGTTTTTAAAATTATATCTTCAATTTTGTTGATTATATTGGTTTATTTAGAATTTTTATATCTTCTTGATTCAGCTTTGGTAGTTAATATGTATCTAGGAATCTGTTCATTTTTTTCTGTTTTTCAGTGTATTAGAATATAGTTTCTTAATAGGTATTGATGATCTCCTGAATTTCTGCAGAATCTATTGTGATTTCACCCTTTTCATTCCTAATTGCAAGGATTTGAGTCTTTTCTTTCTTTCTTTTTTTTTAAAAGGTCAGCTCAAAGTTTGTAACTTTTAGTTAATCTTTTGTAGAACAAACTCTTTCATTTATTGATTCTTTATATCATTGTCTTAGTCTCCATTGCTTTAATTTGTGCTCTGATCTTTATAATTTCTTCCATTGTACAAGCTTTGGGCTTGACTTTCTCTTCTTTTTCTAGAAGCTTGAGTTTCAACATTAAGTTCTGCATTTGAGCTCTCTTGGCTTTCCTGATATGGCTTTTCACTGCTATGCGTTTCCCCCACAGGACTGCTTTCATTGTGTCTCACAGGTTCCAGTATGTTGTACTGACATAGTTAATTGTAGAAACTGTCTAATTTCTTCTTTAATTTCATCTGTGACACATTGTTCAGGAGGGTGTTATTTAATTTCCATGCTTTTATGAAGTTTTTGTGGGTTTTTTGCCATTGATTTCCAATTTCATTGCATTATGGTATTATAATATGCCTGGAATAGTTTGGCTCCTCTGCATTTGGTTACGCATGTTCTATGAACTTGTACATGATCTTTTTTGGAGCACATTCAGTGTGCAGCTGATTAGAATGATGTTATGGGGTGAAACACTTATTAGATATCTACTAAGTCCATTTGTTCATAAGTTTGGTTCAGTTCTGATATTTCCTTTTTGATTTCTGTGTCTAGTTAACCTGTGTATTTTGTGACAGAGGGGTATTAAGGTCTCCCATTACAATTGTATTAGTGTTTATTTGATTTTTCATGTCCATTAATATTTGTTTTATATAGCTGGGTGTGCTGATATTTGGTGCATATATATTTATGATTCTTATCTCTTCCTCTTGAATTGTTGTCTTTATAAGAATGTAGTTACCTTCTTTGTCTCTTTTAATCAGTCTTGGGTTGGAATCCACTTTGTCTGCTTTTTTCCAGGTTTCTATTGCATGGAGTATTGTTTTTCATCCTTTGACTTTTAGTCTAAGAATTTCCTTTTGAACTGTGTGTGTTTCTTATAAGCAGCATATTGTTGGATCTTACTTCTTGATCCATTCTGCCAGTCTATTTCATTTGATTTGTGAATTGAGACCATTAACATTAGTGGTTATTACTGATATGCATTGACTTATCTTTGTCATGTTATTTTCCTGTTGTTGGCTCTCTCCCCCACCACCCCAGTTTGTTTGCCTTGCCTTGCCTGGTAGATTCATTCTGTTGAGGTTCATGGTATTGTAGTTCTTATTATCTCTTTCTAGAATGTCTTTCAGAATATTTTAGAGTGCTGGTTTGGTAGTAAAGAGCTTCTGTGGATATTCTTCATCATGAAAGTATTTTATTTTTCCATCAATTTTGAAAGACAGTTTTGCAGGGTACATCAATCTGGGTTGGAGGTTGTTTTCTTAATTTTAGGGCTTGAAATACTTCACTCCAAACTCTCCTTGACTTGAGGATTTATATTGAGAAGTCTGCTGTGTTTCTGATGGGCTTTCCTTTATATGTGATTTGTTTCTTTTGTATTATAGCTTTTAATATTCTGTTCTTGTGTTGAATTTCTGGACTCTTGACTATTATATTCCTTGGTGTAGATTTTTAAAGTTATGGCTAATTGAAGTTCTATATGCCTCCCCTAACCATGTGTCAAATTCTTTTTTCCATGCTTGTGACGTTTTTTGCTATTACTTCTGTGAATAGGTTTGTTAGGTTGTTCACACTATCTCCTGCTTTTTCATTGACCCTGATCTTATGTTATTCTTTTTTGCATCATCTAACAACTGTTGCATTGATTTTTTTGGTCCCTTGCTGTCATTAAGAAATATTTCTTTTTAGGATTGCTAACCACAATCCTTCTATATCTGAGATTCTGACCTCACAGAATCTCATTCTGTACATATACTTTCAATGCAATTTTTAATTTCCTGGATATCTGTTTGAGCCTGCTTCATGGCTTCCATTTCTTTCCTATGTTGGGAGTTCATGATTTCTATCATCTTCCTAAGCTCCTCTATTTTTTTCTTTATCTGCCCTAGAGTCACTTTTTTCTTTCATTACATTCACAATTTCTGTGGTTATCTGAGAGAATACTTTAGATTTGATTGTTTCTGTAGCCTCATTCATCTACTTTGGTACTTCCACTGTTACCACCTCAGAGAGTCCAGGTTGGTGACTTTTAAATTGTTCCACCTCGTTGACCTCTTGGCTTGCCTTTGGTGAGCTGGAAGTCTGGGGTTGCATCTTGCTGAAGTGTCTCCTCACTTTCTATTTTTTTTAGTTTAATTCTTGCATTGATGTTTATAAATTGCTTATGGCAGGTAACTTTATTGCTAGTACTTAGAATCCTTAGGAAATGACTACTTTTCAGATATATCTTCCAGGTATAGCTGGCTTTTGAGTTTTGAGTCTGTTGCAAGATCCTATGTCTTCAATTTATTGGAGATGAGAAGTTGCTGCCTACTTGGCCTAACCCCTGGTTCTTAGTATACTAACCCCTGGCCAATAGTATGCTTTATGATCCTTAGGGAATCTCAATCTTGGCATACCAGGAAGAACAACTGAGTAGTGCCTAATGTCACTAATCAGTTGACCTAATTGGCTAAAGTAATACAATCAGGAACAACAACAGCATCAAACATAGCCTAGAAAATGGCAAACTATAATAACTATTAATTTGCTGCTTTTAACTGTATGAACTATATTAATGGTTATATAACAAAATCTGAAACAAACCACAAAGTTGCACATAGTAAATATGCCCTCGATATGGTGATTTTACCCTCAGGGGAGAAAACAAGAAGGGCTAGGGATAAAATGCAGCAATAGAAGAAGAATAGATTAGAGTCAAAGCTGGAGGACAAAGGAAGATTACATGAACTATGGGAAACTAGTGAAAAAGATAGGAAGGGGAGAGAGAAAAAACAAAAACCGGAACAACAATGTTCACACTAATATAAAAACAAAAACAAACAAGAAAAGGAAAAAAAGAAAGGGGAAAAAGTCCACTTCAGGGTATATCTCTGCTGTCACTGGTAGCAAGAATGGGCAGACAGAGCCCAGATTTGTGTTGATTAATCCCAGCAAGGCAGTCATAGATTTGTGGTGGGGTAGTGGATAATCCCAGCAAGCCTGCACCTTTACTTCCACTGAAGTTCAGGCTGCTTTCTGTCTGTGAGGCTGGAACCAATTTGTTCAGCCTGCACCATTCCATGTGCCTCCTGGCAGTTTGAACTCAGCTCTCTGCCACCCTGAATTTGGCTCCTTGATCTCTTGCCCACTTGAACTCAGTTCCACCTCACTTTAATATTGGGAGCCAGTAGATGGAGCCAGCCCAAAGCTGCTCTGAGTTCCAGGTGCAGTTGGCCCCTCTCCAAGATGTCTACCGACCTGTCACACTCTCCTGAGGGACATCTGAACCCAAATAATTCTCCAGCCGCTGCAGCCTGCTGAGTCCACTGTGCCATTCCCCTGGTGTGTTCTTGGTGGAGACCACTGGGGTCATCAGTAGTCACTGCATTTGCAGGTTTGAGCTGCCCCTCCCATGCAGTGTTAGGGCTCAGAAAGTACCACTTGCCACCTTCTTCTGCACTGAGGTCTCTGTCTTCACTCTCTGTGTGGACTTCAATTCTTGATGAGACCCAGGGACTCTCTTCCCTTCTTCTCTTCCTCATGTTGCTGTATTCCTGCCTCTAGACACCAAATCTCAGAGAGGCTGTTTCTCTGCTGTTCACCACTCTACCATCTTCCTGGAAGTCCTGAAAGCTTTTAAAATTAAGAATAGTATAGCTGTTGTAAGAGGACTTCCATTTAAAAGAACTAATCTATCTAAAAGAGTAAATTTTAGTTTAATGTAACTTCATTTTTGGTCCTAGGATTGATCTCAGGATACTCTACCACTGAGCTACACTCCCAACCCTAAAAGCAGAGCTAATTTTAAATAACTGTGGGCATTTAAAATTAGGTCAATGTTGGAAGTGTTAAAAATGTAGGGGACCATCATTGTGGCTCAGGGATACAGTACTCACTGGCATGTGAAGTCTTGGCTTCCAGTTCCAGCACTGATGAGTGGATAGAAAACTTGGGTAAGGCCGAAGGAACAGGAAGAGAGATCTAGCACAGTTCCAGCAGGAGTCAGTTAATACTGTCTGAGGTGGAAGCATCAATTGCTAAAAGTGACTCAACCCCATAAAATTTGTTTATAGTTTCACATATATGTACATACACATACACAGTGGGTCGGTTGGGACATGCATCAGGGAACAGTACCCTCAAAGTGATACCAAACTGGCCATATGGACCAGGTGTCCTGCGGTCAGGCCCTGGCTGCTAAGCCAGAGCACACAATGGGCACCATCTCCTCCTCCCCCCACTTCCTGCATTTGCTGTCTGAACTTGCTGTGCACCGTCCTGCCCTCCTTCCCTGCCCTGCCCCTCCCAGGCACCCCCCCAGCACACCCGGCCTAGCCATCGGGTTCTCAGCCTCAGGGCGTGTGGCCTGCTGGAGATGGATGATTAATGCGCTGCCGAGAGGCACACCCACCCACACCCACCCACATGGGGCAGGACTGTGCCTCTGCAGGCCCGCCTGGGCACCTAGCTTCTGCCAGTACGGCTGGGTATGCCTGGGAGGAAGGCACAGAGGACAAGTCCGGCTGCCTTGGGATGTGACATACAGGAAACCAGGCTTGGGGAATTAGTAACTGCTGGAGCAGTGAAGGAGTTTTGATACCTGCTTTAGAACATTCTGAGTCAACAATCAAGCAGACCTTTTGCCTTTTCTTTCAGTATAAAAAGGTCCCTTAAAAGTGCAGTTGTTAGCTCCACCCAACCTTGCCAAATGCAAAGCAGGTAGGGCTGGGGGACAGTGCCAGCCAGGACCTCAGAGTAATGTTCAGATCACTTCCCACTGCCCTGGTTTGCCCAGGCTCCCCAGCACCACTTTACCTCCCCAGTCTGCCTTGGAGGACCTGTTTCCCAGAGGCCACCTACCTCAACATGGGTCCTGAACATTGGATCCCAATTTGACCATGTTCCAATGCATCCTCTCGTGACTCCTCCCAGGAGGAGACTCGCTGTCCACAGGAGGTGATCTCTGGGTCCCCTTCTTACCACTGCATTGACCTTTCCTGTTGGCCTCCTGTCTTGCTTGGCATTTCCTCCCCCAACCTTCACTATGTTGGAGTTGGAATAGGAATTGGAGTTGTGTAGTGGAAAGGGGCATTGGCGTGTCTCCAGATGTTCTGGCTGTGCTTATGGTGGCAGGTGTCCTCAGCGGTGGTCTGTCTTCTTGAACAAGTAATTACGGTAAATGGTCTTAGGAGGGCTGGTGTTCAGGCCCTTCCTGGAAGCATTAAACTGCAGATGTCCTGAGCAGCTGCCTAACTCCGAAGCATGGAGTTTCCATGCCTGCATCGTGGGCCACACTAGTTTCTCCAGAGGTATGGAAAACATACAGATGCTGTGTTGATTTTGGAGGTGTCTGCAGCCCTCAGGCTTGGCACCCCAGTCTCTCTGCCTTCCCACTCACCAGCACGCTGTGCTGTTCCACGCGCCTGCCCTGCTCCTCCAGGCCCATCCCAGGCTGCAATGGAGGGAGGTGGAGCTGAGAGCAGCTAGGAATAATACAGGTGAAGGGGAAAGTTGTGGGATTCTGTAGCTCAGTAGAAGAGGACTACAAATCCGAGTTATTTGGCTGGCATCCCATGCTGAGTCAACAGGAAACTGAATACCCACACTCCAGAGTCCCATAGCGTCGATACTGAAAGCTGCTTCTTGTTGAGTACCTGCTAAGTGCAGTCACCTTTGGGTCATTTACATACATTTTAATTTTGCCCACAAGAAAAATATTACGACCTCTGTCTTGTGGATGAGAGAACTGAGGCTAGATCAAAAATTCCATATTTAACTGAGATCAATGGTTCAGATATCTCATACTCAGCCGCAAGGCTTCAAATCCTGACCCGTGTGGTGCGGAGGCCAGATTCTTTCCACCACCAGCCCCGGATCGAGTGTTCCATCCCTCGCACCTGCTCTGTCAGGCCTCTGGCACACACGCCAGCGGTGTAGTTCACGGGTTTCTGATTTATAACCGGCAAGTGGGTGTGCGTCCGTGCCATTGTGTGAGAAGGCTGGTGTTGGAACCCCGTGCCCATCCTGCTGTCAAGGGGAGCAGGGTTGCTGCAGTCGGGCCTGCGTGTGGGAGACTGGGAGCTGCCACCTGCTGGAGCTTGGGGAGCTGGTCTCTCTGGTCAAGGACCCTGAGAGCTTGGGACAAGAACCTCTGGCTGTTGCCTTGGTAGTTTAGAGTCTCTCAGAGGTGACATCCCAGAGACAGAAGGGTCATGGCTGGAGAACAGTCCCGAACAGGCAGGCAGAGACTCCTGGAGCCCCGGCAGCCCCCCCAGGCTGAGCAGCTTGGCTGAGCTGGGAGGCCGGAGCCAGCTGTGAGGTAGCTAGCTCTTCCAGAACCCCTGAGGAAGAGTGAGGGACACCCTAACTTCCATCCCCGATGCAGCCCACCCCTGGCTGCCAGCACTGCAGAGCAGGGTGGGGCCAGGACCCAGCAGGGGCTGGTTCTGAGGGACAGGCTATGGGATGGAAGCAAAGGTGTGAGAACGGCCAGAGGGGATAAAGTCCACTCCTGGCCCTGTTGCTTGCTGGCTGGGAGGCAATCAGTGAGTCACTATGCCTCTTCAAGTCCCAATTTCCTCATCTCAAAAGAAAATAGGGATAAGATAAAGGTGCTGGAAACGTAGGCTCACACAAAATTTTGCCCATAGGTGCTTCTAGGAGTTTTATTCAGAATTTCCCAAACTTGGAAGCAACCAAGGAGTCCTCCAATAGGTGAAAAGATAAACAAGTCACAATACATCCAGACAATAGAATATTACTCAGCAATAAAAATGGTGAGCTGTCAAGCCATGGAAGGGAAGCGAGGGAGCTTCAGTGTGTATTACTCAATGAAAGAGTCCGTCTAAAAAGGCTGCCTACTGCCTGATTCCAACTGGAAAAGGCAGAACTGTGGAAACTGGGGATGCCAGGGGCTGGGGTAGGGAGGAATGAGCGGAAGGAGCACTGAGGATTTCTAGGGCAGCAGAGCTCCTTCATACAGAATTGTAATGGTGGATGCATGTCCAGACCCAAGAACGTGTCACACCAAGAATGTGTGACACCAGGGGTGACCCAGATAGCTGAGGATGTGGAATGTGACAGAGTCGGTTCATCAGCTGAGGCAGCTGAGCCACTCCGATGGGAAGTGCTGAGGATGGGAGGTTGTGCATGTGTAAGCAAAGCAATAATAAACTCTACTGGGCTCAGTGTGGTGGCACATGCCTGTAATTTTTGTGTTCTGGGAGGCTGAGGCAGGGGGATTGCAAGCTTATGCCCAACCTGGGCAACTTAGGTACTTAATGAGACCTGATAAACAAATAAATAAATACATAGATTTTTAAAAGATTTAAAAGTGCTGGGGATGTAACTTAGTGCAAACCCCAGTATTCAATCCCCACTACTACAAAAAAGAAAGGGAAAGAGTACTTCCTGTGTAACTTTGCTGTGACCCTAAAACCGCTCTAAAATAATGTCTAAAAATAAATAAATACAATAATCTGTCTAAGAAATAAATGTAGATGGGCATGTGACTTTCCTTTGTTCCCCTTTTACGGTTTATTTCCCACTATTCATTAAGACAGGCTCACTGTAAACATTTAGACTATTTAGAAACGGTGAAGAAAGGAAAAAGGTTTAAAATTTCTTCCCTTACAAGACCAAGCATGTGGTCGCCCTGCACCACCCTGTACCATATGTGGAGAAGTGTGTGTGTATTTTATATCGTCAGGATCGTGGACAGTGACCTTTCCATTCTTTCACTGGTGGGCAATGGACATATTTCCACACTGACCAGTGGTGATCTGTCTGCGGAATCTTACACCATGGCACTATGGTTTTCCATTGACAAATACGTCATAACTGTGACGAGTCCCCTGGAGATAGGTGGATTTGGAGTATTGCTGGCATTTAGTTGTCATGCACAATGGTGAGATGCAGATACCTTTAGATACAAGCAGATAGATCCCTGCGAGGAGTTGGAAGCATCGACAAGGTATGCCTGGCAATTCACCACATCATCTTTGTGTTGACCATGTTCAACTTGGTTAATGATTTTCTTTTCTGAAACCAGTGAAACTTTTAGAAATTCAAGTGTTGGAGGGGGTAAGTAGGAAAGAGGGGAAGAGGGTTAGAGGAACGTCACCGCTCACCTGGCCCCAGGTACCCTCAGCAGGGAGTTGAGACCAGGAGTTCCTGCCCAGAAGGGTGGGTGCACGGGGTGGGGGCGAGCGGGTGTCTCTGGGCTTGGTAGAGGCCTTGATAGAGGTCGGTGGTGCTGATGGGATGTTCGAGGACAGGTTCTCGATGTCTGACACTGACTGCCAGGCAGACTAGACTTGCATTTTAACCAGGCAGTAAGCGCAGCTAACATTTATTGAAACCTTAGTGTGTACCGCGTGTTGGGTTGTTACTTACATAATTATCTCACCTAAGCCCCTCCCAGCCCTGGAAGTGGATACTATGATCACCTGTACTTAAGGGACAGTGAGACACTAGGAGATAGGACGCTAGCTAGGTCAGATCAGTGCTCACACTCCGGTCTCTTCACTTCAGTCAGAGATAAAGTTCCACTTCTTCTATTCACCCAGTCAATCCATGCGACCTTTTTTGAGCGCTCACTATTGAAGGTGTGGAAATCAGGACAATCCTCACCCCTCTTTAAACACTTTCATAAATTATAATTTTTTGATGTGCTGTCCCTTATTTTTTTTTAAAGATTTTTCTTTGGTACCTACTGTCTTGTGTTAGAAGCAAAGCTCTTTGTGTGCATGTCTTGGAAGCAGGCAGCTGGGGGAAGGTGTGCGGTCTGTATCAGCTTGGTGGGGGGGAGAAATCAGCATAGCACAGCAGTGGACGGAGAGGGAGGTGGAGGGGGCATCATTACCTGGGGACCACGTTCCCGGCCTTCTACACGGCTCTTACATCAAGGACCCTGTTTAGTCATCATGGCAGCCCTCTGAGCTGGCTGTTAGGATTCCTGCTCATAGGTGAGAAAATGAGCGAGCCTCCCAGAGCTGTGGAGGACAGGAGTTCCCCGTCCACCACCACAGAGCACAGGCCAGGGCGCTGGTCCTGAGAAGGAGCGTGGAGGGGTTGGGATAGGTGTGTCCCGGGTTGCCCTTCTCCCAAATGACTGGGGATTCTGGGAGGGTGGACATGTGCTTTGCGCTTTGGACACTTGCCTGCTTCCCTCAGCCTCAGAAGTTCTTTGTCCACACAGGGTGACAAGCTGCTGTTTGCTGACCGAAGAGTGGAGGGGAGATAGTGGGCTCCCTGTAACCAGGCTCCCCATGCTAAGGGCCTGCCTCGCCCTCACCCCACGCCTAGGCCTGCGCTGGAGCGGGGAGAGTTAAGCAGAGAGCTCCATTATCTCAGGATCTTCCATGCAACTGCCTGTGTGCACGGGCCTTAGAGCTTCTTATCAATGGAATGCCCGGGTTTCAGAACAAGGAGCCACTCGAGTTACACCGTCCCTCTGCAGAGTGTGTGTCACCTTGTTCCATGTGTGCCAGCATTTGACAATGGGGTGAGGTAGAGACTAAGTCAGCAGTCCTGGGGATTAGGAGGAGGTTTGCAGAGTCTGCATTTTGGGAGAACAATCTCCTAGCACAAAGTTCCACCTGCGGGCTTTGCGTCCTTTAGGTTGAAGTGGGAGGAGGAGGAATGGCAGCTTTAAGCACAGCAGGTTGACATAGCTTCTAAGCTTGAGTGACAAAAGCCAGGAGCTGGGTCACTGGGGTTAGACAGTGGCTCTGGACTCAGCCTTGCACTTCTGGGCCCCTGCCCTGCATCCACGGCTAAGCTCTGGAGATGGTGTCCATGGCAACCTCCCTCTGTTGGGAATAAGTCTGTGCTCCCACTATGGCCAAGGGTCTGTGTCGTGGTTGGTCTGTGCTTCCCCCTAAAAAGATATGCTGTCGCTGAAATCCCGAGTCCCGTCTCTTGGAGTCCTTTGTTCCCAGCTCTGTCCAGCTCAGCACCGGGCCTGTAAAAAGATCCTTCTGAGGTTTTGGTCTGTTTCCAGGGTCTGTGTGTGTCAGAGAGAGAGGGTGAAAGAGAGAAGGGTATGAGCATGACCCAGGTGCACTATGGCCGGAGTCTTGTGTTCGCCGTACCGGGTGCTGCAGGTGGACACGTCCAGGTGGGAGCGAGGGCAGTGCCAGTCTCGGGGCTGGCAGGGCTTCCTTGCTCTCTGCTTCCTGGTTCCCACTTCTTGGCATCTTCACAGCATTTTTCATGGCTCAGAGCGTGACCAGGAGCCACACAGGTGTGTCCTAGGGCCAGAGCTGGGGACAATGCTGTCTTTTGTGGGCTCTGGCCTCCGTGCCACATTGTCAACACCCCTGGTATTTCTGGGCACTGCAGGCCCGGGTGGCTTGGCCTGCACAGCCCTGTGCCCCTCACCCATGAAGGTGCAGCTGTGCCTGCGTGGAGCACATCTCCCTCTGCAGGTGGGGATGGAGCATGCTCAGAGACCCTCAGCCCGTCCCCAGGGGAGTGGAGGGCTTGGCACGCAGGTGTGCAGGGCAGGCCTCGACTCAGAGGGCTCTGCAGAAGGGGCCGCTGGTGCCATGCCACCCGTGGGCACAAGGGAGGTGAGCAGTGGAGTTCTCAACTCCAACCCAGAGAGGTGGCCAAGGGCTTCAGTTTGTGGGGTCAGGAGGCTGCAGGGTTCTGGAATCTGCGTCACTTTGCCAGACACTGCCCGACGGATGGTAGTGGGGAAACCCTTACAAAGAGCTTGGCCCAGGTGCTCATTGTGGGTGAGGCGTGGGCAGCGGGCAGCTGAGAGGTGGGCCTCATCCCAGAGCTGTTCATGCACGTGGGCAAAGGGGCAGCCACCGCCATGACCCGGCCAGTGTGCTGCAGCAGCTTTAGCCACAGGGGCTGGCGTGGTGGTGCGCACCTCAAGTCTCAGCAGCAGGAGTCTGAGGCAGGAGGGTCGCTGGGCATCCGAGGGTAGCCTGCACTACACAGTGAGACCCTGTCCCCCCCAAATTAAATTCACTTAAATTAAGTAATTAATACAGGCAGCAGATGTGTTGTTTGAATCTTGTTAGGAGAGACTCGGCATGACTGAGCCCTTATCAGCCAGGAGCAGTCCCCTGGTCTCCAGGTTATCCAAGCAAGTCCAGGCGGCCGTTCCTCTGCCCCAGTGCATCTGCCTCATTCACAGTCAGCAGGGGACCCTCTAGAGAGACTGGCACCTGTGAGGCTAGGCCTTCAGACTGGGCTGTGGCATCTCTGGGACAAGAGGTCACACTAGCAGAGCAGCCATGGTGGGAACTGCACGTTTGAGCTGAGCTTTTGTTGTTGTTTTTTGTACCAAGAACTGAACCCAGGGCTTGCACCCCCACCTTTTATAAATGGGTGTATTTTTATCCAGAGTCTTGCTAAATCGGTAAGTTGCGCAGGCTAAGCCTCCTGCCTCAGCCTCCCGGAGCGCGAGGAGTACAGGCCTGTGCCACTGTGAGCCACTGAGACCTTTACCTTTGGCCAGCGGGAAGACTTGTGTTGATTCTTTCCAGGCCACACTTTCCTTTTGGCCTCATTCCTACCTCCCTCCTGCCAAGGAGGCCCCAGAGGGAGCCCTAAGAAAGCTGGGAAATGCCAGTTTTGTATCAGTGGGCATCTGACTCTCTCTGGGCCTCAGTTTCCCCGTCTCTGAGGAAGTCCCCATGGCTGTTACCAAATCTCAAAATTACAGCTCTGCTTCCATGGAAGTGAACCCGGTAGTCTGTGTCAGGTGGGAATTAGCTGAAAGAGGACCTGTGAAGGGCCAGGTGGCCTGACAGTGACAGTCACCGAGGCCTCTGGCCCATAATGTTGACTGTGGGCTTCTGTGAAACGGCACAGGTGGAGGCAGTGTGTCACTGTCATATCGCTGTCCCCACCCTTGCAGGTAACAGTGAGCAGGGCTTTGGCCTCGTGCTGTGCCACCTCCTGCACTGCTTTCCCCAGTAGGAGCGAACCTCAGGCTCCTCTGGTGTGACCCCGGGAGGGAGGTGGCAGGAATCCCGCAGGCGCCTGACACCCCTGTGGTTCTTCCCTCCAGACTGCAAGTTCACCTGCCACCCGGAGTGCCGTGCCCTCATCCAGCTGGACTGCAGCGGCCAGGAGAGCCCTGCTCAGGACAGACCCTCCCGGGAGACCATCCTCGCCTCGGCCTTCAGCCAGGTAGGGGGCAGCGCTGTGGGGCCTCAGCTCCCCAGGAGCTCCGTGTGTGCTGGATGTGGAGGGCCTGGGCAGACGTGATGGGGTCTTCACATACTCAGTGGTGCCCTGTGGTTGTCCCCAAGCACAGAGTCTCATCATGAAGTGGGGGTGGGCAGGGGCAGGGTGGGTCCTAGAGAAGCTTCCAGAAGGTTCCTAGAGCCCTGGGCCTGATGCAGCCGAAGCTTCACACATCATCTGGCCTTTGGACTGGGGAGCATCACAGACCTTCAGGGTGTCCTGCCTGCCCTTGGGGGCAGAAACAACCTTTAATGGGGCTGGGTCAATGTTTCTTCTTTGTGAGAAAGGACCAGGAAGTGAGGTGGCTGGGTGGCACCTGCTTGTAATCCCTGCTACTCAGAAGGCTGAAGCAGGAACAGTGCAAATTCCAGGCTAGCCAGGGCAATTTAGCAAGACCCTATCCCAAAATACAAGTTCTTAAACCAGGTGTGATGGCACACGCCTATGATCCCAGCACTTGGAAGACCGAGGCAGGAGCATTGTTGCAAGTTCAAGACCAGCTTGGGCTACAAAGTGAGCTCAAGGCCAGCCTGAACTGCATAGCGAGACCTTGTCTCAAAAAACAGACAAAAAAAAGCAAGTTATTTTCAAAGGTTTGGGTATGTAGTTCAGTGGCTGAGTGCCGAGCACGTGGCAGGTCCTGGTTCCATCTCTGGTACTGGAAGCAGAGGAAAAGTGGTGGGAAGTGGAAGTCAACAGCTCTTGCTCCCGGGTTTTTCCAAAGTGCTTGAACTATAGTGTGTCTGGGTTTAGATACCCAGGGTTTGGAATGGAGACAGAGGAGGGCATTTATTGATTCCTGAATTAAACTAGAAGTTATTGGTAATCTACTATGAGCTGATGGGAGTTGGGGTAATTCATGAGACATCACAATGGTCCTCGCAGAGTTTACATTCAGGGAAGGGATGCCAAACACACCCAAATAGTAGATCCTATGACATGTAATAAAAGTATGAGCTGACTGTTTGGGGTATACATGCAGTTGTTTCTGCTGAAAGAAATCAGGAAGGCTTCCCAGAGGAGGTGATGTTCCCAGAGGAATGGAAGATTGCTGGTTAAGAAGTAAGGTGTGTTCCGGATGTCATCTTTTTTTTTTTTTTTTTGGTCCTGGGGATCGAAGTCACAACCTCGCACTTGCCAGGCAGGTGCTGCTAAGCTATATCCCTGGACCCAGGATGTCACCCTTTTATTCACTTAACAGATATGCTTTGAGTGTTCACCACATGTCAGGCCCAGGAATACTGGGGACTCAGTGACAAAGGTTGGCATCCTGTGCTGACCATGCGTGCGTGCATGCGTGCGTGTGTGTCTGTGTGTGTCGGGGGCTTAACAAGCAGTGAATCTAAGAAATAAAAGCCCATTGTGCTCTAGGCCATAAAGGGGACGTGAACATTATGGGGGCTCATGAGCAGCTCCAAATCCCCACAGTGGGCACCCAGGTACTTTCTCCAGCCACCTTGCCTGTGATGAGAAGTGTTCAAGGGCGTCTCGAGCCCTCTGCTGCTCCCACTGGGACAGTGTTGTCAGAAGCAAGTGTGACACTTACGAGTACTGAATGGTCCTGAATTGTTATTTACAAACAGGGCCTCTGTGCAAACCTGGGAATCACGGTCTGGGGTGCCCTGAGGGCATCGCCTGTGCAGCAGGCTTGGCCCTGGGCTGGAACCTGTCCACCCCGGGTAAGGGTGAGGCTGAGGGCGCATCGGCCTCACAAAGCGCCACTGCCCCGTGCAGATTGCTGCTGCTGCTGCTGTAGCTGTTAGTGCCAGAGGAGTTGGGGGGGCCCCTGGCGCACTGGGTAAGCGCTCTGCCACTGCGCTGCAGAGATGCAGATTTTTGATGGTTTTCCTTAGAAGAAGGAGGTTAATAGCAACATTCCTAAAAAATGTCAACTCTTTCCCCAATTTTCTATTCTCATGGGAGCTTCCAAGTTTCCCTTCTTTCTTCCTCCCTCAGCCTATCCATCCCCCACTCCAGCACCAGCTTCCCAACCCTACCACCTGGATTCCCTTCTTTGGTCTCTCTAGTCTTTCCCTGGTATCAAAAGGGGGTGATTAGCCAGGCCAGATGACGTGTGCCTGTAATTCTGACCCTCTGTGAGGCTGAGGCAGGCGGATGGCAAGTTGAAGTCTAGACTGGGCAACTCAGTGAGACCCTGTCTCAAAATAAAGAATAAAACAGAGCTGGGGTGTAGGGCAGAGTGAAGGCCCTGGGTTTAATCCCCAGTACTGAAAAAGGGCGGGGCTGGGGTATGAGCCTCCCTCCTCATCCTGAAATGTTTGACAATGTGTAGACACTCCTGGTTGTCACAACTTGAGAGATGCTAGTGGCCTCTAGTGAGCAGAAGGTGCTGCTACGTACCCTGCAATACACAGGACAGTCGCCCACAACAAGGAGATATGTGGCCCCAAATGTCCATCATGCACAGGCTGACAATCCTGCCATATGTAGGGAGGTTCAGCCAGCTCCCAGGTGCTGTGGGCAGGGGGCCCAGAAAGGGCCTGCAATCTGCTGTATACAGTTGAAGCGTCTCGTCCTTAAAATGCCAGCAGTGAAGAGGAGCTCCCAAGTGGACAATCTGGAAACAGAGCAACTGCTTATCCCAGGTGGGAGACAGGAGGCGAGGCAACCTCCAAGCACTCTGGCAAAGTAAACTGGGGCTGTGCCTGCATTGGAGCCACCACTGAGATGCCACCGAGGAAGGAGCAGGGTTCCGTGTGCTGTCACAGAGCCTCAGTCTGAAGTTTGCACACAGGGTGCAGGGAGCGCTCCGGCTGGCTGGGCAGGCTGCCGTGTTTGCCTTGGATGGGCCCCACCGAGCAGAGACGGGTCTTCAGCAGAGTGGGGGCAGGACCCAGCCTCTGTCAACAAAGCTGGGCCCTGCTCCAGGCTGCTTCACCTTTGCCAAAAAGCTCTTTGGTGCTGATTTCTGCCCAGGCTTGATTTCTGCTGAATATCAAGACAGCACTTTTTTTCACCTGGAAGACCTCACCAGGCAGGGTCAGCCTCAAGGACTGGTATTGTTTTCCTGGGGACTTATGTGGCAGAGGCCTGGGCTCAGAGCTCAGCTACTTCAGGATGTGCGTAGGGGCCATTAGAGCAGGTCACATCTTGGTGGCATTTCTCATCTCTGCTTTTTTTTTTTGTACCTGGGATCGAACTCACGACCACATGCTTACCAGGCAAGTGCTTGAGCTGCTGAGCTAATTCCCCAGCCCCTCTCTTCTCTGCTCTTTAAGGGAAAGAAAATCATTGATTTTTCCTCCATCCAGACAGAGTCAGTCTTTGTTGGCATTTGTGTATGTCCTTCCTGTACATTCATACATTTTTCAAAATGCAGTTGAGATCATCCTGTAGATAAGTATTTGGCCTCAACCTTTTAAAAGCAATAATCGCAGTGATGTCTCCTTCCGTCAGGGTGGGGAATGGGAGAAGAGGGATTGCCCAGGAGGGGCGGGCACAGCTCAAAGCCCCAGCTACCAGCTCAGAGAACCATGGGGTTCGGCCTGTCTCCTGCAGGCATCAGAAACAAGGGGCTGGTAGCTGCCTTGCAACTGCCAAGCACAAACCCAGGGGTCTCACTGCCTCTGCCTGGAGATCCTGAGGTCTGTGATACCCACTGTGTGACCAAACAGATCTGCAAAGCTCTTCTTCAGTATCGACTTGTTTTCTAAAGAACATCGTTACTATTGCTTACCGGCCACCTGACTTGCCAAAACAGCTACAGTTCCTCTGTGTGGGGGCATGCCCCGACCTGAAAGAATTTATGTTTTTGGTGGTTTTAAAAAGGACTCTTGTCAGCCGAGCATGGTGGTGCACACTTGTAATCTCAGCACTCCAGGAGGCTGCTACAGGAGGATCACAAGTTCAGCCCCAGTCTGAGCAACTTCATGACTTAGCAAAATAAAAAAGGGCTGGGGATGCAGCTCAGTGTGAAGGCTCAGAAACAAACCAACCAACAAACAGTGCTTGTATCCCCTGGGCATGGTGCCACACTCCTATAATCACAGCTACTTTGGAAGATGAGGAAGGAAGATCATAAGTTTGCAACCAGTTGGCCACTTATCAAGACCTTGCTCAAAATGAAAATAAAAGGTGTGGGGATGTAGCTCAGGGGTAGAGCACTTATGTAGTGTGCACCAGGCCCTGGGTTCAATCCTTAGCATTGGAGGAAAAAAGTGCTCTTATATCACCCACCCCTGTGATGCAAACCGACAAGGCCTCTGATGCCTTGTTCCAGTTCTCTCATTGCCTCTGGGGAAGCCAACTCCAAGACAAAATGTGTTTGACCTGCCTGTCATTGCTGCTTTCGCTTATAACTCCCTGCCCCCCTGGGGACTCCGGAGGCTCTGGCTTCTGGCCTTTAGTGCCACTTTTCCATGGCTTACGCTGCACAGATCACAAGGGACAAGCTCCCTTTTACTCAGATCCTTTGCAGCCAGAGCCGGAATCCTCCCTGCAGCAGGCCGCGTGCCTTCCTGTCTCTAGCCTCGCAGGTCCCTGAGCAGACACAGGGCTCCCAGCCTGCCGCAGTGGCTCCAGCTCACTCGGGCGCTCCCACGCCCGGGACTGTGGCCATAACTGTGTTCCACCCATGCTGTCAGTTACTTCCGTCCTCTTTAAATAGACTCAAACTTAAATCAGTTTTTGTTAAAGGAAAAATTTCAGTATCCTCAAATCACTGCTTTGATGTGCTCTGAATTTTTTCCCAGACATGCCTTGAATTAATCTCTAAAATTAAAAAGAAATGTATCTAAAGACTGCTTCACATTCATTCCACAAATCATTTGTTGAGCCAGGTCCTGTTCTGAAATCCTTCTGGGTGCCATCAGTGGGAAACGCTGAGGCTAGTCTCCGGCCACCTGGTGCTTGGGCTCCCGGACACTGGCTCTAGGGGTGTCTCAGAGCTTTGGGAGCCATAGAGAGAGCTCTAAGGGTACTGGGGAAGAAATCCCAGCCCGAACTAACACCCCAGTGCCCTTTCAAGGTGGATCCTTAGGTACAGACAGGGAATAGTGCAATGTGAAAACAGGACACCCCGCAGCATAGGTCAGACCAGCCATTTATACAGTGTACGTGTGTGAGTGTGTGTGCGCGCATGTGCAGTGCACAGTGCAAAGGTCTGGAAGGTGCTCCCAGACCGTTGAACGGGATTCCACCAAGCAAGAGGTGGAATTGAAAGGGATATTATGAGACGTTCAACTTTTGCTATTTGTTTTGGGTTTTTTTTTGTTTGCTTGTTTTTGCTGTTTGACCATGAGATAATTCTACACGTTTCTAATGTAATTTTTTTTAAAGGAAATATTCTTGAGGAAAATGAAAAAGCCTGGCCTGGGTGGCTGAAGAGCTATGTTCTAATCCCTGGTGTGTAGATGAAACACTTGGTTTGGGACCCAGGACCAGCCTCCTAGTTCCTTTGGGCCTCAGGCATCGCCTCTGAGAAATGGGACCCTCCCCCAGGTGGTTAGGGGTCCCAGAAGGAGGTGGGTGTAAAAGCATGTGCAGCCTATGGGGTACGTGTCCTGGGGTGATAGCCCAGGGCCATCCCTGAGCCTGCAGTGGCCCCACTGGATTTTAGTCCCTGTGATTAAAAACCCTTGGTGGCTTCCTGCTGCCTTCAAGTGAGTCTAGAGCTGGATTAGTACACAAAACCCTCCATGGTCTGGTTCTACCGGCTCCCCAAGTTACCAGAAAGCTGAGCTGTCGCCCTGGATATAGCACTCAACCACTCTGACCTGTGGCTTGGGTGACACTTTTTGCTCTGCAGCCTACAGATACCCTCTTCTGACATAGAGGCCTGTCTTTGCTCTGCTCTGCACATGACGTGTCCCACTTCACCCAAGGGACAGGTGGCTCCCATAGCTCCACGACTGCCAACACACACATACATCCCTGCCACTGTCATTCCTCAGCAGGGGCCCTGCTGGATTCCCCTCCGCCTCTCCACAGCAGAGGTGACTCAGCTGGCTGGGAGTTCTGAGTTTCGTGGCTCCCAGTGGACACCACTGTCTACATCACCCAGGGCCCTGTCCTTCTAGACCCTTGGGAAGAGGAAGCCCTGCCCTAATCCTGCCGAACCCAGGGTCACCACACGGGGGAGCCCCAGAGTAAGAAGGGAAGAACCCGGAAGGGGAGGAGCTTGGGGTTGGCCGCCTGCCTAGAGACCAGTGGCTGGGTGACACAGTCTCCTGGTAGACATCTGTACACCTCTTGGGAAGTGCAGGGTCCTAGGTGTCTTCGGAAAATGCTTATTCCAAGGAATTGTAAACAGTAGCAACAGCACCTGGCGTTCACTGAAGCGCACAATACCCGTGTTCTACTCGCTGTCTTTATCACTGAGGGGGTGTGGAAATTTCAGCGCTCCCCGTGGATCTGCTCGTTTCTCCTCACAGCTCTTGCGTCCTGAGCTCCGCAACTGGGTGCATCCGCTTTTAGGGTTATTATGTGCTCTCTCAGTTTATCACGAATGGACGTTCTTCATCCCTGGTGACACTGTTTGATCTGAGATCTACTTTGATATTAAAACAGCCACACCGCTTTGTTTCGACTACAGTTAGAATGTACTTATTTATTCTATTATTTTTAGGCTGGTTGTGTCTTTATCCCGTCATGCATTGCTTGATGGTGGGGATATGTTCTGAGAAATGTGTCATTGCTCTATCTCGTCACCTGTGCTGAAGTCAGAGTGCACTCACCTGAACTTGCAGGGCTTCACCTCCTGCGTTATAGGATAGCTTGTTGCATCTATTTTTTTTTTTTTTTTCCTTTTTGGGTTGAGACAGGGTTCTTTCTAGATAGTGCAGGCTGGCTCTGAATTCACTATGTAGCTCAGGCTGGCCTCAAACTCACAGCAGTCTTCCTGCCTCAGCCTGTCAAGTGCTGGGATTACAAGTGGGCACCCCCCACTCCCAGCCCTATTACTTCTAAACTATAGATCTGTTAAGCATATTGCTTTACTGAATGCTGCAGGCAATTGTAATACAATGGTAAGTATTTGTTTATCCAAGCATAGGGAAAATTCAGGAGAAATGCTAGGTGATAGGAATTCTTAGCTCCCTGACAATCTTTTGGGACCACTGTTGTGCATGGGGTTTATTGTTGACGGAGAAACAGTCAGTGGTTGAATTTAAAGGACAGGCCTTGTAGGCAGCAAAGAATTGGATCTTTTTTGTTTTTTCAAATCCAATCTGATAATTTCTACTGCTGAATTAGAGTGTTTAGCCAAATTGCACTTAATGTGGTTACTGATGAACTGTTTTGCTTTTTTGTCTTTTGTGTTGTTTTCTGAGAAAGAGTCTCCCTGTGTAGTTCAGGATTGCTTTGAGGTCAGTATGTAGCACAGGCTGGCTTGGAACTTATGCTGATCCTCTTGCCTCAGCTTCCTGAGTGCTGAGATTACAGGCATGAGCCACCACGCCTGACTGGACCTAGTTTTTAAATCTGTCCTCTCCAAATATATATTTGCATTCTATTTGCTCTTTCTTCCCTTTTTTGTTTTCTTTCTTTGTCCCTTTTTTGGATTGACAGAATACATTTTATGATTCCATTCTCTATTTTTGGCCTACAAGATTCAGACTTTTGTTATTTTAGTGGTTGGTTGCCCCAGAATTTATAGCATATAGCTTAGTTTGTCACAGTCTACCTATCAAATGATATTATACAACTTTGTGTATAATATAAAAATATTTTTCAAAAAAAATTACTTACAACTTGGATATGGTGGCACACCTCAGCACTCAGGAGGCTGAGGCAGCATGATGTCTGTGAGTCTGAGGTCAGCCAGGGCTCTGTAGTGGGTTCAAGGCCAACCTGAACTTCATACGGAGACCCTGTCTCCAAAAAACTCTTGCAGTATGTAACTATGTACTCCATTTCCCCTCTTTAAATACTATAAACTCCATATTACATTGCCACCATTTTATTAAATGGTCAATTACATTTAGATTTAAAAATAAAACAAAACTTAGGACCTTGCACTTTTCCATGTGATCACCATTTCTGGTACTTTCCCTCCCCGCTTTGGTTAGTTCTAGGCTTCCACTGAGAGATCAGATTTTCCCTCTGTAAGAAGCACTTTCTTTGACATTTCTGTTATTGCGGGCATGCTAATTCAGCTTTTCCTGTCTCAAAAAACAAGCCTTTATCTTTGTTTTGGAAAGATTTTTACTGGGTAGAAAATTCTACGTTGACAGGTTTGGGGTTTTTGTTGTTATTGTTGACTGTTTTAAAAGTGTTGCTTCACTATTTTCATACTCACATTATTTTCAACAAAAATATGCTGTTGTATTTATCTCTGTTCTGCATATGTTTCTTTCTTTTGCTGTTTTTAAAATGTTCTTTTTATCACTGGCTTTGAACATTTTAATTATGATGTGCCTTACTGTAGTTTAGATGTCTTGTCCTTGGGATTCACTGAATTTCTTAGATCTGTGGGTTTACAAATTTTTATCAAAATTGGAAAATTTTCAGGCTTATTTCTTCAAACATTCCCCCCCTCCAAAAATGCCAGTTCTAAGTGTAGGAACTGATTAAAAAAAATACAACGAGCATTAAAATGTATTAGTGAAAGGCATGTTGCCATGAACCCTCTTTACACACTCCCAACTCGCTTCAGATATGCCAATCCCACCATTCTCGGCCCTTTCCACAGCAGTTCTGGAGTCCTCTTTTGTGAATGTCTTCAGTTGTGCTGTTGTGGCTGCCTTGATGCCCTGAGCCGTTTTAAAACATTTGCCTGTCATGGTTATTTTGACCTTAGAGAGGAGCCAGGAGCCTCAAGGCACCAGATCCAGGGCATTAGGTGAGTGAGGACCTACACAGTGCCCTCCGGAGCTTGCTTCTCCATTGGGTGGCCGTTGGCAGCAGCATTCACTGTGTTATTGATCACACCTCTTAAGGACTCATGAAGGAGTACTTCCAGAAGTGCTTCTCCAAGTGGCAAGAATGATGGAATAAATGTGTTCAGAGTGGTGGGGATCAATGGGCATGTGTCTTTTACCATAATATTTTTTAAAAGTTCACTCTATATTTCAGTCGCACCTAGTATATTATTAGAGTGCTTAGACTTTCCTGCAACTTACACCTCTGTTCGTATTTTAAATTTTTTCTTTGTGCTTCATTTTGGATATTTGGTATTGCTATGTCTCCAAGTTAGCTAAACTTTTCTTCTTTTTTCTTGGTAGTGCCAGAAACTGAACTCAGGACCTTGCGCTTACCAGGCAGGTGCTGTGCTGCTGAGCTATATCCCTGGTCGTAAACTTTTCCTTTGTATGGTATTTCATTAATCTCTTCTTTTGTATGATTTTTCATTAATTTCTTCTAGCAAATTTCTCATCCAAGACATTGTCAATTTTATCTCTAGAAGTTTGATTTGGGTATCGTGTTAATACCTCCCATGTTTCCACTTAACTTTTTGAATAAATATAAGTAGAAGACACTTATAATAACTTTTAGTGTCTTTGGCAATTCTAAAATCTGTCTCGCGGGCCAGGGATATAGCTCAGCGGCACCAGCACCTGCCTGGCAAGCATGAGGTCATGAGTTTAATACCCTGTCCAAAAAAAAGATTAAAATCTGTCTCAGTTCTAGACTGGCTTCAACCAATTGATTTTTCTCCTCATTAAGGATCAGGGTTTTCTGGTTTTTTGCATGTTTGGTAATTTTTTCTTGGATGCGAGACATTGTAAATTTTACCTTCTTGGGTGCTAGTTATTTTCATATATATTTTTATATATATATTTCATATACATATTTTTATATATATATTTCATATATATTTTTATATATATATTTCATATATATATTTTATATATGTGTTTTTATATATATATTTCATATATATATTTTTTTCTCTAAGACTCAGTCAAGTTACTTGGAAATGGTTCGATTTCTTTAAATCATGCTTTTAAATCCAGCCCACCCAGTCTGGTACCTAACCCTTGAAGTTGCTGTCAGCTCCTTTCTGATTTTGTGGGACTCATACCATCTTAGAGTGAGCTAAATGTTCCCAGCAATGTCACCTGAATTTTGACTGCTTAATACATTTATGACCTAGCAATCAATTGATACTGATAGTATCTTCTGTCATCCTCTGGCCACCAAAAACAAGAGGAGACTTACCACGTCCAGCTGACATGGCATTGGCACGATAGCAGAGATTGGGAAGATGGGGAGTGGAGTACACTAGACTCCTCCTGTTTTCAGCCATAATTTCCTTAGCTTGCAAGTTCAACATTTGGCCCTTGTTTTGCTGCTCCCCTTAAAACAGAACTGACAGCCTCTCCCATGGGCTTCCAGAAGGAGCCAGGCAAGTGCCACCCCACTCACACGCGCTGATGGGAGGAGCCAGTTCCCTGCTCCCTCCTCCCGGACTGCACCTGGGGTAGCTTGTCCCACCCAGGCTCCTTCACAGATTCCCTGCCCCATCCGGAGGCAGTGATTCACTGTCCCTAGGCGGTCTCTCCCCACAGGAGCCTCCCCCAGCAAGTCTGACCAGTCCAGGCTGAGCTCGGTCCTGACTGGGCAGAGCAGAAGCCCATCCCAAGGATGCACCTGCAAGCTGGCTCCAAGGAGGGACACAGTCCCGGGACACACACTCCAGAAATCCTGCAGGCACCTCTCTGTGCTCTCCATACCCTGGGGAGCAGGGGGCTGCTCAGATGGCCAGGTCAGTCCCGGGGCTCTGAGATGGGTAGTGACAAACCCCTCTTTCCTATGGGTAACAGTGCAACAGCAGTGTACATCTCCCAGTGGTGACCAAGCTGTCTTGGACACTGGGGGATTGCCCAGCCCAGAGAGGGACCCCTGACAGAAAGGGCTGCTGATTAGAAAGAAACACACTGTCACTCTTAAGCATCACTGGAGGACCATGAGGGACACAGTCCCTGGCCTGACTCCAGCCCCAACACAAGCTCTTCAGCCTCTTCAGAGCTCTTAGCCTGGGAGCCACGGAAAGGAAGTGAGGTGTGGGCAGCACTCCCAAGGAAGTGACTTTCTCGTGAGTCTAACCTCCACGCTGCAGCCCACCCCTGTGAGGACAGGAAGTCACACGCTGTATGCACCTGTTTGGTGTTGAAAGTTGCCTCCCGGGACAGTGGGTCGCATCCTTAGAATTCAAACCACATGGGACACTGCTGAAGGATGCTTCTGAGAGTCCCACAGAATGCTGGGGTGGGGGGTTGTAGCCAGAGAAAATGTGTCTGGAACAGGGGAGGACCGAGGAGGAGGATGTTAAGCAGAAAATAGCATGAGCAAAACCCCTTGAGGGCAGGGTTGAATTCCAAGTGGCTGTTGGAGGGTGCAGCTTGTGGCTGGAGGGGAGGAGGAGCTGTTGGCTAATGACCCCAGGGAAGCTGGCTGTGAAAGTGCTGTAGTCACTGGAGGGAAAACAACTGTGAAATTACATACAAGGGCTCTGGGTTTGAAATCTGACTGTAACATTTACTTGGACAAGTGAACCACTCCTACACCTCGATTTCTGTAAATGGAACCAGAAGAAGGTGAGGACTGTGGCTTATTCGTGCCCCAACTTGCGCACCAGGCTAGTGCCTGCCAGATGCAAGAGCTCAGTAAGTAGTTGTTAAGTAAATGAATGAAAGCAAAGCAACTAGAGCTCGACACATTGTAATTTTTTGATAATTATGAGTTGAAATCTGCACAGAAGCTTTATGATAGGAAACAGCTATGATCAGATCTTGGCTTTAGAAGGGTAACTTTGGCAATACAGGGATGAGGAGTTCAGAGAAGGCAGGGAGGGGAACAAGGGAGCTCTGGAAGACTTTGCAGTAGTCTAGGTTAGTGTCAGTCACCAAGACAGGAAATACAGCTGGATATGGTGGCACACGCCTGTAATCCCAGCATTCTGGGAGGCTGAGGCAGAAGGAAGTTCGAGCTCAACCATGCAGTGACTTAGGGAGACCCTGTCTCAAAAAATAAGACAAAAAGGCTTTGGGATGTAGCTCAATGCAAAGGTCCTAGGTTCAATTCTCTGTACTGCCAAGAAGGGAAGGGAAGGGAAGGGAAGGGAAGGGAAGGGAAGGGAAGGGAAAGGAAGGGAGAGACGCGGGAAGGGATGGGGGGAAGGGCAGGGAAAAATGAGCTCTGTCTGGGACCGTCTCCCTGACCCCCAGAGTGAAGCTTCAGCAGGCCAGGCTGGGTGCTCCTGTCTGGAGCTCCCCAGGAAAGCAGAAGCAAGACCCAAGACCTGTCAGGTATGGTGGATGCCACTGGCACAAAGGAGACTGACCCCCTGGGAAGATTAGGGGTGCACCAGGAGAGAGGGGCCCCCATGCACAAAAAGGAAGACTCACCGGCAGGCTGGGAAAAGGGTTCCTGCTGAGTTTGTGACACACACAGTGTCAGGCAGTGTGGTGACTATGGCAGTAATCACAGGACTCACCCATGAGGCCACAGAGCACAGAGTTCAAGGACTTTGGGTCCACAGAGTCAGAACAGCCGGGCTGCTTTGGTTCCACCATTAGCTAGTGTGTGCGACTATGTGTAAGTTATTTAACCTGCCAGGTCTTCCCTTTCCTCTCTGGCAGACAGAGACAGTGACTGCATTTGGTTTGCTGTAGGGATTAAATTAATTGCTGCACATCAAGTTAATAGTACACATTAGCTACTAGTAATTTAAAAATACATTTTGGAGGTGGAATGGTGCCTCACACATTTTGAACCTGTGTGTGGGGGCGGAGGGCAAGGCCTCAGATCTGATCTTCACCCTCATTCCCCTCAGTTGGGCAGGTGAGGATACCCAAAGCCTGTGGGTGTTCAAGATGCCACATCCAGTGGAACCAGGCTGGGACTAGAGAGACACTCCTGAATTCCAATCATGTGTCACAGTTTTTCTGGAACATACAGAACCACAGGGTGATGCTTGCCTCAGATCAGGATTGTATTTGAGAAAAGAAGCACACTTGAAATAATGTCTTCCGCCATCTGACACCTGGAGTCAGGAAAGTGGCTGTGTTGTCACAGCCCCAGGGTGCTGCGACCCTCAGCCTGACACCGGACACTGAAGGCTCTTGGTGCTGTGCTTGGGTCCATTCTCCACTTCCTGGGACCTTGGACAAGAACAGCCACCCCCACCAGCCCCCACCATGCTTTGTGGGTGACCCGCAGATGTGTAAAAGGATAACGCTGCGGCTAGTCCCTCCCAGGCCCTTCCCTGGGCCAATCAGCATCACTACCATCGGTACTCATGGGGGAGTTTCCAGCAGCACCATCAGCCGTGCTTGAAGGCCAGTCCTCCTCCCCTAAGGCTTCTGGCTGGATTTTTCCTCCTGGATGCTGGCCAACTTCTTACATGGGGTATGATCTTTGCATATTTCCTCTAGTCCCTGCTAGCAGTCTCTCTTTTGCTGACTTCTTGCATGTGGGTTCCTTCCAAGCCTGGGTTCCCTGACAGGTAGAGTGTTGTAAAGAAAGAGACCTTAGCTAGAAATCCAGAAGTTTTAGCAGTAATGAACTAGGATGGAACAACTTAGCTCGGTTTCTTCCCCTGTAAAATGGGCCTAATACCTGCTCTCACGGTTACAGAGGCCTACATGCAGTAATGGGTGTTAAAAGGGCCTTGAAAAGTCCAGTCGAGGCATCAGATTTTCTGGTGTTGGGAATGGCAGACAGCACGCAACGTCCCTGAGACCTGTCCTCACTGGAACTGGTACCTGGCATGCAGCTCACAAGGACAGACTCCTGCTGGCTTCCGGGGGCCTTTGCCTTGGTGTTTCAAGGAGGTTGTTATTAGCTGTGTCTTAAGATTGCACATTTTGAATGTGTGGCACTGTGGTTGTATTGCAGAGCTCCCCATGTGACACGGAGGACACTGTGGCCACAGAGAATCTGGGGCTGCTTTTGTATTAAGTATTGAAGTCCCACTGAGCAAGGAGGTTCTGTTCTGTTTTGTTGTTGTTGTTTGTTTTGCTTTTGTACTAGGGATCGAATTCACGACCTTGTGCTTGCCAGGCAAGCACTTGTGCTGCTAAGCTAAAGCCCTGCCCCCAGGAGGTTCTGTTTTTATAGAGAATAGCCTGCTTTCTGCTGGCTGGACAAAGCCAGGGGGCGGGGGCTCCCTCTCTGTAAAATACGTTGTTTTGGTGTTAATGTGTAGGGCGGTTACCAGGTCCTTGGGCACAATCCCTGTGTGTGGGAGAGGCCCCTAAAATGACCTCTAAAATACCCTACTAAAGAAAAGATGGCTCAGACAGCAGCAGCATGGACCTTCATGGGCCGTCTTCACCTTTGGACTCTCCCCAGCCCCCCAGCTCTGACCCCACTGTCCACCTGCACCGATTTTGTGCGGGAGGAGGCAGCTACTGGAACTCGTGGTTCTCAGGGCAGAGCGCAGCTGGCCTAGGGGCACCAGCTCTCAGCGCTGGGCTTTGTGCCTGCCAGGCATTCGCCAGCTTCTGGGAAAGAGGCTGTGTGGGAGGCTGGAGCCAAATAGGGCTGCAGTTTGAAACCCCACTGAGTAGAGATTCAGCTAAGGTAGGGGAAGGAGAAGGTTCCTGACAAAAGCAACCAGAGCTTAAAGTGGAGTCGGCAGCACAGAGTCTGGGGACTGAGTCCAGCCCTGCTCCAGTGTGTGCCCCTCCAGCTAGGGATTGTTCAGCCATGCAGACTCGGAGGGAGCCCGGATTGTCCCCATGGTCACACTCTGGGTCACTCCTACAGTCCACAGGCTGCTGGGCTGCATGAGCACGGTGCCCCTGGCATACCAGGTTCTCTCTTTCTGGAACCCCAGGCTTTGCTTCATTTCAAGACGGCAAAGCACCCAATGAAAATCTGTTGACAGATAGGACATCACAGTGACTAAGAGCATATAGGCACTAGAGTCACACAGAGCTGAGCCTGATGCATCACACCTGTATGACACTGGGTCTTGGTTTTCTCATCCATAGAATGGAAATAATCGTCTCAGTCTAATGGTTACTGGGAAAATTAAGTGACAGGCTGCATGTAAACCATCTGCACGTACAATGGTTGTTCAGACAGCGCTAGGTATAAATCTTTTAGCCTGGTCTGAGGGCTCTATGGGTGCTGTCCTAATTGCTTTGAAGGATTCAGCCCAGGACAATAAAGCTGTTCCTTCAACTAATCCGTCCTGGTCCTGCGGAAATAGAAGTGAGCCACTCTTGTCAACAGGAATGACAAGATGTGGTGGAGACCCCTCTGCCCAGGCTGTCAGGAGAGATGTGCAGGTAGCCCAGGCGGTGTCTGCAGGCTCCTTCGGTGCGGGTTTGCCAGCCTTGCATAACTTTGCATGTGATTTGCATGTGCTTTTGAGACCCAAGTTTCTTCTGGTGTTTCCAAGTTAAAATATTGCTATTTGTCCAGGCAGGCCAGGTAGCGATTTCCACCTTCCCCTACTTCTCTAACTACTGATTGACCGCAGCCCTCACCCCAAGGGTAGGGGCTGGGAGTGGGCAGGAGTGAGGGGCTGGAAGAAGGAAGAGGAAGAGGGGAAGACAAGGAGGAGGAGAAGGAGGAGCGATGGTGTTGACCTTCTGTGATCTCTGCTCACACTGAGGGGTGAGAAGGGCGCTTCCTAGAATGGTCCTGAGCAGACAACAGAGGGAATTGTCCCTCTGGGACCCGTGCGGTCGACTCCTTACCTGCATCTCTAATCTGACCCGTGGCACACTCCACCCCCACCCTCCCCACCCTGGTCCTGGGGTGCCCGGGCGGGGGACCGGAGGCCCAGGCGGCTTTGAGGAACCTTGCAGAGGAAGTGGCTTCGGAGGAGCTGCGCGAGGGGGAGGTGTGGGGCGCCGGGCGGAGCAAGCCGAGCAAGCGCGGCGCTCGGAGGTGACACCGCAGATGCGAGCGAGGACAGCACGAGTCACCCCGCCGCCCCGGGCCACTCGCGGGCCCGCCCGCCCTGCCTGGCGCGGTGACCCAGCAGCGGAGCCCGCGCCGGGTGCCCTCGCCGTCCCGCCACCGCGGCACCAGCCCGCGGGGCTCGGGGCTCGATGACGGTGGACCGCAGCATGAGCAGTGGGTACTGCAGCCTGGACGAGGAGCTGGAGGACTGCTTCTTCACCGCCAAGACCACCTTCTTCAGGGATGTGCAGGCCAAGCGCCCCGCAAAGGTAAACGCGCCGGTGGACGCCAGGCCTCCCGCCACGCGAGCGCCCTCCGTGGTCCTGAAAGAGGAGCAGAAAGCCGCGTGTCCTCGGAGCGGCAGGCAGCCGCCTGGGGTACACTTGAGCTGGCCGGCACCATGGGCTGGATCTGCAGCCCCTTATGTACCCCGGCACCCTTTCAAAACGCTTCCTGGCCCCGGGATCCTTTCAAAATGGCTCTCCAGGATTTGGGGACCTCGCTTGGCTCACAGATTGACCGCATGTCCACCTGTGCTAGCCAGGGCCGTTGGGCAACTCTTCTGTTTCATTTCCCTGCAAAACCCGAGCTTCCAAGCTGGGGATGGGAGGGGTTGTGGCCCTGGTCCCTCGGCAGGATCAACCTTCACAGGTTGAGACTTCCGTGTTGTGAGTGGCCAGAAACCATTTTAAAACCTAGTCTGGCAACTTTGCAGAAGTCCGGGGTGTTTTTAGAAACACACTAAAACCCTCTCTCCCAGGCTGCTGTGATACCATTTTAACTACCCTGGTGGGCTTGGGTGACCTGCAGAGGCCGAGCGTGTTCCCTGAGGTGGGGAGGGCCTGTGTGTGTTTCTTAAAAGTGTCAGCCCCTGCCGCCTGGCCACACTCTCCAGCTGCCCAGAGCTGCATCACCTGCGCCTTGTCCTGCTGGCAGTGAAGTCAAGGCTGTGGTTATTTGCTGTATTAGTTAACACAAGAGCTTCAAGCCAGGACCTAGAAGGAGCTGTTTACAGGTGGAAGTGAGCTGTTGCATCTCGCAGGTCTGCAGCGGGCTCACCCTCGTGGGTCAGCCTACAGTCCAACACCAGTAGGAATTAACCAAAAGTAAACCTGGGTTGGACTGGAGGCCTCCTCTGTGAATAAGTCATCTTGCTCCTGGTCCAGTATTTGCTGGTTTGACATCAGGCAAAAGCTCGGGGCCTTTTGGTGGCATGAGACCACCCAGGAACAAGAGGAGATGTTGTGATTTTGTGTGTGAGGAAACCAAGTAAAAGAGACCCCTGGGATGGACTCTCATTTTCTGGGGCACCTGCCGTGTGAAGCCAGAGAGCAGGTCTTCCTCTGGAGCATTGAGACAGGGGCTCAGGAGTTCCCTCAGGCTAGGTAGGCCTCCTGTATACAGGAAGTGCTCCACCCCATCCTGGGGTTCTTGCCTCACTGTGTGACCTCCTCCCCCCAGAATGATGGTTCCCAGTTTTAGCTCCACATTGGAATCACGGAGCACTTTAGAAAACATGGATACCCAAGTCACCGGGAGTCTAATTTAATTGGTCTGAGCGACCGCCTAGGCACCAGGGTTTTGAAAAGCTCCCCAGGTAACTCTGAAGCGCAGCTGAGGTTTTGAACTATTGCTCTAAAGTTTTGTTGTTGCCTGGGAAGGAAGCAGTTCCTGTTTTGCTGCTGTGCAGGCTGCTCACTGCTGTGAAGCTGTGCACCCTTTTTCCTGGAGGGTGACAATTTTGCATAATTGAGCTAAGAAGGGGCATAGCCAAGCTGGATTTTCTTTTACTTGGCAATGGAAAAGGTAGTTGTTTCTGATATTTCATGGGAAAAGGAGAAATGTCCTTAGAAGAACATACTCTGGAATGGGGTAGAGGATGGGGCATGATTGTTCCATGGCCCTGAGGGCCTTGACCCTTCATTCTGCCCCCACAGTCCTTTGTAGCTTTGCCCTGGGAAAACGTACCTTTGGTTTGGTGCCCACTGACCTTCTTTTTTACTTTGGGTCTTGAATCCATGACATGTCTTGAGTCCTCTGCATGTCTCCCTACCCCATTTTGCTAGAGCCTATAGGCCATCTGAAACTCCTTCTGAGAAACTCGTTCTGTTGAATGCCAGACAGGGCAATGAGGGATAAACACTCCAGAGAAGGGTGGAGAGGTGGACACAGCCCCTCTTTCCCTGCATGGCTCCAGTGTGGAACAGGAGAACGAGCATGGACATTCAGGACTGTGGCCAGGGACAGTGTCCCTCTGCACAGACTGCTGTCAGTGTCGTGCATCCTCGAAGGCCCAGGGCTGGGTGAACACAGGCTCTGAGGAAGGGTGTGTGACTGATTTAGGAGATGGGGAAGCTTCCTCCAAATGTCTCAGTGTTTTCATTCTTCTTGGGTTTTTTTTTTCCCCATCTTTTCCCAGCTGTCCTCCCTTGGAGGCACTCTGCAATGGGTTCAAAGCGATCTATCATGCTCCTACCCCATTCCGAGCCCTAGCAGTGCTTTTTCCTACCCAAAGAGAGCTTGTATCTGAGTCCTAAGAGAATATCTTTCCCTGCCTTTAAGGGAAGGAGCTTCTGTGTTTCCCTGTCGCTGAGAGACTGAGGCCCTCCTTTGGGGAAAGGCCAAG
This sequence comes from Dolichotis patagonum, assembly GCA_004027295.1. Taxonomy (NCBI): domain Eukaryota; kingdom Metazoa; phylum Chordata; class Mammalia; order Rodentia; family Caviidae; genus Dolichotis; species Dolichotis patagonum. The sequence continues at coordinate 566,293 of PVJX010000005.1, read as the reverse complement.
ATGCTTCTATAAATAGCCCTATCAGAACAACCGGTGTTGAGGCTCAGGCTGTGCCTGACTGCAGTGGACCCGTGGGGATGCTCTCTGTTGTTCCTATGCTGTCTCCTGGGGGTGTCCCTAGCAGCCCGAGGAGTCCCCAGGACCTCCCTCCCTCCAGCTGCCTTTGGTGAGAGGTGGCGGGGGTGGGGGTGGGGAAAGGTCTCCCCCTTAACAGGAGGTGCACGGGGGGTTGGAGAGAGAGCACAGGAGAAAAGAGACCATGTCGTGGGGCTCAGCTTGGTCTGTCCTCTCAGAAGATGGCAGCTTCCTGGGGCAGCATGATGCATTTGCACAGGGCACTGAGGGGCCTGCTTTTGAGTCATAGAAGCAGTTTCCGGAGGCTGAGATGGTACTCAGCAGGTTCTTCCCTCTTGACCCAGCACAATTAGATGGTTCTTTTCTCTTGCAGGGTCATGTGTGTCAAAATAGGGCTCCTGGTGGTCTGAGGAAGAAGTAGCATGGGGGTTCAGCCACTGTAAAGCCTGAAGCCTGACACTCAGGAAGGCACACACCCAGCCCATCTCAGATGTGGGACAGCCTGCATGTTCCACAGGCTCCAGGACCCCAGGAATCTAATGCCCACCCAGACCGTTTGGGTGGGTGTTCTGAGGACACAGAAACCCTGCTTCTTGTAGAATTTCAGTTTCTCACTTGACAGATGGGGAAGCAGGCCATAGAGGTAGAAGGACTTCACCAGGCCACACATCTGGTTGGGCGGACACCTCTTGGAGTCCTTATCAAGTGCTCTTCCTCTTGGTCTTCTGTTCAGTAGGTGACTAGACAGGCTTCAGGCTTTGTTCTTTCAGAGCCTACTATAAAATGTTAAGATCTGAACAGCTACAAGTCGGGTGAGGTCTTGCTGACTCTTTGTCACCCCTGCATTCCACGCAGCACACCAGCCAGAGACCTTGGTCATATGTTTAACACTAGGCAGCTAAAGGCTTCCCAGAGCCTGCTTTCTCTTCCACTTTCTCTTCCACGGGGCTTACAACTGGACTACATTTCCCAGCCTTCAATGTGGTTAGTTGTGGTCATGTGATTGAGTTCTGGCTAATGGCATAGGATATGAAAAATACCACTTCCTTTTTGGCCCACAAAAATCTCCTATCTATTTTCCTCTAATTTATGACTTTAATCCCTAAATATTATTCTTGGTTCCAATCCTAAAATGGACAGATTTTACTAGAGAAAAATCGATCTCTAGCTGGAGACTTTCCCATGTGTATTTTTCTTTGTGGATATAGAGAATATAAGGTTGGCTATATTTGTGGCTAGATATTATACTTTAGCATAGCTGGACCATACTCCTGTCCCTCCATATCCCAGGCCTGTCCCAGGCCTTCTCTAGTCTACACTGATGATCCTGGATTCTTTCTCTTCAAAGAATATGCTAAGAAGCAGGGGTTCTCAGTTTGGAGTACACACAACTCCCTGTTCTGTTGCTCATTTCCTCCATCACTTCTTGCCTGGACAATTGGTGGCTCCATAGACTGGGCCTGTGGTACTCCAGGGACAGCAGCCAACCATGACCACCCTAGGAACAGCTGAGAAAGCCCCAGGCCTGAGGCACAGCACCTGTCCCAAGAACCTTGGCATGGGAGAAAACAATACGGAAATTAAACTAGCTCTGAACTTAAGTGATAAAAATAAGACATGAATCTTCAGATCTACTAGATTTTTAATTGTTTTTCTGTGTGATCTCAGAGGTTCACATAGCACAAGACTAACACGCAGCTATGTGGTCTCTACTCCCCCATGGTGGATTCAGTGCTTGTTGCCTCCTCTGGCCCTTCCTAGCACGTACTACCTTGCAAAGTTCATCCACCATGTTAAATAAGATATCTTTCCCCTTTGGGTCTAATACAGCCCCCAGTACTTGGTCACACAGGCAAGGGCTGATTAAATACTGGTTGGGTTTAATTGGTACAACTCTTTTGTATTCTGTATACTAGGATGGACTGACTGTTGTGAAAAACCCCTGATTTTCTGTCTTTGAGTCTAATAAGCTTACTTCCATCTTTACATAAATTCAAATTGGCGGGCTAGGTCTCAGGAGAACATGTGGGAGAATTTTGTGGGCCAAAAAGGAAGTGGTGTTTTTCATATCCTATGCCATTGGCCAGAACTCAACCACATGACTCCATCTAACCACAATGAAGGCTGGGAAATGTAGTCCAGTTATAAGCCAGTGCAAGAGAAAGCATGCTCTGGGGTACGTTTGTCTGCTTCACTATGCATTCCTCTACCTTCCCTTCCCTTCCTATCGGAAGCTCTTCTCACACCTTCCTGATAAAGGTCATGCCCTCTGTGTCTCTAACCTTGTACCTCTTCTTCATCTGTTACTGAGGGTGTGTTACTCTGGGGTCTGTCCTGTCTACTAGCTAGACCAGGTACTCCTTAGGAGAGAGGGTTTCCTTATTCAGAACCTCTCTGGATCCTCTGTGACCTCCAAAACCTCCAGTGTGGTTCAAAAGGCAGCCCTAGGGGCTGGAGGTTTGGCTTAGTGGCACAAAGGGCAGCCCTAGCCACCTGCATCACTTTTGAATCAATTTTTAGAAATGGAAATGCAGAGACTCCACCCCAGACCTACTTCTAGATCCTTGCAGTTATGACACTGGAATTTGCTTTTTAAAATATTATTCTCTCGAAGGTGGTTCTCATATATAGAATGTGATTGACAGATAAAGTAAAGTTTTAAAAATTTGCTATAGTAAAAGCCACATGGCTATTAATCTCTCTCAAAATTCTCTTCAAATTCTCTTCAGACACGCTTGTTTGTTATTCTTGTCACTTTCTGAAGCAACGCTGCTGTCTTTACCTCTCCGTTGCACTGTTAGGCTGCCTTGATGTCCTGAATCCACTCAAAGCATTTGCCTTTCAGGGTCACTTGACTTTGGGAAGAGCCAGAAGTCACACAGTGCCAAATTTCATGAATAACGTAGGTGAGGACACACTAACATTGTGATGAGCCTGTTTGTCCATTGCATGGCAGTTGGCTGCAGCATTCGCTCTGTTTTTATCAGACCTTATAAAGCCACTCAGGAAAGAGAGTCTTTAATACATTTTTGGACCCTCAGGAAAGAGTATCTTTAACGCATTTTTAAAATTTAAATATCCACTGCATATTTCAGACACATCTCATATACTGAAGTCTGTGAACCACTTGTTTGGGAGATATTTGCTAATTAACTGATTACTTCAATTGGAATGTGTGACAAACATTTATGACAGATTCCTGCAAGGTTGGAATTTCCTTGGCTAGAAATGGAAGCCCAGAGAGCTGACGGGATTTGTCCCCAGTCACACCAGATGTGGAGCAGAAGACTCAGTCCCTGGTCCTGCTGAGGGCCGTGTCCATCACTCTCATCTCGGCCTGCTGCGCTCTCCCCTCTAGACAGTCTGGGTGACGGAGCTCGGAGCCCTTGACTGGTACCTGGTTTCATGGAAGACTCACAGAACTGCGGGTCAGTCCTGGCTGCTATCCCAGAACTGCTCACTGAGAGCGGGTGGCCAGGTCACGTCCGCTCACAGACTCTTCATCCGGTCCTTTCCAACAAGAACACCTGTGCTGTGAATCTGCCCTAACACCCCTTCCCGGAGCGTCCTCGTCCTAAGGGAACAGACTCTCGCACCGGTGTCTCTGCTCCTTGGATTTTGACTCTCAAATTCTCTCATCTGTAAACAGCTGTCAGAAAGAGGGGCCAGCCGGCTGGCAGAGTTCTGTCAGGACCACCTGCACTCAGATGTCCTTGTGTGCACTTGCCGCTTGTCTAGCTGACCCCACAGACCCCAGAACTAGATTCCCCCACCCCTTCTTTACCGATTTCCAGTGTTTATCTCAGCTCAGCTGACTTTGCCCTAATAAAGCAGTTATGGCGGAGGGCACACGTATACTGCCTCCGCCGACCCATGCTGTTTGGTAGGAAAGATTATATGCTGGTATGAAACCCTGCATCTCAGCCCTTTCACCTTGGCAAGTTGGGCTCTGGATCCACCCCCCAGCCTAGGAGTCCAGTCACTCTTCTCCCTTCTGCTGTCACCTTGCCCAGTCACCCACACCTGTGTGTCCGTGGTGCGGGGGCTTTCTGTGTGGGCAACCTAGACCTGTCTTCCGCTGGGCCTTGAGCGCCTCTTCTACACGGCTTAATCTATTCCTAAAAGGGACTGTCCCAGGCACTGGAGATAAGAGGACCGGTCTGGGGGGAGTTCAGCCTCTAGCCTCCTTGGCCACTGCGGCTGAAGGGCAGAGGTGGGCTCTGCTGGTGCCATCCAGGCATCGGGAGCCTGAAGCAGGTCTTCTCCTTACAGAGCTGAGCTGAGACTCGGCTGCACCTGGCCAGAGCACAGTGGAGAGGCAGTGGCATGTATAATGTGGCTGGGAAAACCTGGGTCCCTGTGGAGACCATGGGAGCTGGGGGTCGGGATGTTGGGAAGGTGTCTCCAGTTGTATCTGGGATGTTGCTTTCTCTGTGTCCCAGGATGGCCGACCTGCCCTCCCCTGTCCCTCCTAGAGATGGCTGTCTTTTCTGGACCAAGGCCCCGTCTTATTCTGCTCTGTGCCCCTTGGCACATGATGCCACGTAGTACATGTTCACCTCGGAAGGAGCCGGTTCCTTCTCGATTACCAAGTGCTGGGAGAGGTGGCAGCGGCTCCCCGGAAGACACACCAGCGAGAGCTTGCTGGGCAGCACTTGGGAAAGTTGATCTCAGGATTGCCTTCAAGGGAAGCTTACTAAGATTCAGAATGTGGGATAAGTGGATTTTCACGATAAGTCTGACAAGAAAAATCCCACTGAATGAGCAGAAAATTCGAGGTCAACTTTCCCAGCCAAGAAGCGGCCCTTCTACCCCATCCATGATTGATCAGTCATGCGTGGGCAGACGAGGGTGGGCAGGGCTGGGCACTGGACAACGGCCTGGCGCTGCCTGGCAGAAGAGGAGTGGGCCTTGCTCAAATGGGACCTCCAAGGGAGGTGGTGGCCTGGGGGAAAAAGAGGGGGGCCCTGTGCGGAGATGGGAGATGGATTTCTCCCTTTTGCCTTTCAGCCACGGGGAGTCGTGGGTGGCTGGGAAGGATAATGGGCCTCATTCATTTCTTTTCCCAATTGGATTGGAGGGAGGGAAAGATCCTGGCTTGGTAGCCCCAGTCATTTGGGCACCCTTGGTTGGGTACAGTGGGCAGGGGCTTGGTGCTCTGGGGTCCCAGGACCTCCCGAGTCCATCACTGGACCTGAGAGCCTTTGTGCAGGAAGCAGGCTCGTAGCTGTGGGGATTTCGCCTTCCAAAATGGGAAATGTGGCCCTGTCACACAGAGGAAGTGCTGAAGGGGTTCCCAGCCCCGGACTGTGAGACCATGGAGGTTTGGGTATTGGACCACAAAGGCTGTTTTGAGAATGCATATGGTGTCAACTTCTGACACAGAATGTGGGGTGCTGAAGCAGAGCCCCTCTGCTCCTAGGAACCCCTTCCTCCCCTCACAGTATCTTGGTCTTTCTGTAGCTGAACACCCCATCCTCAAGGTGGATGGCCTTGTCCTAGGAAGAAAGGCTGGGCCTCGGGGTCTCAGCAGGGGGCCCAGCTTGCTTAGGAGTGGGATCAGCGCCTCACATGCTTGGAATAGAGAAGATAGGGAAGCTCCCAGTTTCACGGGACCAGATGCAATGGGCCGGCTCCATGGCCTTCAGCTGCCCCTGCCCTTAGAATCCTTTATTTTTCATTATTTATGTGTTTCATAGAGTGGAGGATGAGACCCAGTACCCCACACATGCTAGATAAGTGCCGGATGCCTGAGCCTCGGCCATAGTGCCCCTTTTACTTGTGGTAAAGTACACATAACATGAAATTTGCCATTTTGCCAGTTATTAAGTACACAGTCCTGTGGCAGTAAGTACGACATTCACACCGCTGTGCAGCGGTCACCACTGTCTTCTCAAGAGCTTTTTTTCGGTGCTGAGGATTGCTTAGCACAAACTCTACTGCTGAGCCTCCTCATCTTCCTGGATGGAAATGCCCTACCTAAATAGTAAGCCCTGTTCACCCCTCCCACAGTCCTGATCAATCGCACTCTATTTTTTATCAGTTTGACTACTCTAAGTGCCTACATAATTGGAATTAGAAGTGTCTGTTCTTTTGTGGTGGGTTTATTTACTTAGCAGGGTTAGCGGTGTAGCTCAGTGGTAGAGCACTGGCCTAACATGTGCAAAAAGCTCTGTGTGCAACCTTCAGCATGGCAGAAAACAAACAAAGAGATTTCATACAGCATAGTGTTATCAAGGTTCATTAATATTTTAACACATGTCAAATTTACCTTTTCAATGCTAGGTAGTGTTCCATTGTATGCATATGTTGCATTTTGTTTATGCATTCGTCCACCCGTGGTTGCTTCCGCTCTCGAGCTACTGTGAATAATGCTGCCGTGAAGGTGGGTGTTCAAGTACCTATTTGAGACCTTGATTTTGTTTTTCTGGGGTATCTGCACAAAAGTGGAATCGCTGAGTCATCTGGGTAATTCTGCGTTGAACGTTTTGAGGAATCACCACACCGCAGCTGCACCAGTTTATATTTCTAATCAGCAGCACACCAGGGTTCTGGGGTCTCCATGTGCAGTACTGGGTGTTAAATAGTAGCCATCCTAATGGGTATTGTGGCTTTAATTTGCATTTCCCTAGTGGCTAACTTACAGATGTTGAACATCTGTTCATATGTATATGGACTGTTTCTGCATCTTCTGTGAAAGAATGTCTGTTCAAGTCGTCTGTCCATTTTTATTAGATTCGTGACTGTGATAACAATGCCCTAGGATACGTTTACTGAATGGTCACTGCATTTCTGTTGTGCCAGCACTTGCAGACATGCGGTCTCATTTCCTCTCCACTACACATGCATAAATTTCCACAGAGAAACCAGAGTCTCCATGAGAGTGACTCACTCAGACTCACAGAAGAACAAGGACAGGGCCAGGGGAGTTTGGTCCAGGAGAGAGGAGCGGGGACTCATGAACAATGGTACCTCCCAGTGTTGAGTTACATAGCATATTCTGTGAACCCTTAGCGCCACTGGACTGTGGGTGATTTTTAGTCTTACAATGAGAGGGCAGGGCTTGAAACCGAGTCCTTATACTTCAAGGCCACAGGGCCGTCCAGGCCTCCAGTACGGAGCTACTGTCCCTTGGTCCTGACCACTGCTGGTGACACTGGTTGGGGTGGTCATCTTAAGGGGGTGAGGGATGCTGTGCCGTGCTCTAGGACATTCTGGTGCTCTGTGAGTCCACCAGGATGACCGTCACACGAAGCTAGCCAGGGGTCCTAGAAGCCACTGAGGCTTTCTGTCCCAGATCATTCTGGTGTGTCACAGTGTAAGTCTGTCTTCCCTCCTCAAATGACCTTGGACTCCCAAGGGCAGGGACCACACTCATCTATTTTATCTCCCAAGGTACCTTTCACAGCTCTTAACTCACAGGCATCAGTGCGTGACTGCTGACTGTCTACATTAACCATCCGCTCTGCATTTCCGTCTTTGGAGTCTCCAGTCTGTCTCCACCCCAGTCTCTCAAATCCCACCCCCCTTGACATCACCCTGTTTCTCCACCCAGCCTTCCCCACTGCTCCCTAGTTCAGCTTAGGGACAGCTTCACACTGAAACCCCTTCCTGGCTTTGCAGCTGCAAATAGTCTATAGTTTAGGAGTTCCCTATGCTTTTATTTTTGAAACACTCGACAGGTCCAAAAAAAGACCTTGGGAATGAAACTTCACTGCCATGGGGATTGCACTGGGGAATCAATACCAGGACACAAACCCTTTGGGACTGGGATGGGGCTCAGGGGGACTTCCTTCCCACCTGTTGGGATCATCACAGAGGTACCCAATGACTCTTGACTGTGGTTTGGACATTGACCAGGGCATTTCAGGCCCAGCCTAGGACAGGTGGAATGTGCTTTTGCTTTCTGAGATTCTTATTAAGGATGGGCCCAGCAGAAAGTCCAAGCAGAAAGTCTGGAGACTTCTGTTGGTGCTGGGTGTCCTCCAGGACATGCCTGGGGCTCTCCTCCCTGACCTAGGCCTGGGGAGGTTTTCTGACAGAGAGGTGAGAGAATCACTACTGACAGGTTTGGTAAGAGGAAATGCGGCAAAGACTTGTGGCGAATGGCTTCCGGGATACTTTTATTTTGTTTTCTTGATTTAAGTGAGGTAAGAAGCTGTCTATGGACTTGAATTAAGATGGCGGCTTGCTGACAGGAAGCGAGGCAGGTGGCCACGGTGAGAGAAGAGCCCTGTCATTGTGGAGGGCGGCAGCAGCCTGTGCTTCTATGGACAGGATAACAGCTGTCCTCCACCTGTGCCTGGCTCTTTCCTGAGGGCCCCAAGCGCACACCCAGTTCTCTGAAAGAGAAGAGGAAGCAGTGACAAAAATCCACCCTTTCTGTGTGTCCAATCTTAGCCTCTGAAGGGGCCTTAGAGCTCCCTCGGTACTACCTCATGATGAGGAAACTGAGGTTCAGGGAGAAGTGACTTAACATGGGTCACAGATCCCTGGAGGTCTTACATTTTCATCTGCAGGCTGTGAAGAGGCAGCCCCAGGGCTGGCTGCTAGCCACAGCCTGAAGCCTTCGAAGCCTGCGTACTCTTGACAATGGCCTCTGACGTACAGGTCAGAGTGAGCTGCTCCTGGACCAGCTGTCTGGTATGGGAATCTCTCAGGCAGCTCTGTCCCCATTGCCCTCTAACCAACAGGTATTTACCTGGCTGCCCCCTTGCAGGTCAACCAGGGCTTTGCTGAGTCCCCAGGAGCTGCCAAAGAAGCCTAAGCATTAGACACAGAGTCTGTCTCCCTCCAGGGTGCACCTAACTGAGGATATAGGGTTAACATATGTGAATCTTCACACAGTGTAAGGCAGCATTTAATTGATGCCAAATGTGGCTCTGAAGGCACCTCTGCAGGTCCGTACAGTGTGTGTTTTACACCTGCAAGCAGCTGCCAAGATCCACGACATGTGGCGCTTTGCAACTCTGTGACAAGAGGAATCTGAGGCTTTGGGACCTCAGGCTGCTGCTGGGGAGTCCTGAGCCAGTGAGAGAGCCTGGCTGCCTGCCTTCACCCCTGCCTCAGCCAGTTCTGTGCTCCTCATGGGAGCAGGAAGAGAGTAACTCCAGCAAAATGATCAAGCCTTTGTCTGCTTGTGGGAAGTGTCCATTTACGGGGAGTAAAGTCAAAGACCCATTAACTGGTGGCAGGAGGACAAATACAGGAAACCCAGGAAGCACCATTCGGCAGAAAGCAAGGCACTGGAGAGAAGGGTAAATGCCTTTTTTCACTTGGGGATTCAAACGTCATGGACTCTGATTTATTAGGAGAGCGGAGAATAAAGAGATTGCTGTGGGCTGGAGAAGTTTCACTGGGAAATGACTTGGAGAAGATGGAACGAGGGGGCGTGGGGAGAATGAATTCTGGGCAGGAGAAATCCCACAAGCATCGGGGCGGGGCGGACGAGACTCATGACCGAGTCTTACTGGAGCACTCACTCGGGCCTGTCCCCGTGCGACCAGGACGGACCGTGTGGTCTGCAGGGCCTGGACTGTTCACTGTCTGGCCCCTTGTGGAGAAAGCAGGCTGACTGCTGGTGTAGACTAAAGGAAGGAACCAACTCTGGGTGGGTCGATCCAGCCTAAGTGCTTGAGGACAGTGAGATCTGATTGGCTCAGAGCGCTGAGGCTTGTTCCCCTGTGACAGTAATAACAGCACATGCTTTTGGGTGGGTTTAATAATCTCCCAAACACTTTCACAGCCCCTACGTCATTTGACTTCACCTTCACATCAGTCAAATTCGTAGGTAAGAAACGGAAGCTTAGCGGTTATCTGACTTCCGCCAAGCACACGCTCATGTCCTTTCTGAGACCCACTATGTGCTAAGCTGCCCCTCAGCTCTAGGATGCTGCCGTAGACGAGACAGGGGTGCCAGCGTCTCTCACAGAACGCAGACTGAATGCAGTTCCCTGACACTCCCAAGAGTGACCAAGACCTCTCTTTCCACTGTAGGCCACGGGGTATCATGGAGGGTTCTGAGCGAGTGTTTGTGATCTGCTTCATGCTCTGAGCACTGGGGGTAAAGAGTAGAGAAAGTGTGAAAGTCATTGAGAAAGTCATTGGCAGTGTCCGTCTAGCAGGGGAGGAAGTGACCTGGGCTGGTCCGCCAGGAGGTTCGTGTGAGCAGATGCAGATTGAAATACCAGATCGGCTTAGGATGTCATTACCCTTAGTCTGACAGTAGCTCAGATTTCTCGACTCTAAAATGGACAGTAGTGGTAGTAACTTTCCCTACATGTCCGCATGTTAGGTGAGATGATTGCCACCATCATCATAGCTGTCATTCAGGGATGGAGTGGTCCGGATGACCTTGATTCAGATGGGCAGGGAAAGAGTGACAGAATGGACAGATGGACAGGCAGGAGGAACAGAAGGAAGCAGTGGGCAGGAAGGAGAAGAGACTGATAAATTTTAAGGGAGGAGAATGAAATGCACAGCAAAAGTGAGGCCAAGAAAAAGTATATATGGTGGCCCCAGCACAATGGGCAGGACACTGTCCCTGTCCAGCCTGGCCCTGGGGTGAATGCTTTGCAGGCCTTCCCTGGGCTGCCTTGTGCCCACCTGGCAAGTCCAGAAGCCATGGGACTTGCTCTCCGTCTCATTGGTCACTGCCAGGGACTAAGGTTAGGGCCGCACATTGATTGGAATGCGGAATCAGCCAGTGTTTAGGGTAGCTCTGCCCTGAGTTAGCCTCCACTGCAGAGACCCCTCCTTATTTTGTGCATGTGTGCATGTGTGCGTGACCTCTGCTTTTTCCCTAGCACCTCTTCACTTGGCTGTACCTTGAGAACTAAGAGAGGTCACAGGTTCTTTCTACAACTTGGGACATGTGACAAACCAATTTTTTCACCAGCGCCCCAATGTGCTGGGTGTGCTGGGAACAGCTTAGCCACCTGCCACCAATGCCAGGGACTCAATCAGAGCAGATGAATTCCATGCCAGATGCACTGAGAGATAGTGCACAGGCCAGGGCCGAGATCTCTCAGGTCATAACAGAGTTCCCTGTTCTGTCTCTATGTTGGGCCACCACGAGAGCGGAAATGCTACATGTGTAGCTTCTAGCTTGATACTCATGAACAGAGAGCCAGATTTTTCACATTGAGGACTTGACAACCTGGAAGGTAGATAGAAATAGGCATCTTTGCTTTGCCCTGGGAAGATCCCTGTGTCACTGAGCTCAGCACAGGGGACAGTGCCTTTGGGGGATAGCTCTGGGGCAGTGCTTATCTGTTGGCTTATCTGTTGGCGCCTCTGCAGCGGATAGAATCATAGAATCATAGACTCGCTGGAGGGCTGGAGTGTCTATCACACTTCTCAAATGCTGCAGCACAGTGGAATTGCAGGGGTAGAGGTGTCTCAGTCCCTGTGCTCAGGCTGAATCCCAGACCAATTAAATCAGGGATCTCTGGGGACAAAACCCAGGCGCCCGAGCTTCCAGAGATCCCAGACTACTGCATTGCGCAGGCAAGTTTGGAAATCACTGGTCCAGACGATGCAGCATCTCCCCGATGGGAGGAGGCCTGGTGAGGCGCTGGCTGGCCCGCTTGGGAAGGTGATTCATTCACTCCGAGGGTCGGATCTTTTCTGGCCAGTGTGGCGTGGGCAGCAGCCAGCTCAGGCAGGCGCTCGCATTCCACGGGCGTGAGGTTTTGCAGCGCCGGCCACAGGTGGACGCCCAGCACTCTGAGCTGTGGAGCCCGCCCTTTCCAGCCCTCAGATGGGAAGGCGGCCTGCAGCCTCTTGTGTCTGCCCTGGAAGGCACAGAGCGTGTGTGTGGGGGGGTGCCACTTGCGTCACTTTGCAGGTTTGTGGTGGGAAAGGGGGGACCAGATGGGTTTATCTGATGAAGAAAAGGGAACAGGAAGGGGAGCTCTTGGGCCAAGGCGGCTCTGATACTTGCTCTGTTCCAAACCTGGCCTGGGAGACTGACCTTTGAATGCTAAGACACAGCTGCCTCTTCTTACAGGGAACTGAGAGATGTTCCAGGGGCTTCTACAGTCTTCATTCTATCACTTAATTTTTTCTTTTTTTAGTACTGAAACCAGGGCCTTCACGTTGAGCTACATCCCCGGCTCTTTTTAAATTTTGAGACAGGGACTCACTATGTCACCACATTGCCAAAGATACCAACCTGCGTCAGCCTCCCAGAGTTCCAGGATTACAGACATCCTGGTTTGCTTAACATATTTTTTTTTTTGATAAGTATGAGAAAGCTTTTAACTCCTGAGGAACAACAGCCTGCATGCCTCAAAGACAGGCAGAAAGGAGTGTGTCACAGTAACCAGACAAGAGGTCTCTTGGGCTGGAAGCCTCAAAGGGAAGGCAAAGCTAGGGCCACAGACAGGCATGTCTGGTCCATACAGATATGCCCAGCTGGTGGGGGCCAAGGGTGAGGAGCTCCAGGGTCCAAGACAAACAAGAGACTGAGTTTCAGGGGTCCCTGCATGATGGATCGATGGTGGATGGAGACAGCCTGGGAGGCATAGGCTGCTTATTATTCACCTGGGGCCAACAGGGGCCATCCCAGCGACCACTTCCCCTTGGCTGGTCCTCAGCAGGACCAACGGCCAGTTCCAGAGGCCTGAGTGTGCCTTGCTCCTGGGGAAGTCCCCCCCCCCGCCCCGAGGCAGTACAGGGCCCCCTGGGCACTCTGCAGCCCGACCCACTGGCACAGCTTGGATACACCGCACTGGTCAGACCAGGGCTTTTCCCAGCCCTGCAGCACAATTCCAGTGGCCATTATGGGAGCTGTGCACCAGCCCCTAGGGCAGCCACGCAGTGAATGGGGAAGAACCGGGCTGTGGGCCTAGATGGACTCGGTTCCAGTCCCTACTCAGCCACTCACTAGGAGTGCGACACAGGTGCAGTTCTTAACCTCTCTGAGCCTTGGGTTTGCATTTTGTTTTTGGTACTGGAGATTGAGCCCAGGACCTTTGCACTGAGCTCTTAACCCAGCCCTTTTTATTTTACTATTTTATTTTTATGTTGAGACAGGGTCTCACTGAGTTGCCCAGGATGGCCTCTCACTTGTGACCCTTCTGCCTCGGCCTCCAGCATAGCTGGGATTACAAGTGTGCACCACCACCTGGCAGCGCCTCAGTGCCACTGCCTGGCACAGTGCTGTGACTGCCAGGAGCCAGGAGAAAGAGCACACGGGGAGAGAAGGGTGGGGAAGGATGCTGTGGCGGAAAGAGGGTGTCACCCACCTCCCTGCTCACAGCTGAGGAGCCAGAGCTGCTCCTCCCACAGCCCCACAGCCTGACATTTTATCTTTATCTGCTCTGTGGGATGGGAAATGAGAGAAGGAAGTGACAGTGAACTGTATGCCCTGAGGTCTCTCACAGGCCTGGCTGGGGGGTGGGGTGTCAGGCGGGCACTGTGGCCACTGTCCATTGTGTCCCACTGGCTGGTGCTATGATGTCAGGGCCCTGTGAACCCTCAGCCAAACCCAGACAGCCATAGGCAGGTTCTCCGCTCTGCCCCAGTACACTGGGTTTCTAAGACAAGGTAAATGATGGTGGGTGGTGGACAGCCAGCGCCTGTACCTCCCAGCCACACAGGGCAGCGGAAAGACAAAACCAAGAAGTGAGGGGCAATGAAGCTGAGAGAATTCAGAGGACTGACTGAGGATCAGAGTTGACTGGCTCCCAGAACCCCCAGGCCCTTCCCTGCACTCGCTTGGCCAGTGAGGGACACCGACGCCCATCTCAGCCTCGCCGCTTCCTTGCCCTTCCAGGGACAGATCAGGGAGGACCTCGAGGGATGTGAGAGAAGAGTGAATTATGCCGTTTTACACAGAACGGGCGACAGAGCTGCTTGTTAGCTCTGCACTGCTGCATGCAGGGCCTTAGGAAAGTCAATAAACATCCCTGGTCTCTGTAGTTGCCCCATAAAATGGGATAACAAGCCATCCTGCAGAGTGTGGGTGTGTGAGAAGTACATGAGGTCATGTATGCCGAGTGCTTGGAAAGGAGGTGTAGGGTAAGAGCTGGCTGTCCCCGTGTCCTGTGAAGGAGGTTTATCTCCTCAGTTATGACCAGGCCATGGTCCCCTCTCGCCAGGTCACTCATGATTTGACAAAGACGCAAGGCACTATGTCCAGTGATGTGATCCTGGGCTGGGACCCATGTGCCCTGTGTCAGGGTCCAGGAGATCCTTGTCATCCCCGTCAGCTTTTGCTGGCACCCTGTGCACACTCCTGTCCCTCCGGCTTTCTCACTGCCTCCTTGGGGAGACAGACCATGGCTGGCTTGGGTTGCTTTGCATCCACCATGAGTCTACAAGCATCTTCTCTGTAGCGGTCTTCTCAGTCACGCGGTGCTGCCTGTTCACTCAGTTCATGGTGCCACGGCTCGGGGTGCGGGTAGGGGTTACATTTTTCACTTTACTCTTTCAACAAGCACAAGGGATAGATATTACTTCCATTTCACCACAGAGGAGACTGAGTTGCTTCCCCAGGGGTGGCTGGCATCTTACTGTTCTCCCACAGGGTCTGTGCAATTCCTGTCACCATGGGGGGCTGGTGCTCACTTCTTCTCAGCCAGAGAGGTGCGGCTATTTCCCGTGTCATCCTGAGACTCCTTCCCAACTCCACCCTCTTCTCTGTCTGCTCCAGAATGTCTGCAGCCCCGCGGAGGAGACGCAGCGGCCGCCCCTGCTGGAGATCAAGCAGAAGATCGACAGCTACAACAGCCGGGAGAAGAACTGTCTGAGCATGAAGCTGGTGAGCGGGGCTCCCCCTGCTCTGGCATCCGCTGCTCCCTCAAACCTCCATCCCTTTCTGGGACTGAGGCAGCCTGCTAACCTGGGCTGTCTGCGGCCTCTGTGGGCTCTAGGGATCCAGCATGAGCTTCAGAACAGGATCTAGATCCCATTTCTGCTGCATCTGCTGTTTTTGCTTGCATCTTGGGAAACTTTCTCTTAACTTCCCTGCATCTCAATGTTAATCAAATCAATAATGCTCTTGTGGGCAGCAAATGACATAGTGACCAAGGACCTGGTATTGGTTGGTCGCACAGTAAGCCCTTGACAGGGGGAGTCTGCAACTCCTCTTCCTTCCCCTCAGGCTGTGCAGAACTGAGGTCAAGGAAGTGACTGCTCTGGGCAGAGAAAGGAGGCCTCAGGGAGAGGAACGAAGGTAGAACCCTGCCCCCTGCTGGTGGCTGGAAGAACTGATTCTTTGGGGCTTCCCTAGTCGGGCTGCTTTTGTCTTAAGGGCTGTGGATTCTTTGTAAAAAGTTGCAAGGAAACCCAGTGGTCTGGGCATCTGAGGACCATCTTACAGAGTCCTGCTCTGGTTCAGGGCCCCTGGTTCAAAGGTGTGAGCCAGAGAGGCCACCACAGCCGCTGCCTCTTAGACTGGGGACTCACCAAAGGGCAATGGGTAACTTCTGCCTGTTGGTGCCCCACGGTCTGAGCCTCGTGGGCAGGAAAACTACAGTGGCCCAGAGTCCTCTGTGGATGCTGTGGGCCTCCTACTGGCACCTTTCTGCATCCCTGCATGTATATCCTGCAGCCCTGCACATGCCTCCCTAGGTCAGCAGAGACGGGCCGGGAAGGATCTCAGGGAGACAGACGGGCTTTGTAGGGATGGCTCTGTTAGCATGGGCCTCTGACACAGTTGCACCAGTGGACCTCCCTGAGCCCGGTGACTTCCTCCCCCTGGCAGAGCGAAGATGGTACCTACACAGGTTTCATCAAAGTGCATTTGAAGCTTCGGCGGCCAGTGACAGTGCCTGCTGGGATCCGGCCCCAGTCCATCTATGACGCCATCAAAGAGGTGAACCTGGCGGCCACCACGGACAAGCGGACGTCCTTCTACCTGCCACTGGACGCCATCAAGCAGCTGCACATCAGCAGCACCACCACAGTCAGTGAGGTCATCCAGGGGCTGCTCAAGAAGTTCATGGTGGTGGACAGTCCCCAGAAGTTTGCACTCTTTAAGCGGGTACACAAGGACGGACAAGGTACGAAGAGCTCTTGCCACTGGAGACCACCTCTCCCGGCTGTGTCCGTGCCCGCCGCTTAATCCCCGGCCACCCTGGGGGAGGACAGGGGGTCCAGCACCTGGCTCCAGCCGGCCACGGGGTGCTCGGATCTGTGAAGAGCCACTCGCAGAGCTCAGCTGGGCTCGGCAGTTCCTGCCTGCTCACTCCGCGCCTCCACACCCCAGGCTCCTGTTTGCTGATCTGTGTAAGGAGAGGGAAACTGCCCAGCCCTCCTGATCTCCTGGGAGATGATGTGAATGGAAACAAGTTTAAACTCTGAGCAGACACCCAAGATAAAGGGTCACTTTCCTGTCCTTTTTAAAATGGTGCTGGGGACGGCACCCAGGGCCCCATCATGGTAGGCAAGCGCTCTGCCCCGAGCCACGCGCAGGCCAGCCCCGTCTCTTCTTGTCAGGTGTATCTCAGGTGCTCCCAGATACAAGGCCCCACCTCTGGGTTTCTAATCTGTGCCGCCCAGCCCGGGCCCGCCCTTCTCTGCCAGTGTGAGCAGCCAGCCCCCTCTTGGTTCGCAGTGCTCTTCCAGAAGCTGTCTGTTGCCGACTGCCCCCTCTACCTACGTCTGCTTGCGGGGCCTGACACCGATGTCCTCAGCTTCGTGCTCAAGGAGAACGAAACTGGAGAGGTGGAGGTGAGTCTGGGCCTCCTGCACAAGCCCAGCCCTCAGGACTCGCTGGGTGGGAGAAAGTGGGCGCTGTCCTAACTGCCTGGCAGAGGTGGGGCAGCGCAGCAGCAGGAAGGTGACGGCCCGAGAGCTGGGCCAGGAAGATTCCGCGTTTGAGCCAGGACTGTCAGCTGCGGGAGCTACCGGTCAGGGCCTGTGTCTGGCAAGGCCCATGGAAAGAAAGATTTCTTGTGCTTTGTTTCTGGTAACTCGGGGGAGAGGGCTGAGAAACTTCCTGGGTTCGAGCCCAGGCGTTTTGCCCCAGGCTGGCTGAGGCCCAGCAAGCGCCACCTCTAGGTTCCCCTGGGAGCAGATATTTTTGAGCCATTGTGTCTCTCCTGTTCTTAACATACTGACTTCCTTCTGGGGCGGGGGTAGGGGGAAACAGTGTCCAGTTTGCAGCATAAATGAAGAAATGAGGTGAACCAGGCTGGTGCTCCCCGCAGCCTGGGATGGTTGGGAGGTAGGATCTCCGGGGAGCAGTGAGAACAGAGGAGGGGCTCAGTTTGTCACACTGTCAATGGAAGCCCGGGATGAGAAGCAGTCTTGGGGGTCCCTGGGCATGTGCAGGATCTGGGCAGCTGAGCTCCATCTCGGCTTCAACCAGGACATATCCACCTGCTTTCTCTGAGTAGATGGAAGTTTGTTGGGAGACTGCTGGCCTGGGGGACAGCCCCCCAGCCTGGGGCCCAGAAGTCAGGGTGCTGCCCGCAAGCTGCCATGGCCAGCTCCCTGACTGAGGTGACACTGCCTTCCCTCTGTGGACTCCAGGTTCCTCTTATCCAGTGTGGGGACTGAACCCGATGAGTCATGGTTCCCCTCTGTGCACAAAGAGCCCAATCCTTCTGCTCCCAGCTGGCTTCTCCAGGGGGTGCTGTCCCATCTGTTCTGCCCTCACTGCGGATGGCATCCTAATCTCAGGTGGAGGAGAAACAGGCCAAGGAGATGGAGTGGGGTGCACCAGGTCACGCAGTGGAGAGGCCCCAGTCCTGCTGTCCTCCACCAGTCTCTGGAGGGCCTGCCAAGGTCTCTGCTGTTAATTCTCAAAATAAAAATATGGCTCGTGGGCTGGAAACTCTTGGCCATGGGGTGCCAGGACCTGCACTTTTATTGCTGGTGTGACAGATGTGTACGACCCAAGTGTCCACCACTGTAGCTGCCACCGCAGCAAAGTGTGAGGAGCTCCTGATGCAGACCACGTGAAGGAGGCGGTTGCAGGCCTCGGGTTGCTCCCTTCTAACCTGCTCCCTCCCTGTCTCTCCCCATCCCTCCTGCAGTGGGATGCCTTCTCCATCCCTGAGCTCCAGAACTTCCTAACAATCCTGGAAAAAGAAGAGCAGGATAAGATCCAGCAGGTGCAGAGGAAGTACAGCAAGTTCAGACAGAAAGTGGAAGAGGCTTTGAGAGAATCCCAGGGCAAACCTGGGTAACTGGTCTTGCGTCCTCTCTTCCCAGCACCGTGGATTTATTTTTATTATTATTATTATTTTGGAACAGACACTTTCTCAGGACATCTCTGGCAGGCGCACTGGTGCCTGCTCAGAAACTCCACATGTGGCACAGAGCCTCTTCTGCAGACAAGGGTCTGGGAGGGGTCAATTTCTATGCACCCCCCACCGTGCACCCCTCAACGGACTCTGCCAAGGATGGGTCAGAACTCGTGTGGAGCCAACAGTGTTACCCTTGCTCAATCTGCAAGCCTTTTAAAAGCCAAACAGCTGCCTGTCTGGTCACCAAACTGCAACCAGTGACACCAGTCGGCAGAAGGAAAGAAAAAAGGTCGTGGAGCTCTGTGTTCTTTCTCTGGCTTTGATCCTTCTCACGTTCTCTTTAATTTGCCCCTTGCAATACCTTTATTTATTTACTGTGCAGCAGATCTGGGCTGAGGCCCCAAAGGCAGGATAATGCACAGGAGAGGATCGTCCCACTAGCCCAAGGTGCCTGCTGAGCTAACCGGAAATAACCAGTCACTGCACCAGAGCCCAGGGTGGCTCAGAGGTCTCCAGAGAAGCTGCAGACTTCTCTGGCCCTGATCACCTGAGACTGAGCACGTGTGAACCCAGAGGTGTATGTCTGCATGTTTGTCAACAGCTATTTAGTTTTGTTTGCTTTTTGTAGTACTGGGGATTGAACCCAGGGTCTTCGCACTGAGCTGTATCACTAGCCCTTTTTTGTTGTTTTGTTTTGAGACAGTGTCTCACTAATCTCACCAGCCTGGGCTAGAAATGAGATCCTCCTGCCTCAGCCTCCCAGAGTGCTAGAACAGTTATTTCAAGTTATAAATCTGGGACTGATATTGTCATCATCTTCATGTGTTTTTGCCAAAAGGGAACCAGTCATTGGCCATTTTAAAAGTCTCCTGCTGAGTTGGAAAACCAGACAGCAAGAGAAAGCCAAAAAGTATTGCAGAGAAACACCCAAGCTGTCTTCAGCCACCCCGTGGCTGAGAGCAGGGGAGGGCCTGGGCTGCTTTGGTTTCCTCCTTGGCCCCCAGCACTGCTTCCCTCTGCCTGCTGGGACTATGGGATCTCAGGTGCTGCCCAAGGAGAGACCTTGATTGCAGAGGGAAATCGGAGTCCTTTCTGCTGGGAAGCCCGGCTGGCCCCAGGCCTGCACTCAGGGAACCTGCGGGCTGGCCTCCCCGTTGACCTCAGTGCCTTTTTGTTTTCAGAGAGAGATGGGAGCAGGGTATGTTTTCTGGAAGCTCTGCTGCTGGCTGGGAAGTGGGAGACATGGCTGGGACCCCCACTCCACAGGCGGGGTGGGGGCACGGGCTGCACACCTTTCCCATCTGGGTTCCTGGGCTTCGACTCCAAGAGGTGACATCATACGGCATCGGCAGGGAGGACCAGCTTCCTGACTGAACACTGCTACTGGCTCCTTGTTTATGTTCAAACTTAAATTAGCCAGACACTTCCAGCGCGTCACCAGACACTGCAGTGTGGAGGGAGAAGGGATGTCATTCCTGTCTGGCCTCCAAGCAACTGTTTCTTTGATGCCCTCTGCCCTCCCAAGCCACTCGTGAGTTGGCTGGAGCCCATGCTCCTCCCTGTAGCCCCAGATGTGCCCACTGCAGTCCCTGAGTGCACAGCGCCCTGACCCCAAGGGAGCACTGACCCCTTATCATACACACTGTGCATCGTCCTCAGAGCTACGGAAGCCGCCTGAGTGGCCACTGATTTTCAAGCCACCCAGACCCCGGTATCTGCCATCCCATGCTCAGCCTTGTCCTTTGCCTCCCTTACAGTCTCTCTCCCTGCCATACAGTAAAGGGACGGGGCAGGGGGACAGTCCCCCCAGCCCTGCACCTCTCTGACGTGAAGAGAAGGCACGGCTCCTGCTGCCACCACCTCGAATGCTGCTCAGAGCCTCCCGCGATGGGAAGGCGTTTATTTTTGAGAGGAAAGCAAATCGTGTACATATATACATAAAGGCAGATAGCTATATATGACATAACGGTTCTTTATGAAAGAAGAAAATTATGAGGAAACTCAAGACTTTGAGGCGCAGTTACCCCAGGGCCCATGCTGAGGCCTGTGCCTCTGGAGAGAGTCGAGCTCCCTTCCCTCCTGGAGGCGGCCGTAACTGCCGGTAGTGCCTTCTATGGTTGTGTTGCTCGGTGTGTTGGTTTTAAGACTGTTTTCTTTACAAATGTCTTTCTTATTTGGGTTTAAAAAAAAAAGAAATAAAAGCTTGTAAAAAAGATTCACAATCAAAGTGTCTTTCCTGAATTCTGCCATCTTATGAACACTGGCACTGGGATGGTGGGGAGGACAGGGCAGTCACACACTCCTTCAAAGCCAGCGAGCAGAGGGATGGGGGACACTGGTCAAAGCCTTGTGAGGACGTCGCCCACATGTGTGGGCTACGGGGTGCTGCCTTGGTGACCCCAGAGCTGGAGAGCGGAGGGGACTTCTGACAGAGGCAGGGC
Source organism: Dolichotis patagonum (assembly GCA_004027295.1). NCBI lineage: Eukaryota > Metazoa > Chordata > Mammalia > Rodentia > Caviidae > Dolichotis > Dolichotis patagonum. Next base: position 545,574 of record PVJX010000005.1, on the reverse strand, counting down.
TGAGCTGGAGGGAGAGGCTTTGTGGATCAGGGGATGGCTAAACACCAGGACGGCCTCCTGAGGTAAGCAATGATGCCATCTCTGGAATTACTTAAAAATAAGACAGAAAGAATGTGTCCTTGGAAACATAAGGCCATGACACCTGGAGGAGGGATGAATTAGATGACCGAAGGAGTTCAGCCAGGAACGAGTCCATGAACACCGACATAAGGAGCCCCGTGAGTTACCGAGCACCCGGCTCGCTGTCTGCCGGTGTTGCCCATGCGTCATGCTCTCCAGAGCTCACCCAGTCCAGCCTCCCTCCCTCGCATTCGCCAGGAGGCCTTAACAGCCAATCACCATGCCCATCTGCCACCTGCAGTGGCCTAGACTTCCAAGAGGATGCTGTCTTTAGTGACTTTTCCAGAGCACGGAAATGAAGCGGTTTCTGCTTTACATGGAAATGCATTTTGTGATAGCAGGAGTACACAACATTTGTGAGTTTGTCCCTGATAAAGATGATTTGGCTTAGCATGTAGAAAAATGAACCCACTACACAGTCTAGTTGCATATTGCCCTCTTTCCCATCTCCATGCTACTTGCAAGGGCAAAAAGGGCGGTGACCCAGTCCAAAGGTGTTACCATTACTGGAAAAACTACTCTGAACACAGGTCTCAACAGTGGTTGGCCTCAGCAGAGTTCTGGGTTGAACCAGTTAACAGGAGCCGCTCCTTTACTCTTATGGGACCTGCCCCGCCTTCCTGGCCTTGTTTCTCTAGAGGGGATGAACAAGACAAGACACAACCTCTCTGGGCCTCCGAGCCGCCCAGGCCTGCGTGAAACCGCTGTGAGCGTGAAGGAACTGTGTGCGGTACACAAGTTACCTGTCCTCACATTAAAGACCATCTTGCCTTCCTTATTATACGTACACGACTGTCTCCGCCTGTCTCCGCCGACTCAGGCCGTCCAAAGGCTCTGTGGGGATAGGAGCCTGTCTGGGGTCAATTTCTGGAAATTACTTCCTGGTTCCCTGCGCTCATGCTGGTGACGGTGACAGTTACTTAGCAGTGACAAGGCCTATTGTGGGCCTGAGGGCAAAAGGCAGGAGGCCTCACACACCTATGCCAGCGTTTATTCCCTTCTTCCTGTCCAAGCTTCTGACGGGTAATTTGTGGATATTCTCAAGCCTTTACGTCAGTTTTGAAAAGAGACGGGAGAAAGGAGAAAAGGGAGCATGATGAAGGTAGCCGTTTCTTGATGGAAAACTCCCAGAATTTGTAAGAGATTTGGTTCAGCTTTTCCTGCTGCTGGATAAGGACGGCCCTGCCGCAGAAATGACGCCTGCGCACCGAGAGGGGATGGAAGCGATGCTTCTGAATGCCTGGCGTTCAGTGACGCCAGTCAGAAGCATGGCTCCTTCTTAGGAAAATGACCACGGGACTCCTTGTGCAGCATTTCAGGGAGTTAGTGCTTGGGCCCTCCAAAGACCAGCGGAAACCCCTGTGAACCCCTGGTTAAAAGTTGGGACTACAGAAGACATGTGCCAGCCAAGACCTCACTGCGACCAGGTCAGCGCCTCAGGACTAGAGCACAACACTGTCAGCAGTGCTGCGCTGAAGTCAGGGAGCAAGCTCGGCGTAGACTCACGCGCTGCCATGCTCCCGCTGGCTGTGTCCTTCTAGCCTACATTCTGCTGTGATTCAGTCAGTTCCTCTTTTGCCTTGACTGATGGCACAGACAGCTGGCATCTGTCTTCTTTATGACCACTGTGAAAGGATTACTGGGGGCTAGGAGGCTGACTAGGTAGCAGGAAAGGATGAACAGGAGGCCACATAATACCTGGCAGAGAGGCTTTCAAAACACGACAGCCTCACCTGCCAGAATGGCAGCAGGGCTGTCCTGCAAGAGAAGTGCAGGAACTGGACCACTGAGACCTCACAAGTGGCAAAGCGCTGGACATGGCCTCTTCTGTCAACTGAGAACACGGCTGCCTTTAAAAGTTAGTACACTATTTTTGCTAAGTGGCGGAAGGAACAGGGGAGTCAGATTTAGGTTGCAATGAAAATTTTTGGTAAAGAATTATATTTTTAATTTGCAAAAGCTGAAAATGCTCATAAAAGCCCAGAGCCTGGATTTCCTCCGGATCCACTGCCTGAAACAAGTCGGTCACTTCTTGCCAGGCTTGGGTGCCTTTTCCAGGCCTTGGACGTGTCTTCTCGGAAGCCCATAGTCCTCTACAATCCAAAGACAGACGCGTGTGGTGAGCACAGCAGCTCTCTGCCTGCCCCCGCCCCTCCCACTTCTCTGCACCACTCCTCGGCCCAATCAGGGGCCGGCTGACCTCCAGACCCTCTCCGCCCAGGGCACCATCCTGCCATCAAGGTGCTGGTCCAAAGACCCCAATTTGGACCGCTAAGGCCTACAACCTCTGAAATGCCCTCTGGAACGGAGCACTTCCTCAGGCCAGCTAGCGGCCTCCTCGGGGACTGGAATTTCTCAGGAGGGGGTGTGTGTGTCTGTGTTGAATTATGTGCTCATCTGTTCTGGGCTTCTCAGCATCTCATGTGGGGTCCTTCGCATGAAGGGCTCGGCTGTTAGGTGCTGCCACGGGCCATAACCGTACCGAGCATTTACTATGTGCTGGGCCCGAGGATAGGAAAAGCATGAAAAAGGGCAAGGCTTCTGCCGTAAGGGGTTCCCTCTGGTGGGGGCTCCCTCATTAGAAGACATTTAGCCAAGCTGCAGACGCTACATAGAAATATAAACAACTGGAAGTGCTACATTGGCAGTGTTTTAAATGGCTGTTGAGGGAAATGGGACATGAGCTGGGCCATGAGCTGGTGACAGGCAGACTCAGCTGTAGGAAGGCAGAGTCCTGCTCGGAAGGAAGCTGGCAAGGTAGGTCCAAGGCAGGGGAGTGGGTGTAGGGAGCTGAGGAGCGACACGATCGTATTTATTTAAGGACGCTAACAAATGAGGCTGGGTCACTGCAGTGAGCAGAAGGAAGGGAGGCTCTGCAAGATAAAAAAGTCTCGAACCCAAGCACAGCACTCAAGAGGCAGGTGAGCCAGTCACCGTGGGACACGCCTGTAGTGTCAGCACTCTGGGAGGCTGAGGCAGGAGGACCGCAAGTTCACAGCCAGCTTGGGCAACTTAGTAACTCAGCAAGACTCTAAGTCGCAAAACAAAAAATAAGAACAAAAGGAGCAGGGATAGGGCTCAGTGCAGTGATCCTGGGTTCAAGTCCCAATATTGCACTATTCTGGATTAGTTTCTCATCTGCAAAACAGATAATAGTTCCGCAGCTTCATTTTGACTATGGAGATGCCTGCCAAAAGCTTAGCCAAGTGCCTACACCATTTGAGTGCGCAACAAATGCCTTATAAAGCGAGAGGATCAGGGAGAAAACTAGCAGGGTGAGTGCCGGAGACAGCAGTGAGTGCAGAAGCGGCCATGGGGTCTGGTACAAATACTGGCTCCACCTCATTAGCTGCTAAACTCTTTACAGGTGTGTGTATGTGTTTGCACGTGCGCATGCATATGCATACGACCTCTATGCAGACGCTTCTTGATTTATGATAGGTTGTCCTGAGAAGCCCTGTAAGCTGAAAACATTACAAGCTGGAAATGCAGGTGAGTCAGCTCACCCACTGCGCAGCACAGCTCAGGAACCGCACACTATGCAGTTCAGTTGTTTCCCCCCGGGATCCTGTGGCTGCCTAGGGGCTGAGCCTGCCCAATATCAGCATATCACTAGCCTGGGAAAAGGCCAGCATTCGCAGGCTCTGCTGACTGGGCAGTACTTTCACACTGCTGCGAAGCACTCTAAGTCAGGGATGTCTGTGGCTATGCACACGCGTGTGTCATGACCACCTGATCCAGGTCAGGCAGCAGGAAATCTGCACTGCTGGCCCAACACCTCCGCTCTTCGGAGGGGCGCTCACCAAGCAGCAGCTGGCCCAGGTGGTGGATCTGGTTCCCCTGGATCTGCACCTGCAGGCCATCCTTGGTTCCGGGGACAGGAGTGACTGTGGTGCTGGCCTGGCATCGCTGCTGGAGGATGGTGGCCACTGAGCATGGGTCTAGACCGTAGGCCTCCAAGTTTCTGACCACGGTCACCTGGGGGGACAACGGTGGATGGACAGTGGGTACCAAGCACACACCCTTCCTTGCAAGGCACCCTCCTGAGCCCCCCCATCTCCCCTCCTCCCTGCTTCCTGATGGTTCATCAGCCCTATGCACCTTTCACAATTCAAATATGCCCAAATAGCTTAATTTATGCTTCTAAAATGATTCTCTCAGGGGCTGGGGGTTTAGCTCAGTGACGTAAGTGCCTGCTTGGCAAACTCGAGGTCCTGAGTTCAATCCCCAGCACCAAAATACGTAAATAAATAAAGTAAAATAGAATACCCCCATCTAATATATGTGTTATGTATTTAGTGGGACACATACTCTGCATCACACAAATCATAATCTGTTAAGTTTGTTTATTTTTTTTTTAAATTATGGACAGTATAAAACATAAGTCAAAGCAGAATAGAATGAACCTCCAAGGACCCACAGTTTGATTCAACAGTTAGCAGTTCATGGCCAACCTTGATTCTCCTGCACCCCCAACGAGGCAACGGCGGCCTCTGAACCCAGGTCTGATCCAAAGCTCACGCTCATAACCATACATTACTAGCAAGCTCTCTCTCTGGAGCCCCAGCCTACCTCCTTGGGATCTCTACCAGTGACCCTAGGTCTGCATTCTCGGGCACACAGAATGAAGAGCGCACCTCTGGAAGAAGACAGCTCTCCACATACTTGAGGTCGGATGTAATTAGTTCCCTACAACTTTGTGTTGCCAAGCTAAACACATGCGGTTCCTTCAGCAACTTTTTACATTTTCAATGAGCAAGGCCCAAGAGGTAATAGAATGTATACAAGCCGAAGGCTAGATTGTTTCACTGAGAAAAAAATAAAATCTTCTTTGCTTTTTTATAAACAGGCTTTAGCAGGTTTCTAGGCATTACCCTCTAGGCTGAGGAAGGGGGTGTCAACCCCACCTGTTTGATACAGGGCCCAGCCAGGCACACGAGTGTGTTTTTTAACAACTTTGCAGTGTTGGAAGCCAGTCTAAAAGCCTCCAATTCTATCAGGGAGACCAGGCTGGGGATTTAGCTCAGTGGTACAGTGCCTGCCTGGCAAGTGTGAGGTTGTAAGTTCAATCCCCAGTACCATTAAAAATTTTAAAAAAGAAACTAATTATCCATATTGGGGAGACCAGAACTTAGCACCTTTCTATGATTACCTTTTTATTAGAAGCCCTCTGTGCTAAGGTGATGTCAATTGGACAAATTTTCCCTTTCTTCACAATAGGCTCTTGTCCAGCAAAGGTCACTTGATAGGCAGGCTGCAGTTTTTCAAGACATCTGAAATGAGAATTGTGATTATAAACAGATAAAGTCAACAGAAACCACCTGCTTTACCCCTGCCAGCAGGCACGGGGTGGAAGCTGACATTGTAGGCCAGTGGTCCTTAGCTCCTCCTGAGCCCCACTGCCTCAGTGTCTCTGCTAGAGACGCCTAGAAAGCTCCCCAGGTACAGCTAAGGCTGAGGTCTGCGCCCCAGGGACTTGGCCTGTGGGAACTGTTCACTGGCCTGGCCTTCTAAGACTCTACCAAGCTGCTCTGTGGGAATCTGACCCATCTCAAAAACATACTTTTCCGGCTTTTTGCCTTTCCAGCTTCTCGCCTTTGCATCACTGGTGTATTTCCGTAATATATCTTTCACAGAAACCTTTCCTGCAAGGGATTCCCATCTTGCATCCAACCAGATTTTCTCCACATGTTCTGTGTATGAGGCTGGAAAGGCTTTTTCTAGGAAGAGTCAGACGCTAAGTATTTTAGGTCTGACAGGACACCCAGATTGTAAAAGCCACTCAATCCTGCTGTTCTGGACAAAGCATTCACAGACAGCACAGAAATGGGTGTGCATGTGTTCCAATCAAACTTTTTTTTTTTTAACCAAAACAGGTGGCAGGCCAGATCTGGCCCATGATCTATATGGTTTGCTGACTCTGGGTATAAATTATTTTTAGTTCTGGTTCTGTGAAAAAGCAGTATTAAGAATCTTTCCTTTGAAGACATTAAGACAATTCTCTCTAACCCTTTGTGCTTCTCTCTTTTTTTTTTTTTTATCGATACAGGGTATCTAACTCACGACCACGCACTTGCAAGGCAGGCACTTATGCTGCTGAGCTAAATCCCCAGCCCCGTGCTTCTCTTGTTGAAGTTATTTTTTATTAATATTTTTTTTCTCCCTCTCAAGTCCTCCTATGTCATTTTGGCTCAAATTGTTCTAAAGAACTTTACATCAGAATCACTCAAGCCCATGTATTTATAAACTGACATGGGATAAATTACGGGAAGAAAGTCACAGACCTCAAGAGTGATGACTTTGAAGATTAAGGTGCTAGATATTAAGGGAAGGGGCAAACACTGGAGAAAGATTGCCGATTCCTGTTACCTGCTCAGGAGACTGTCCCATGGGAGCTTGCTGACTGTGTGCTGTTCATTCTTCTCTAGGACACAGTCACACAGGACGGGATCCAACTTCACTAGACTGAAGGGAAAGAAGAAGCAGTAGAGAAATCTCAGTCTGGACCCTCTGCCCACGAGGCGACTGAACTCTTATGTCTCCATGTAGTCGTTCAGGATGGGACTCAGTTGAGAGGCTGGAGTCTGCCAGGCGTGTACCCACATGGAGGGGTGCAAGCACACTTCCCTGGTGGAGACTTGCATGTGGAGGCTGCATGGGCAGGGACGAATCTGAAGACCTGCATTTGCAGTTCAGCTCTGCTACAAACTAAGCGATGCCATTTTCTAGGCTTATTTTCCTAGTAAGCTAGCAAGAAAGAAGTGGGGATATAAATGGGAACTGCACCAACTTGGTCATCACTCAGGACATGTACACTGAATTATCACACAGCATTCTATAAAACTGTAGAGTTAAAACAATAATTTAAGGTTAGGGTACAGCTCAGCAGCAAAGCACTTGTCTAGTGTGTGTGGAGCCCTGCTGAGTTCCATCCCCAGCACTACAAAATAAATAAATTTAAATGTTAAAACAAATGAGGATGGGGCATAAACCTGTGATCCCAGCACTAGGGAGGCTGAGGCAGGAGAATTTCCATGAGTTTGAAGCCAGACTGGGCTACATAATCAAGTTCAAGGCCAGCCTGCATTACATAGCAAGACCCTGTCTCAAAACAAACAATAACAACAACAACAACAACAACAAAAACAAATGAGAGGATTAAATTAGGCTGGTGGGGCTCAACTTTTGGATCATGAGAATGTCTTTTTTGCTGTTTTTTTGAGACAGGGTCTTGCTATATAGTTCAGGCTGGCCTTGAACTTATAACTCCAGGGTGCTGGGATTACAGGAATGGCCACCATGCCCTCCATGAGGTTATCTTTTAGTATCTCTCTCTCTCTCTCTCTCTCTCTCTCTCTCTCTCTCTCTATATATATATATATATATATATATATATATATATCAATGGGCCTCTCTGGCAGTATAGCATCTATGTCCCTTATTAAGCAAATCATACCAAAACTACAGCTGGACTTGACGCTCGGTGCTGGTATCTGTAAGGCACTGTGAGCTTAGTCCGCAGGCAGTGTTGACAGCACTGAGGGCTGTGAACTCTGTGGCCAGTAACTATTGCTGGTCTGCAGTCCTGTTTGTAAGCAGCGGCCTTGTGTGTTCCTAAGATGCTGAGATTTTTCTGTTCTCCATCCCCAAATCTCCTCCCCAAGTGCATCTATGTCTGCTAAGGATAAAAACTTAACAAGATTCCTGCCACAAGACAGACCTCATTTTCAGCCACTCACTTCTTGTTGTCTGCATCCACCAGGTCATTTTTCTTGGCATAATCAATGACACTCGCTCGAACCTCACTGGCCTCAAGAGTGCTCCCCTTCCTATAAGACAAAAGGTGCTGGGGTTGTTCCAGCCAGACCAAGGAGCAGACTGCGCATATCCAGATTCCTTCCTGCCCAGCAGCCCTCTCTCCTTGGCTTCTGACTTCTGTTTTCTTCTCCTTGGCTGACTGGAGTGGGCAGGATCGGGAAGGAGGCATGATGCTGATTTGGGAAGAAGGGAGATGGAGCGGAGCAGCGTTTGCCACTCAGGCTGAGAGGGGACATGTAGTCAGAACGCCCACCACACAGGCAGAGGAGGGCTACTCTCCAACACTCACTTGTGGCCAGACTCCTGGAAGAGCAAGGTCATGCTGGCGGGGACACAATACAGGGCTTTTATATCTGGAGGGTGATAGGGCTGTTCCCTGCTGGCTGCCTGCACAGTCTGAGAGGTTGGGGAGGCCTCTGGGATGACAAAGGATGTGATCCTAAAACCCAGCAGAAGGAAAGAAAAAACACATTCTGTACTGGTGTCCCCACAGTCCCCACTCAGGCCCAGTGCCAGGGCCCCCCCTGAGCTCCAGAGACCCACCCCCACACTCACCTCGGGTGCTTCCAGTCCACAGCCACAATGCTCTCCACCCCTCTGCTCAGCTCCTTTACCTGCACAATCTCCTCCTGTTGCATGTGCTGCAGGAACTTAGAGAGCTGGGGAGAGGGATGCGCAGGAGCCTCACTGACTCCATATATACCCTGAGCCTGGGGAGGCACCCGTCCCTGGTCCCTGGTCCCTGCCTCCTCCAGCTGGGACTGGAAGGCCCCCGTCCTGCAGATCAGGGAACGAGGAGCTGCCAGCGATGAACTGGTGACGCCTGCCAGAACTCTAGTCAGACATGAAGGGGCCACATGGGAACGTGGAGTGGGGGCCCCCACCTGCCTCAGCCCAGGGAGTTTCTCCTTTCCCCTTCTACCTAGAATCAGAGCACCTGACTCCAGCCTGAGCCTGCAGAGGGCTGCCCCAGTGTCCATCCAGCTCTTAGTGTGGACGCAGACATGAGAACTGCTTACCTTTTTATAGCTCGACTTCTTTATGTCCAGCTGTCGTCCTTCAGGGCTGAAGACAGACAGAAAAGGCAAGTTAAGCTAATAAAGCAAAGGGTGGGGCCTGCCTGATGTGAAGAGGAGGAAGGCGGCCTCAGCCTCCCCGCGCCCATGTCCACTCCAGGGCTCCTCCTGGGGGATGCAGACTGCAGGCCACACTGAGCCAGCAGTATCCAACAGAAGTCTCTGTGAACTTGAAATGTGCCTGTTTTGCTCAAGAACCTGTATTTTAAGTTTTATTTACTTTTAATTAATTTAGACTTAATTGGTTATTTGTGGCTATCAGTTACCATATTAGATACTTTATTGATTGATTGATTGACTCATTCATTCATTCATTCATTCACTCATTTATTTTTGGTACAAGGTAATCAAACTCATGACCTCGAGTGTGCCGCTAAGCTAAATCCCTGGCCCTAGATACTGTTTTAGATTCCTCTTAAATCAGAAAACTTTCTGCAGCCTTAAAAATTCCACTGTCCAGCTGGGGATTTAGCTCAGTGGCTCAAGTGCTTGCCTGGTAAATGTGAGGTCGTGAGTTCAATCCTCGGTACTAAAAAAAAAAATCCACTGTCCAACAGCGCGTTCACACTGTGGAAAGCCGCTCTAGAGCAGAGGTTGGCCAAATGTACCCTGCTGCCCAACGGAGCTAAACCCTTTATTTATCTATGGTCACACTGGCATACAATGGCAAATAACAACAGTTGTAACAGAGACCCTGTGGCCTGCAACACCTAAAATATGTAATCTTTGGTCCCTTACCGAAAAAGTTAGCTGACCTCTGCCCTACAATAATTAGGTTTTGAGTAGAGGTTCTTGATGAAAGTTGTCATCTTCCTCTCCTCCCAGAATTTGTACCTCCCAAAACACGTGCTCAGTGGCAGTAGGGTCTCAGAGAGGCCTTTTGGAACCCACACCAGTTCACATCTGTCTCAGCAAATACCCCAGGACCCCTTCCCCAGGCAGCTGTAAGCCTGAAGGTCAGGACAAAGGACTCAGGGGACTACCCCACACTCCAACGTCTCACTTACATGGGTGCCTTAATGAAGCCCGCAGGCAAACTGAAAACCGTTTCTAGAGATACAGACCCAGAGTCTCAGAAAGTGAGACATTCAATCCAAGGGTGAAAAACAACAGCAAGCCTCCCGACACACCAACATGAGAAGAGCGTGACTGCCTAGCCGGCTGTGCACTCTCTATAGCGCTCCTCTGAGTACTGGAAACCCACAAACTAGCTGCAGTCTGCCTTGGTTGTGCTTCCACAGCTCTGTCCTCAAGAAGCAGTTTTATCCAGGAAACCCTGCCTTTCCCGGTGGTTCATGTTCTGGGTGGGCCAGGGGCCTCCCAGCTCCTCGTTTTCCAGGTACAATCCAATCTGTCCCTCCAGCACTTCAGAAGTGCAAGGGGTGAAGCATCCCAAGAAGCCTCCTGACAGAGAGGCTGCCAGAGACTGCCTGTGCAGGACGCTGCCTGATTCACGAGCAACAGCCCAGAACCACCACTGCAGAGGTGGCATTCAGAGAACCTTGAAAATAGCAACGTTGCATTCCCACACAACCTGTCACTGGCTCAAATAGATGTTATTAAAACTCAGAACTGAATTTTGTTGCCAGAATGCCCTCCATTCTTCCCACAGCATGGCCCTCAATCAGCCCCCCACTATCCTGTCCAGCTCCAGTAAACCACAAGTGAGACCCAATCCCAGCTGCCAGCCCACAAAGCGCCTTCCATACCAGCAAGAGAACATGTGGCTGCCAAGGAACGTGCTTGTGAGAAGGGGGAGGTCGGCTTTCTTGACTCGGCACTTCAAGGCCTGCAGGAAACACTGCTGTAACAGGTCATCCATTTGCTCTGCAAGGCACAGACAGGAAGCACACCCTCCTGAGGGCCACGGAGTGCCTCCCTGCCCCTCCCCTCTGGCATCCCAGGGCCCATAGCTCCCAGACTCTGGATCACTGTGCCTTGACCCAGAGAAGGGGGTCAAGCCACAGAGTCCCACCAAGCCAGGAGCATTCACCCAGAGAAGTCAGAAGACACCTTGGGGCACTGTGGCTAGAAACAGCCCAGATCAGGGAGGACTGGCACCCAGGGATACAGAACTTATGCAGAAGGTATCAGAGGCAAGAAGCTACAGGGCTGCGCGGCTCTACCCTCTCCAGAAATGAGGCTTGCCCGGCCCCTCCCAGATCTTCAGCGCCAAGCTCAGCAGTGACGTGCAGGTCTCCTGAGCTGAGAGGAGGGGTGGGCCTCCTGCTTCAGAGCCATACCTTGAAGCGATCTCCCATCTGTGGGGCCTGGGCTCGGGTCCCGGGTGCTGCCATCTTCTGAGGCTTCTGGGAGGGAGCCCTCCCTGTGCCCTTCCTCTCCCTGCATGGCCAGGACTCTCATGTCTCCCTGCACCTTCCCTTCACTGACATCTGCAGCATCCTGCACCGGTGGAGCAATGGATGGTGGAGAGGACTTGTCTCCAGATCGCCTGGAAAAATCTCCCGTCAAACACCAAACGGCAGCCACAGCTCAGCTCCCACCCACCCCTGGAAGTCACCAGGAGCTCAGAGTCAGCCAAGGCAGGAACATCCCACAGAAAGAGAAGAGCCTGTGCTCTCAGAACAACTCTACTTCAGTTCAGGGCCCACAAAAGGTCCACGCCTCTGTTTCCTCATCTCTGAAATGGGGAAAACAATTCTAGCTTCCTCTCCAACCCAAAGGAATAACTATTAATAGATATCCTGACACAAAGAAAAAGCAGTTAAAAATAAACCTCTATGCTGGGCATGGGAGCCCATGCTTATAATCTCAGCAATCAGGAGGCTGAGGCAGGAAGATTGCTGTTTGAGGCCAGGCTGAGCTTCATAGATGAGCTCAAGGCCAGCCTGAACTACATAGTGAGACTCTGTCTCAAAAACCAAACAAAAAAAACAAAAACAAAAACAAAAAAAACCCTAAAAGCATTCCCTTTGTATGAGTGAAAAAGAATAAAGCACTTTGAATTAAACAACAAAAAGACACCAAATGCAAAAGCAAGTGTGTTGGTGGACACCCATAATTCCAGCACTCTGGGAGCCTGAGGCAAGAAGATCACAAATTCAAACCCAGCCTGGTCAACTTAGCGACTCAACAAGACCTTATCTCAGGATAAAAAGTTTAAAGAGGGTTAGGGATACAGAAGGCTCCTGGTTCAATCCCTAGTACTTAAAAAAAGATTGCAAATACATTTTCAAGCTCCTGTGTTAAATCAAATGCAATCTAATTTGCAGGGCTGAGATTACTGCGGTTTATTCCTAAACCTTAGGAACACAGGATAAAAAATGATGCCACATAGCACAGAATGCAGAGGTAAAAAGCTTTATCTTAGCCTAGATTATGTAAATCAAACCAAGCTTTAACTGGAAGCCGCAGTAATGTTGATTAGGATTCCTAACCCTGAGAGGGAAGTGTCTGGTCAGGCTACTCTGACGGCCAAGTGCCATAGCATTTTATACGCAGGGTAGGAGGGCAAGGCAGCTGCTGATGCAAACAACCTAAGCCAGGACCATGACTGCAGGACCTGACTGAGAACCAAAACAAAGGTGCTAGGACAGCTCAGTCACTGCCCTCAGACACTGGTGAAAAGTGAGTTTACGCCCGGAGGGCCACAGCACTGACCAGTACACAGTTACTGCTTTGGTAAAATGACAAGGGAATAACCTGAAAGCAATCTGCAAGGTGGCTCTGGAAAGCAAATGTTATGGTCAGAATGTATGAATCTCCACGGGACCTGAATACATAAAAGTAGTCAGTTACCCTGGGCTTTGAGGGTCTGTCTTACTTTGCTATAGATTCAGAAGAACATGGCATAGGGTCTCGGGACTCCTCAAAGTGTGTGGCAGGAAAAGCCTGACTGAACAGTTATTTAAAAATGAGTTTCACAGGCTGGGGATTTAGCTCAGAGGCATAAGCGCCTGCCTTGCAAGCACACAGTCATGAGTTCGATCCCTGGTACCAAAAAAAAAAAAGTTTCACTAACTGCAAAAGTATTCCAGGTCTAGAATTCTAACACTCGCCTAGAAAAGCGTCAAAGTTCTTGCTAATTTCTTGCCTGAACTGGAAAAATATAGTTTCCCCACATTTGGCAAAGAATTGAAGTGGAGTAAACAAATTGCCTAAGGCTGTGGCTGAACCCAAACCTGCCTCTGGGATCTCAGCGCTGTGCACTTCACCCAGCCCAGCTCCCGCGCACAGAGGAAATACTGTACCCACCACAGGTGGTCCTGGTAAGTGTGGAGCACCCAGAAGCCCCTTCCTTTCAGGCCTGCGGCCAGCATCTCAGCGGTGGACAGGGCAGCCACTCCGATCGCTACGGGCGCTCTAGGAAGAAGCAGGCCAGAGTCCAGGCTGAGGGGCAGCCCCGAGAGGGCAGGCAGCAGATTTTCAAAGCTCCCTCCCACCGGGGCCAGCACTCCTCACAAAGCTAAGCTCCGCACAGCCTCAGTTCTCTGGTGACCTATAAATATTCCAACTTTCAAACATCCCTTGGCCAAATCTTCCCCTAAGTAACGCCCCTGCCGACATAGTTATAGCGTTTGTTTTATTCCTATTAGTAGTTTAACCCAAGCACAAGGATAATGAAATTTCCCTTCTTTTAACTTCAAAACTATAAGAAATCATAGCCATCATTCTAATGAGGAAGTTCAGGGGGAGACAATTCACATGTAGCTCAGCGGCATAGCACCTGCCTGGCAAGCACGAGGCCCTGAGTTTGAGTCCCAATACAAAAAAAAAAAAATCAATCAATCAGTCAGGCTCAAAAAGGCACAAGAAAGAGAACTGCTGTTGCTTGGTTATCCAAAGTCCAACGAGAACTCTCTGCCACCCTAGTGTTTCTCAAGGGTCGATCACACACTGCCAGTGAGGTAACAGGCAAAATGCACTACCCCGGCAAAGCAGCCTGACCACAAGGGAGGAGGTTCAAGAGCTCCCAACATCTAAACTTAAAACTTGTTTTACTGCAGTGCTGGCTCCACTTACTGGCGCTATAACAGGTCAGTTCCTCTGACAGAAACTTTGAATTTGGCTTCTTTCCCAGTTATTAAGAGACATCTTTTTCCTCTGTCCCCAACAAAGGTGAATGGCTTGGGATCTCCAGTCTTGTTGTTGTTGTTGTTGCTGTTGTTGTTTGGTACCAGGAATCAAACTCACAACCTCGAACCTGCCAAGCAGGCACTTGTACCACTGAGCTAAACCCCCGACCAACCCTGGATCTCCAGTTTTGAATGTGACTTATATTTTTAACAAACCTGCTTGCTCACCCACCCCTACCACGAACTATCCCCAATGCCCCTCTTTATCTACTTTCTAAAACTGAGGTGTGTGAGCCAAACAGCCATTAATGTAGTTAGAATAGTAGTGGAAACTATGGAGTGGGGAGGGAGTAAGGAAGGGAAAGGAAAAAATGAGAAAAGGAAAATAAAATGGAAACAGTTTTGTAAATAAGGGCAGAAGACAGCTTGAAAAGAAGGAAGGTGAATGGGAAAACAGGAGGAATCAAGATATATCATGTATACGCACAAATTTCCTTTGATGAATGTGATCATTAAGTATATCTAAAATGTACCAATAAACTTAATGAAAGGCAGGCACATATTTTAAAAAGGACCAAAAAAAAGGACAGTAGAGAGAAAATTAATGACCTACCATTCTTTTCAACTTGATTTCTACTACAGGTAAACAAGAAAGGAGTCTAAGTACGTGGTTCCAAAAAGTTCAAGGAAGGTAAGTAGCAAAACTAAGATCTTTACATTGGACCTGGTGGCACAGGTCTGTAATCCCAGTCCTCCGGAGGCCACGTCAAGGAGACCATATGTTCAAGCCCAGCCTGGGCAACTTAGTGACTTAACAAAACCGTATCTCAAAATAAAAAATAAAAGGGGCTGGGGATGTAGCGCAGTGCTGCGCTTAGTAGCTCAGCCTTGGGTTTGATCCCTAGAACCATCAAAAACAAAGACAAAAAAACCAACTTTAAACACAGACCCCTGTGGTGCCTGTACTCTCTCCTTCTCTCTCAAAGAAGCAATGAAATAACGAAATGCAATTCTTCATCCATTAGGATGGTACAAATGAAAACACTGCAGTGCTGGTGTGAGTAGGCTATATATGCTACAGGTAGCAGTAAAAACTGGTACTTCTTTTTAGGGAAATATTACTGTTTTTTAAAATTTACAGTAGAAAAATATTGGCACTTGTGTTTCTAGAGTCATAAGAAGATACCGTTTGTAATAAACACAAATCATAGGCAACCTCACTGCCCACCAGGATAAGATCTCATGCATCGCCACAGGTCAGGTGCAGAGATCTGGCAGTATGTTTGCCAGTATGGAACACGTCCACGCTATATGGAGGGAAGAAACAATATATACACGGTGTAACTTAAATATATATACCCCAGATCACGTATATTCATACACATGTCTACACACATCAAAATAATGGTTTCTTTGAGAAGGGGACGATGGGGCAAAAGGTCTTTAATTTTCAGAACTGTTCATAAAATTACTTCTTAATTTATGTTTAAAAAGCAGCAGCATGGGCTGGGGATTTAGCTCAGTGGCATAAGCGCCTGCCTGGCAAACAAGCACAAGATTGTGAGTTCGATCCCTGGTCAAAAAAAAAAAAAGGCAGCAAGGTGATGGTTGAATAACTCTGTAACCACACTAAAAATCATTCCATTGTATATGTAAATCAGGTAAATTCCATGGTATGTAAACTGTACCTCCATAAAGGCATTAAAAGTAATTAGGAGACAGGGATGATAATGTGGCTGATGGGGGAGGAAGTGTGAAGGGGCTAAAAGACAAGGAAAGACCAAAAGAATGTCAAAAAAGGAAGCTAGAAGACATGACAGCTAAACACAATGTGCTATCATAGACTAGATCCTTGAATGGAATGAAGGAAAACTGCTGGGGCTGTATGAATAAAGTCAGCAGTGAGGTTAACAATAGTGTCCCAATATTCAGCCCTTAGTTGTGAGAACACCATGGCTATGTGAGAAGTTACCGTTAGAGAAAGCTGGGTAAAGAGCATATCGGAACACTATTATATTTGTTACTCTTCTGTAAATCTAAAAAAAAAAACATTTTTTTTTTTCAGCACTGGGGCTTGAACCCAGTGTAGACTGAGCTACATCCCCACCCCCTTTTAAAATTTTGAGACAGAGTTTTGCTAAGCCCCTAAATTGTCCAAGCTAGATTTGAATTTTTGACCCTTCTGCCTCAGCCTCCCAGAATACTTGGATTATACACATGTACCATCATGCCGTGCTTAACGTTACGTAAGTTTTTTGAAAAGCAGCAGCCAGCTGGATGTCATAGCACAAACCGGTAATCTCAGGACTCAGGAGACTGATGCAGGAGATGATTAGCTCAAGGCCAGCCTGGACTATACAGCAAGTTCCAGGCTGGCCTGGACTACACAGTGAGCCACAATATCCTCCACCTAGACACAGACACTCCACAAGTTCACTGCCTGCCCCATACCCTACCCTCTGCTTCTTCCAGAAGGACCTGTGTTTTCTCTCAATACTTTGTCCATATGCTTTGGAAGTTGCCATTTCCCTCTGCCTCCCTTTTACCTATGTTTCTCCCCAAAAGGCACCACTGCCTGTCACAGTACCTGTTCCCCACCAAGGCAATGGCACAGAGGTCGCCCTTCTGTACCTGAGGCAGACCAGCAGGGGGCACCATTAGTCCTGGCAGCATCAAATCTGCAGCAAACAAAAGCATCACAACTTTCTGCATTCATCTTATTCCACCTTTTATTGCGTCATTTATTCATTCACTTTACCCAGAAACATTGATTAGGAATCAGTTATGCTATTCACAATGAAAATTTTAAACAGCAACTTGAATGTCAGCTCTCCTTTTGGGGTCTAGCGGTTAAATAAAAGCACGGGCTGAGTGTCTTATAATTTATCTTGTGCTGGTTTCCTAAATTCAGCTTTGTGATTTAAAGCACAGTTGGTGCCAGGCCACAAAGTACTTTCACATCACTTATCTCATAAAAGGTTTACAACGGCTTCAGAAAAGCCCAGAGAACTCACGGAACCAACCAACTGAGAGGGCTAACACACACATGGGAGAAATTCCATTGTTGACCATATGAACACAGGAAATGGGCAAACTTATGCAGTCAGTTGGCCTTTACTGAGCAGATTTCAGGTAATAGCTAGAATATAGGAAAATCCACTTACCTGCTCCCCCTACCAGTTTTTCGAGGACTAAAGGCCACGTTGTGAAGGTTGGCAGAAGATCCGGATAGGACCATAGTGTGTACACTGCAACAAAGAGACATAGAAAACACTACCAAAAAGTCAGTGTGCTGGAGAACTGCCAAAACCTAATTTTGGTCACTTTACAGGAAACGAATTCAACTCAAGGTTAGAAAAAGGGCTGGGGATTTAGCTTGGTAGTGGAGCACTTATTTAGCACACTTCAGGCCCTGAGTTCAAATCCCCTGTGCGAAGGCAGGGGCAGCTGTCAAAGCTGGAGAGAAAGCTGGGAGCGAACGCCCAAAGAAGTTTCCTTTATGAGGCAGGCAGAGACTCAAGGCATTGTGTCACCTGAGATTTGAAGGCACCTATTGCTCCATCTGGATAGCAGCAGAAATAAATGGCCACAGAGGATTAAAGTAGGAGAGAGTAAGCAGCCAGCCGCCCTGGAAAGTGACTGTGGTCTGCCAAGCTGCGGCCACCCCAGGGCGGAGAAACCAGAAGCAAGAGCGTCTCCTGAGATCCGCGCCATGCTGGAACTTAGGGGGCTGAGCCAACCAGTAAGCAGCCTGCTGCCTACTGGGGCGCAGGCTTAGAACCAAAAATACCACATTCCCCTCCTCCCCCGTTAACAATTGGGATCCAGGGATCTGGGTATCTCTTAGCAGGTGACCATATTTGGTACAGCAAGTTGGGAGAGTCTCCTTCTACTATCTCTGAAGGCAGGTATTTTTATCACTGTTTTGCTTTGTCCTGATTAACGGTGTTGCTCTATTCAATACTCTGTGTTGATGTGTTCTATAATTTGTATTTCTTTGATTTTGCTGTACCTAGTAGAAGAACAACTATTGTGAAGACAATGAGGTATACAATGTTGCCTGTTACTGTTGTCCTGGTGACCTGCTGTGATGTTCTGTGCCAATTTCACTATATTGTCTCAATTGGCTTTATTCCATCCTGTTTTTTTGTAACTGTTTGCAGCCTCACTGTGTGTTCACTTTGTATGTCTTAATTTTGTAACATGAACAGCTATTTCTGGGAGGACAGTATGTGGTTTGTCAACTAGTGATTTATGCTTTTTTTTGAGGTTTTGTATTGTCTACCCGTTTTTCTGTATTGCTTTTTTTTCTCTTTAAATAAAATTAAAAAAAAAAAGTAGGAGGAGAAAACCAACAGCACTTTCATTTTTAACCTCAGAATCAAGTGACATAAGAGCAGGGAGTCAGTGTGTAGGGAATTTTGAAACTTTCTCATGTTTTTTATTTTATTTCCCATTTCCATAGTGATGAGTGGTAAAAGCCTTAGTTCAGAAAGGGTCTGGCAAAGCAGAGAAGCAAGGAAAGAGGAGTGGCCTAAGGAGACTGTACTGGACTAGTGTAGCCAACCTTGAAGGAAGAAAAGTCCCATGAAACAAAGCGGGTATCAGTAGTTACGGCAAAGGGAAAAGAAGGCTGAGTCCCTGAAATCTGTGACAAAGAGAGAAAACAAAATTCTAGAGAAACAGGCTGAGCCGAAGCATAAATCTCTGAGAGACATCCTAGTTGAAGATATCAGGAAGACAGGTAGATAGTTTAACTAATCTAGCTGCTCCTCTAACACAGTACTTCTCCTCAGTGTTTTAAGAAAATCTTATTACAGGAAGTTTTAAGGAATCATTTTACATACTCTGAAATTCCATCCTTTGCAAGACCTCTGCTCTATCTCTAGTTAATCCACTGTAAACTCTTTTTTCTCAGCACTTCCCTTCGTAAACATCTCTGTGTATGTGACAGTGTGTGTGTGTGTGTGTGTGTGTGTGTGTGTGTGTGTGTGTTTCCCATAGCAGTTTCTGGTCTGCTATGGGACCCAAATGTGGAAATGCTAGGCCTGCCAACATCCTGAGGGATAGACTTTGGAGATCTATGGGAGGCCAGTTAATGAATAAACAGAAAGAAGCAGTGTTAGGCAAGGACTGTAGTTGCAGCCTCTGCACTGTTATTATACCTGTAGGATACAGATTTTTCTCCAGTTCAAACAGGATAGGGTTGCCACCACTGGTGTACACAGTCACAGTGTCCCCTTTGTGAGTGTACAACTTCACAACGTTGAGTTCTTCCTTGCCAGGTATTAACTCAGAGACCTGATCTGTTCCAAGGGTGGCAAAAGCAGCTGTCACATCAGCTCGAAGCTTTCTCCTGCAGAAAGCATACCAGCACCATGAATGCTATTCGACAGATTTTAATAAATATAGAGAATTTGGAAGGACTCATTTATAAAGGCCATGGAAAGACTGCCTGGTTTCTGACGCCCTGTTCTTATACACTGCTCCAAAATCCTAATCTCTTTCTCATCTTTTGTCTCCTCTATTTTCACACGTTCCTGTCTTTCCATTTTATGGGTAGGAAAACAGAGGTTCAGGAAGCAAAGTCTGCCTGACAGAGGATACCCAACCCTACCTTCTTGACTTCATGCTTAGCACTCAGGTCCACTCCTTTCTCAAATGTTTGGCAAATTTGTTGGCTTATGATTAAATTGCTATACCATGGCACCAAAAATGTCATATATAGAACACTGGTTTCAAAATCCCCAACAACATATTGTTTCTGTATTTGAGACATCCCTATTTCCTCCCACCTCATACTCCAGCCTATTCTCCTAACACAAGGATTCACTGGGCAGTTTTTTCTCCTAATTTTTTAGTTCTCAGTGCCCTATTCGATCTCTCCCAAAGAGCGCTAAACTCTGCGGCGGGCGGGAACCTTGTATTCCTTCATTTTTACACCTTTCGCGACACTGTTCAGTCTGTGGTCAGTAAAAGTGGGTTGAATTACATTTCTTTTAATTTCACCAGAATATCCAACAGACAGCCTGGCAGATAACTCATCCTCTCCCCGTGCCCGCCGGAGTCCCTCCCTCGCTGTCCCCATCGGCCTGGCTCCAGGAGGTCGGCGGCGCTGCCCACCCAGACTGTGGGCCATCTGGGTCGGGATGGCATCCCGGGGCCTCGTGGGGTGCAGCAAGTGCCTGCTCTCCCTCACCTGTCCGATCCCTTGATGGCCGTGTTAGACCTGACCCGAAAGGCCTTGGCGAACATGTCTGCTGAGCCAGCGAGGAGGAGAGCCGGCGCGCACAGAAGCCAGGCACTGTCAGGAAAGCGAAGGCGTGGAGGTTCCTGGGCCCGCAGCGCTGGGGGCCGCCATGCTGGGGGACCCGGCCGCGAATAGGGACCGGCTGGAAACGCAGGTTGCGCAGCTTTTCGGCCGTGACCACTGCGCAGGTCGCGGCCGCCCCTAGTGGAAAGATAGGGGACTGCATCAGGGTCCGCGGCGGGGGTGGGAGTGGGACGTCCCTTCCCGGGCAATCACCCATTGTTTCCATGGTCGGCTCTGGGCCCGTAGATGTGCGGTACCCAGACGGCAGCGATATCAGTTTAATGCCTGCCCTTCCACTCCCTCAGCTCTGCTAACTCCCACTCCATTCACTTTGTTCTCATTCCACAAAATGAGTTGAATTTAACTTTTATTAAAGTTGTAGGCCTTGTGAATGTCCCCCCGCCCCCGAAATGGGGATTGAACAAGAGCCTGAGCATGGACCTACATCCCCATCCACCTACTCCTTTTTTTTAGTTTTGATTTTGAGACAATCTGGCTAAGTTGCCTAGGTGGAACTCAACTTTTGGATCCTCCTGTCTCAGCCTCCCGAAGTCTAGGCATGGGCTCTCCCACCAGGCCATGTATTTCCTTTTCTCTAGCCTTCCTGTCCTTTCTTTTCTAGTGAATCCGAAGGAGGAGAATTCAACTTACTTAACCCAGTGAAACTGACTGGGCACTCACTGGTCAGATGTGACTGTTAATCATGATTGTGTCAGTTTGAATGGATTAAGAAACACCTATCAGATTAGTGAAGCAGTTTCTGGTTGTTGTAGATTGGCATAACGGATGCCATCTTGAGCCCTGCATTTAACTAGTGCCCTGTATTTGACTCAGGAAGAATGGAAAATAACTCAGGGTGTAAGTCCCATGAGAAAAGCAGAATGCGCTGTACCCACAAGAGAAAAATTAACCTGCTCAACAAAAGAAGCAGGATACAGGTGTCAACCAAAAATTAATGTAAGATTCCGGCTACATTGTTTCCAACAGAAGGACTTTTTGTGATTCTGTCTTTTAAAAGCTCTGTAACTGTCCAGTTTGGTGCCACTCTGAAACTGCTGGGGAATTTCAAATGTATCAGTTTGGCTGCTTGGATTCCTATATTATTGTCCACGAACCCACTTCAGTTGTGTCTATGGACGACTGACATACAGGTCAGTAAGCTGAATGAGAGAGACCCACCTGGGTTGTGGGTGGCATCAACCAATCAACTTGTAACCTGGATGGAATTTTTAAAAAGGGAAGAATAAGAAAGTGTGCCGTTTTTGGAAACCTCCAATCTTCCTGAGCAAGCAACACTTTGCTACCATTGCCTTTGAATGTTGGTCTCCAGGTCTCCAGTTTCACTAGCTTTCTAATGCAGATTCACCCTGGTGACTCTCCAGTGAATTTCCAGGCCTTCAGCCTTGGGTTGGTGCTATTTTTGTGCATGTACATATGTGTGTGTGCACATGTGCATGTGTGTGTTTTGAGATAGGTCTCACTATGTGGTTCAGGCTGGCCTTGAATTCACAGCAATCCTCCTGCCTCAGCCTCCTGAGTGCTGGCATTACAGGTGTGTGCTATCGTGCCTGGCTTGGGGCTGTATTCTTGGTCCCTCTTATTCTGTGGCTTCCATCTCCTTGGGTGGAGAAGCTGCAGCCTTCAGCTGTACAGTTGCCCAGCTCCAGTGTACAGACAGCCATACAGCCACAGCCACAGTGAAATCTTCCCCCTTGGATACTGTAAGTCTTTTCCTTCCAAGCAAGGTGCATATTTTCTGATTTGGGGAATAAGAGTATGGGCATCTTTTGGGGACTATTATTCCATTCATCAAGTTTCAGAGTCTGTAATCAGAGGAAACTGTATGTCACAGAATTCGAAGCTCTCTTCTGTCTACTCTGGGCTTCCTGCCTGGCACCGTGCAGTGGTCAAGATTCTCGCTAAATTGCTAACTTGTATTGGCAGAATTCAGACTTTGACCGTCCAGCCTCAGCCTTGCAGAGAGCGGAGATTAGAGGTGGGGTATCTTCCTAATGTATACATCTGAGCCAGTTATGATCACTTTCTTTTCTTGTAATTTTAATTTTTTTTATTTTAAAGGGGGTAAAATTAAACACAACAAAACAGAACAAAATGGGACATAAGAAAGCATAAACTTCAAAGCTAGACAACCAGAGATCTTCACTATCTATCACACTGTCTCATGTTTTCTTCCAAATAGTTGTCCGTATCTTCGCCTACGAGAATTCATGTGAAACAACATAGTCAACCTCTCAAAAGATGTCCAGATCACTGGTTCCCACTTGCTAACAGGGGTGAAGGGGGCGGCAGGCTCATGGCCACTCACCAGGGATGGGGGTAGTTGCTTGGTTTCCCCGTACCTCGGGTCCCAGCACAGCACAGGTCTCAGGAGACACCCGTGTCTCCCTCTCTGGGTCCCCGAAGCCTGCCAGGCTCACAGCTGCTCACCAGGGAGGGGAGTAGTTGCTTCTAAAATTTATCCTTTAGTAAGCTACTTCTTTTTTTTCTTTTTTTGGGGGGAGGGTACTGGGGGATTGAACTCATGACCATGCAATTGCAAGGCAGACACTTATGCCATTGAGCTAAATCCTCAGCCCCTGTAATCTATTTCTTTCTGATGAATTGACCATTACATTTCCAAAGTTCTGAAATGGCCAACAGACCAAAGAAAGATTTCTCTTTAGGATCCTGTTTGAAACCAGCAGCTATAGCAGGGCCAAACGATCACTTTCTCAGGGTTCCACTGATTGTTTCTGAGGTGCTTGGAACCCTCATCCAGGGCCTCACACCTGCTAGACAGGTGCTCCACCACTGGGCTCCACCCCGCGCCCTTCCACCAGCGTTTGAAGATCCTGAAACAGTTGCAGTTTCCGGTGTATTACAGGTTCCTTACAACTAACTTCAAAAGACTGCCAGGCATCTTCCAGGAGATTGAGCGCCAGCAGTGTGGAGAACAGTAGTGATACTGAGCTCCTCGAGAATGGGGCTTTGGCGGGAAGCAAGGGTACACACAGTGTGGTGCTGCTCTGCTGGGTTCTGGAGACTCCTGCTAAGTCCTCCTTAGACAAGAACCCAGCTCTGCTGCTAGGGAAGAGGTGCTCTTTGAAGAAACGCTGGAAAACACTTAGATTACCCAAGTCAGGGACCCCTGGAGCTCCAGCACCCTCAAGGAGCCCACCTGCCCTTGACCATGGGAGCAGCAGGTGTAAGTTAAATGAGGTCTCTATTTCCCACGTTAGAGGCCAGAAGTGGGGGCAGGAATGCTTCCGCTTGGCTCTGGAAACTGTGTCTTAAACACAGACTGCAGCTGAAGTGACTCAGAAGCAAGCAGAAAAACTTGTGGGGGCAAGTCCCATTCAACTGTGGCGTAGTAAAGAGCCGTCCACGGAAGTGCTAAGAGCAAGGATTATTACTAGAATTTTGCAATCTTAGAGGTGGAAGAGACTTTCACAAGAATCTAGTTCAAACTTTTTGTTGCCATGGAACTCTTTTCTTCAAACAAAAGCTTCAAAGAGCTCCCAGCACAAACGCCTATAGAAGCAAGATTGCTCCGGCTGCCGGGGAGGGCAGAGGAAAGGAACAAAGAAAAGGCTGATTTATAAAATCATAAAAATATAAAAGGCCATCTGGAAGAAAATCTTTTTTATTAATGTTCATATCCTAAAGACACTAAAGCAATACTGATCACAAAAAATAAAATTCCCCCAAATGGACTGATTGTTAACTTATAGCGTAGATCTTATAGGTGGTTAAGTGTTTAGGGACATTTTCACTTGGAGACAGAGAACATGACTTTTAGTCACATGGAAATGAGCGTTGGGTGGAAATTTTAAGGTTTATAGGACTGATACGCAGTTTTAAAACAAGTTCCCAAGTCCCACCAGAGGGCGCCCGCGTTAGGCGTTTTGAGGTTTGGTTTCTGGCGGGTCAGGCGGCCTCCTGCTCAGTGAATTTAGGAAATCCAACTGTATGCGAACGCGTTCGAGAACAGGCTGAACCTCCTTCCCTCTCAGTTTCCTTCCAACAGTCAAAGTCTGATTTCCTCGGTTTTACTAAGAAATCTAGACTTTTCAGGAAGGAGGGAAAAAGGGCCTTCACAACATATTCTAACAACAACAACAACAACAACAAAAGCAGAAAGAGCCTTCCAAGGGGCCGGGGGAAGCTGGAAGCCTGTGCTTCTGAACCTTCTTGTCCGGACTTCGCCACTAAGTGACTCTAAGGAAGCATGACTTCTCAGGCCTCAGTTTCCCCCTGTGTACAATGGTTCTTTGTGCCCGACCATCGCTGCACGCTGTTACAGGAGAGTTAGACAAAACCTGGCTTCAATTCTGGATGCCAGATAAATCAGTAATAGAGAGACGTCTCCCGGTGTAGCGAGGTTGCGCCTCTGCCTCCGGAGTGCTCCCTGCTCCGCGGCGGTGAGGAAGTCTGATATTCAGGAGAGACGTTTTAGAACTCCGAGCTGCCACGTGCAATTTAACAGCAGCCCGGGAGGGCGGGCAACACTTCTGGGGCTTTCACCAAACCTCCGCCCGGGTTCACCCGGGTCTGCCCCGAATAAGCTCTGAGGTCCCATGACTGCTTTGGAGACCCTGCAGCCCCGCCTTCCGCCCGCGGCCCCGCCTTCCGCCCGCGGCCCCGCCTTCCGCCCGCGGCCCCGCCTTCCGCCCGCGGCCCCGCCTTCCACCCGCGGCCCCGCCTTCCACCCGCGGCCCCGCCTTCCACCCGCGGCCCGCCCCCTCGCGTAAGTGCGTATTTGCGCAAGGGCGTTTCCCGGGGCGTGCCGCAGTTGCTAGGCGACTAGGCCGCTCCCCCGCCCGCCCCTCAGCGCTGTCTGCCTCCTCCCGCTGCCGGACGGAGCGGAGGCGCGCGGAGCTGCAGAGTGTGGCGGAGAGTCCCCGGGGAAGCGTCGTGCCCCGGAGGCAGCCGTCCCAACGCAGGTGCCCTTGCCCCCGCGGGGGTCCCCGAATTAGCGATGGGGGGCACGGCTCACGGGCCGGGACGGAAGGATGCGGGGCCGCCCGGGGCTGGGCTCCCGCCCCAGCAGCGGAGGTAACGGCGCCTGGGGTAACGGGCTGGGGGCGCCCGAGGGAACGCCTGGCGCTGGCCCGCGAGGCCAGGGTGCGGGGAAGCCTGGGCTGGAGGCTGGGGGAGCCCCTAACCGGACGGACGGCCCCACCACCACGTCCTCTTCCCTCCCCAGGCCAGCGTGAGCCTCCAGGATCTCGGAAGCCCTGGATCAGAGTGCATGGCCAGGGACTTCGCACACACAGGACTTTCTGTGTGGCTTTTTAGCAAACCTGGGGAGCCGGGAGCACTGGCTTTGAAATAATCCCTGTTGCTCAGAGCGCTTACCACGACTGAACTCTTGGGGCTTTGCCGTGAAGGGTGCGGTCTGGCTTTGAGTATGCAGGTGAGGGGCAGTGCTGGGCAGGGCGTCTGCGGATCCCATTTTGAGAGATCCTCCCCCCCTCCCCACATACACCTTGCATTGTATTTGCTGCCTAAATGCAGACCCCACCCCCACCCGTTTGCGCGGAGACTTCCCGTGGTTAATTTCTTCCGTTAATCTTGCAGGTTTTTATTTCTGTAAATGTGGATGCCTGTCCTTGTTTGTTTTATCAGGCCATGGCAAAGGGTATGCCACATCCAGAATAATTGGTTTTTGACACTGGAGTATTTCGCTGTTAAAGGTAGAAATAATTCTATCAGAATGTGAGCTTGCTTTTAAAAGAGAACCTTACAAAAAACATTTGTGCTTTTTTTTAATACCTTCTGCATTCCTTTAATATGCTAATCAGACAAACTCTAGAACTAATTTTACAAAACAGTTTTTAAAGGCAACGAGAATTTTCCCGGTTATTAAAAAATTTTTTAAAAGCATCCTCTGCAAGATGGTTATTGTTACATTCATGATATATCATATAAAATGATAGCAGGGACCTGGGAAATCCATGTTCTTGGTAGCAGATGTGATACATTATTCAGGGCCATCTTGTGGATTAAAGAAATCCTGTCTGTCTTTTGTGTTTCCTTGCGGTGGAGTGGCCACAATGTTAAAGAACAGAGAAATGATTCTTAATTTTTTTTTAGCATTTTAGTTCTCTTGTCTACCAGGAAGGGAAGTGGGAAGAGAAGTGAGATTCATCATCAATTCATGATTAAAGCATCTCTTTCATGTTAACTGTAATATTCACTGTATTTTTCTGTAAGTTAGGTAGATACAAGTAAGTAAATAAATAGAAGAGAGCCCTGAAAGACCTTGTATTGCTTGCCAGTAAGACACAGACATGTGTAGACTAGAGCTGCTCTTCCCATCAACGTGTTGGCAACCTACTGGTGCAGCTCAGATTAGAATCTAAGCCTCAGACTTTGAAAACACAACCATTTCTGTCATTTTTTCCCTTTTTTGGGCTTCATGTTCAAACTAACTTTAATTTTATTTTTGTTGTTGTTTGTTTTGCCTTTTTAAGACACGGTTTAGCTATGCATTTCAGGCTGGCCTTAGACTCACTTTGTAGCCCAGGCTGGCCTCGAATTTGCAGAGATCCTCCTGCCTCAGCCACTCGAGTGGTGGGATTACAGATGTGTGCCACCACACCTGGTCTAACTTGCATTTTAAAGGAATAAATTAATAGATAGTCCTTATGTTTTAAATAGCATTCAGAAAGTAAGACTTGTTCTTTAAAATAGAAATTGGAAATACTGCCCTTTCCTAAAAAAATAAATAAATAAATAAAAGGAAATCTTGGGATTCTTTATTCCTCTGCCAAATGCTCTCATTGTTTCTTCATTGACAAAATTCAAGGTAGCCATTTGTTCGTATTGATTGTTCTTTGTAGTAGGACTGAAGCAGTTAAGGAGGGATGTTTTGGAATCGAAAATCTATATCCGGCAGTTACCAATTTTATCCGTTATCCTTTCAACTAGATTGGGGGATGGTATCTATGATACTTTCATGATGATAGACGAAACCAGATGTCCACCTTGTTCAAATGTACTGTGCAACCCTTCTGAACCAGCTCTACCAAGAAGACTAAATGTAAGTAAAGGGAGTGATTCTGTGTGTTCTAATTGTCTTGGACAGGAGCAAGTGCTACTTCAAGTGCTCCAGGTACAATTATGTATCATGGCAACACAGCCTTTGTTTTCTTTTGATTTCTTCTGACTTTGGAAAACAATTTCTGTGGTCCAGGTTTAGCGTTCAGAATGATTTTGCCTTGGAGTCTACCTTTTCTTTCCATTTCTACTGAGATAAATACATAGTACCCTAAGGAAAAAAATTCGCTGCATTTATCTAGGTAGTGTTTATTTTTGTAGAGGATGACACAGTCTTACAAAGGGTCCTTTTAACAAAAACAGGGAGCGGAAAATATCTTGAAATTCATGCATCTTCAGAATTTTTCCCTGTAAGACAGAAATGGAGTCCTGGCTTGTTGGTATGCTAATGAGAACCATTTGGTATCTCATAAATTAAACTTGAACAATGCAGTTTGGTTTTTGATGCATTTAATTTAATCATTTTAGGAACTGCAGACACTTAGCTTTTGATCCTGTCTTACTTAAGATAATAATAAAATTAATTCACATTCCCTCAGCATATATAGAACAGTAGACAGAGGCAGGTTTGGACAAGTTCCAAGACAGTGAGAAGCTGTCTGTGACTTCAAATTTTGCTGTATATGTCACCTAATGAGCATACTGAATAATTGCATTGACTAATTTGTAATATTTCTCTTTCCTATTTCTGTGCTTAAGACCTAAAATTGTTTCTGTATGGAAAAAATTACTTGTCTTTTTCATAGTCTTTCCCAAGTTTTCATCAGTTTTTGCTACTAAAATCAACCTTTTCAAGGCTTATAGTATTACAAAGCATCAGCTAAATATATTTGGAAGGCTGGTCATTCTATTTTTAAACTCCTTTATGGAGTGAAGTAGGCTTTCTTTCCATTCTTTGCAAGTTTACTTCTTTAGTACATAAACATGTCTAAGACTCTAGAAACACCTATCCTTTGCGTTGACCATCAGAATCCTGGGCTCCTTGCTGCCAGTCAGCATGCCTCTGTAGGAGACCTTTTGCAGTTGGGCTAATAGGTTAATATCTGACTTCAAGTTTGTTTGAATTGTAATTCAGAATTGATCCCCGCTGATCAACTTGCAGTAGATCACTTAAATTGTTTGTTTCAGGATGGAAATTAATTTCTTATTGTGTGCCATTCAGAGTAACACTTTAGAGAAGCACGGGATTTTCTTTCTTTTTTTTGGTACCGGGGATTGAACTCACAACCACACGCTTGCAAGGCAGGCACTTACGCCGCTGAGCTAAATCCCCAGCCCCAAGCACGGGATTTTCAATTCTAACCCAATGGGATCTTTACAAATTTTGTTGGGGGAAAAAATGCTTTTGACTTCTTGGTGGCACTTACAGTTCATTATACTGTGACACTCTCCTGAGACGCTATTGTGCCTTTCACAAACTCTTTGAGCCTCATTGTTTATTGAGAATGCTCTTATATTCTCCCTGTAAATTATAACTCATCTGCCTATAGGCTTTTTTGCAATAAGTTCTGTGTTTTAGGGATTTATGCCAGGAACTTGGTAAAGGGTAGGTTTTTACATCTGGATGAGAATGATATTCTTTTGAATTTTTTGACAACATTTTTAGGACTCAACTAATACAGTATAATATTAATATCTGAAGCACTGTAAGCCCTGCAAGTTACATTGGGAATGTGAGAATGTGAAGCATTCTCAAGAAATAAAATAGTCAATCGAGCATTATTTGTCTTTGGATATAATTACACGGTCAACAAAATATGTTAGAGTTGTTTGCATACATTCTTGTTACCGTGATTATTACCCTGGTCTAGAAATGTATGTGTTTTGTAACTCTTACATTTTACCACTTGTGAACATCGTAGATCCTCCAAGAACAATGGAAGGAAGGTTTCATTTATAGCACAGGAGACTTGATATATAATTGACTCAGGCCAGTATTTGAGTTATTGACAGGAAAGAAAGATAAAGAAAGAAGCCTTCCCTGTGTGGAAAACTTCCTTCCTGGAATTCTCCAGATTCCCTGGCGGTTCAGACCTCACCTGCAGCAGCGAGTCTGTCCTGGAGGTCACACTGCATGCGAGGCAGGAAGTGCAGCCCTTGGGAGAATGTGAAC
This sequence comes from Dolichotis patagonum, assembly GCA_004027295.1. NCBI lineage: Eukaryota > Metazoa > Chordata > Mammalia > Rodentia > Caviidae > Dolichotis > Dolichotis patagonum. Next base: position 516,036 of record PVJX010000005.1, on the reverse strand, counting down.
AAACAGGGTAGCAGGGAAGCCCAGCACCCAGGTGAAGCAAAGGGGACAGTGAACCTACAGGAGAATGGTGGTGGCACACACAGGACAGCCCCTTTAAGGCATCCCAGATGCCTACAATGAAATTTGGACACTCCTGTGTAGTGCTCAAGAGCAAGGTAAAACTTAACTGTCAAGGAGAGAGATTTAGGCTCACTTTGTGTGTGTGTGTGTTTGAGACAGGGTCTCACTATGCAGTTCAGCCTGGCCTTGAACTCACTGTAGCCTAGACTGTCCTGGAACTTTCAGCAGATCCTCCTGCCTCAGCCTTCCAACTGCTGGGATTATAGGTACCACCACACCCGAACCACAGGCTCACTTTAGAGAAAATCCATGAGTTAAGAAATCCTAGTTAATTCCATTGTTATTAACCCCAATTAACCTCACTGTAATAATCCTTTGGAAGTTAAGTTTCTATTATTACCGGACTGTACCCGAGACACTATCTTCACCACAAACAGAAATGACTTCCAGAGCAGCGCCGAACAGCCTCACATGTGGGCAGAGTGGGTAATGATCCCAGGGGTAGGCCCTGCGCCACAAATGCATTTTCTACCCACTTGTCCCTGACCACTGCAGTTCCTAGAGAGGCATTTCTTTGGGTTAAGACTGTGACCTTCTGTTAAAGTTCCAGTATCCCTGGGGAGGTGAAGTGTTCAATTGTAGAATGAGCTGAAAGCAGGCTTTGTGTGGGGGAGACAGTGGGCATGCCATTTCTGTACAGATGCCTACTATGGGGGGGGGCCTGGTCGGCAGAGATGTATTGAGTGATAGATCAGAAAGAAGAAACCATGAAGGGGAAGGAAGGGTGTATAGGAGTTTAAACCTTAATACACTGAGAACTTTGCCTAACTGTAATCAGTGTTTTGAACATGTTTTATAGTTTGTATATTGTTTTATAGTCTTTGACATATATTTTTTTATTATAATTTGATTCATACAACATCCCGCAAGTAGGAATTAACCACATTTTAGCATGGTGGTGCATACCTATAATTCCAGTACTCTGGAGGCTGAGGCAGGAGGATTGTTGTGAGTTCAGGGCCAGCCTGGGCTACCTGATGAGTTCAAGGTCAGCCTAAACTGCATAGTGAGACCCTGTTTTAAAAACAAAAAAAGAGTAAAGTAACCTGCCCAGGGACCTACAGCTTTTAAGTAGTATGGTTGGACCCCAATTTGGGTCTTCTCATTTCACATTTGTTCCTATTTCAGATGTGTTCCAAAGACTTTAGCAGTAAACATTTACGTGCCTTAAAGTTGAGTGAAAAATATTTAAGGAAAACTGGCTTGGCTGTTTTTATTAGGTAAATCTAACTAAAATCAAAACAATTATCATTCTTTCCCTACATCAGCCAAGTTTATTCTCTAATAGGTAAATGGAGTTTATTCTCTAATAGGTAAACGATAGCTTCTTAGGAACAGAGAATAGCAGATAGGTGAATCTGCTGGTGAATAGCAAATACGTGGTTGGGTGTGACCCAGCTCTGTTTTTCCATCCCTGAAAACAAGTGCAGCTATTTGACTGAATTACTGATAAGAAAAGTGTTGCGTGCACTTTGCATTTCGCCAAGGTACGGCACTGTGTTCTTGACTGGGGATTGTTCTGTTTCAGTCTCTGGCCCGTGGCTGGCCTCCAGAAAGCTAGGAGCCACGCCATGGCTCTGGTTTTATGAGACACTCACTCTGTAGGAGCCTCGAATCCTTTGTTATTTATCAGATACACAAAGACCTGACTCAGCGCATCTCAGGAGTCTTCTCTGGCTTAGAACTTTTGTGGTTCAGTGAACGGAGAGAGAAGGGCACGGGGGCCATGTGGATTCCGGGCCATGTCCACATTCTGCCTCCCAGAGAGATGTGCTGACCATTTGAGAACTGGGTGCTGTGTTTTATCAGTGTAAAGAGCTCTGGGCTGAGAGAACTGGGTTCATATCCTACCTCTGTCACTCTAAATGTTACGCTGTACAGAACACTTTCATGTACAGCATTTTGTTGTTGTTTTTGTCTTTTAAGACAGGGTCTCACCTTCAGGCCAGCCTTGAACTCACTTTGCAGCCCAGGCTGGTGGTGAACTTGCAATGATCCTCTTGCCTCAGCCTCCTGAGTGCTGAGATTACAGGCGTGCATCATTTTGATCCTGTTGCATGCCTTAAAAATTTGGAAAGTTGCTTGAAACAATTAGTAAACAATGTAAGATAGTACATATTTAATAAAATGGCAGATTATGTGGGATGGACTTTAAAAACTGCTGTTTAAATGTGAGGATAGTATAGACTTGAAATAGTTCTAAGTGGGAGAGGGCTTAAATTGCATCTTAAAAGAGTGCAGGATGTGAGCAGGTGGGTGGGGTGAAAAGAATCTCACTACAAAGATAGACCTGTATGAAGGAACTGAGCACTCTGGGGTCCTGAGGCAGGAGGATCATTTCAAGTTCACTGCCAGCCTACAAGTTCAAGCCCAGCTAAAGCACCCTGGTAATTTAGCTAGACCCTGGCCCATAATTGGGGGGGGGCAGTTGGGGATATAGCTCAGTGCAAAAGCCCTGGGTTCAGCCCTCGTTAACCCCCCCCCTCAGAAAGGTACCTAGCACATTGAGGGGTGTGCAGGTGACCATGTGTCTTCCAGAAATTAAGGCATACAAAAAGAGATTGAGGTAGTAACCTTCCTACTCAGGGAATCTGAGGGTTAGCACAAGTCTGTGGAGACGCTTTTCTTATCTCCTGTTTGAGGTTTTTAACCTTAAAGTAAACACGACTGGACATGTTTTGATGTGCAGCCAGAGGGAGGATCCTTCCCTCTTTCTAACGTTCCCGTGGTTTTGACATTGCTTTTGGTTTTCTTTTGCATAGGTCACCACTGAGCAGTTAACGAGAGATCACACTCAGCACCTTCTGAGTGGAGGGGACATGAAGGTGGAACAACTGTTCCAGGAATTTGGCAACAGAAGGTCCAATACTCTTCAGCCGGACAGCACCAAGGACTCTGCAGAATGTTCTCCCAGCGTGTCTCAGAGGAGGAGTTCAGATAGCCTCCACACAGGCAAATGCAGCAGTTCCCCCAGAGCCCCCAAGGTGGTGCCTCTGACCCCAGAACAAGCGCTGAAGCAGTATAAACACCACCTCACTGCCTATGAGAAGCTGGAGATCATCAACTACCCGGAAATTTATTTTGTGGGTCCAAATGCCAAAAAAAGACAGGGTGTGATTGGTGGTCCCAATAACGGGGGGTATGATGACGCAGACGGGGCCTATATTCACGTACCTCGAGACCATCTAGCTTATCGGTACGAGGTGCTGAAAATCATTGGCAAGGGAAGCTTTGGGCAAGTGGCCCGGGTCTATGATCACAAGCTCCGACAGTACGTGGCCCTGAAAATGGTGCGCAACGAAAAGCGCTTCCATCGCCAAGCAGCTGAGGAGATCCGGATCTTGGAACATCTTAAAAAACAAGATAAAACTGGCAGCATGAACGTGATCCACATATTGGAGAGTTTCACATTCCGGAACCATGTCTGCATGGCCTTTGAGTTACTGAGCATGGACCTTTATGAGCTAATTAAAAAAAACAAGTTTCAGGGCTTCAGCGTCCAGTTGGTACGGAAGTTTGCTCAGTCAATCCTGCAGTCCTTGGACGCCCTCCACAAAAATAAGATCATTCATTGCGACCTGAAGCCAGAAAACATTCTCCTGAAGCACCACGGACGCAGTGCAACCAAGGTCATCGACTTTGGATCCAGCTGTTTTGAGTACCAGAAGCTTTACACATACATCCAGTCTCGTTTCTACAGAGCTCCTGAGATCATCTTAGGGTGCCGCTACAGCACGCCCATCGACATATGGAGTTTTGGCTGCATCCTCGCAGAACTCCTAACAGGACAGCCTCTGTTCCCGGGCGATGATGAAGGAGACCAGTTGGCCTGCATGATGGAGCTGCTAGGGATGCCACCACCAAAGCTCCTGGAGCAGTCCAAACGTGCCAAATACTTTATCAACTCCAAGGGCCTACCTCGATACTGCTCCGTGACCACTCAGGCAGATGGGAAGATTGTGCTGGTGGGGGGCCGCTCACGTAGGGGTAAGAAGCGGGGTCCCCCAGGCAGTAAAGACTGGGCGACAGCCCTGAAAGGCTGCGATGACTACTTGTTTATAGAGTTCCTGAAACGATGCCTGCAGTGGGACCCTGCTGCCCGACTGACCCCGGCTCAGGCATTGAGACACCCTTGGGTTAGCAAGTCTGTGCCCCGGCCTCTCAATGTTGACAAGGGATCAGGGAAACGGGTAGTGAATCCTACCCATGCTTTGCAGGGACTGGGTTCCAAGCTGCCTCCAGTGGCTGGAATAGCCAATAAGCTTAAAGCTAACTTAATGTCAGAAGCCAATGGCAGTATACCTCTGTGCAGTGTGTTGCCAAAATTGATTAACTAATGGACAACTCGGAGATGCATATGTGTGTATTTTTAATTATTTTGCATACTTGCAAATGGAAAAAAAAATGCAAGCCATTGGTGGGTATGTTTTGTTGGACTAGACTTTCTTTTTTTAACCAGGTGAACATTTTTATATGACTATAAGAGAACTCTTCAAGGGCTAATTACCTAACCAGCTTGTACTGGCCACGTGGAATATTCATTAAATGACTTTTATAGGTCAATGCATCTTTGTTGTTATTGTCAGATGTACTTCAACCTGTACATTCTATTGGTATAAATATTTCTTTCCAACTGGAAGGTACCAAAAGTATATCTTCTGCCCCTCACTACTTCTTTGCCTCTACATCTGTGCTGGGAGGGTCATGTTGGAGGTGGTACAGTCAGTGACAGTCAGCTTGTGCCCCAGTGGGTTGTTCTGCGGGCTCATCCTAGATGCAAGGGCTCACAGTGCCATGTAGAGTCAGCAGCACCTCAGAGCTGTTGGTCACTTGGACAGTCAGAACCCTGCTTTTCAGTTGTGTGTTGGTTTCCGGTCGTCATTATAGTTTTGCTTCCAATTTGTTTCCTGAGCACATAAAGCATCTTACGGACATCTCACCACCTTACCACATACAAAGCCAGTGTTAGAAAGGCTTGGTGCTGGCGGGAAGGGGCGGGCCTTAGTGGCAGATTCAGGTCCCTGGGAGCTGCCCTTGATGGAGCCTATGCAACACCAGTCTCTTTCCTGTCCATTGCTGGCCATAGGTGGACAGTGTTGCCCCACCCTGTGCCCCACCTGATGTACTGTGACAGGCCCAGTGCAGGGGCAGTCATTCACAGACACGAGTCACCTTAACCCCCTCTCTCAACTATTTGTCTCAACTATTTGTCTCAACTTGCCGTTTGTCTCAGCTATTTCTCATAGTAACAAAAAACTGGCTGATGCAGGTACTGATTTTAAAACCATGTCAGTGTGCCCTTCCTCCCCCATCTGCAAGGAAGAGCAAGCTATTGCTAAAGGTAGAGCAGGCGTGGAAAGTACAGCTCCCAGTTCTGTGGCCATCGGTGGGCCAGCTTGCTTGCCTGTCATCATTGCTAGTGATCCATGGTCAGGTAAACATGTTACAGTGTCAGTGCTTGCCTTCTGTCTTTCTAGCCACCTGTGTGTGCTACTTTTTTCCATTTTCGCGTTAAGCTTAATGGCACTTCCCTATATTCTGAGTGAACTTCAGTTATAAGGAGAAAACTGTTTGAAAATCCCCTCACTAGAGATAATCCATTGTCTCCTTTATTTTCCCTAATTGCATTCACTTTGGCAGCCTTTCTTTTTTCCTGCTAAAATTGAAAATTAAACCAGGCATGGTAGTGCACACCCATAATCCCAGTACTCAGGAGGCTGAGGCAAGAGGATTGCTGTGAGTTGAGGGCCAGCTGACATAGGGAGAGCCTGTCTCAATAAATAAATGAACTAATTTTTTTAAAAAAGAACGTTATACAGTGAGGGCTGGTAGTACAACGAATTCCTGGCTAAAAGGCTTCCTGGAAGGGTTGATTGGAAAGGGACAGTAACTCAACTGCTGCTGTGTTTCACTTTTTCTTGTTTTCCTGCCTCTTCTACTTCTGTGTCCCTCTGAGACAAAATACCCACATACCCTGTCCCAAATGTGTGCTCCTTATAGCAGAACATTTGCTATGACATAGTTCTAGGAATAACCCAGTTCAACTGTCACTTTTCTGGAGTTAAGTCTGCAAACTCCTAAGATTAGAAAGCCCCCCACCTCACCTCACCATAATGAGGATCAAAACCAGAGAAGCTCTGACCACTGAGCTAGATCCCCAAGCCTTTTTATTTTTTATCGTGAGTGTCTTGCTCAGTTGCCCAGGCAGGACTCGCACCTGTGGTCTTCCTACGGCAGCTTCAGCTTACTGCGGTGCTGGGGTGTCTTTGCCGCCATACCTACCTGGAAGGAGGCTTCTTTTTTCTTTCCTTTTTCTTTGCTTTTTGGTGCCAGGCATCAAACTCATGACCTCGAGCTTGCCAGGCAGGCACTTGTGCCACTGAGCTATACCTCCGGTGCCTGAAGAAGGCTTCCCTGGCTGGATAAGGACTAACAAGAGAGAAGACAAAAGCCATGTACGTATTTAAAAACTTTTGCCTTATGCAAAAGTGCTCCTGATTGCCACTGCAAGATGTGAAAAGTGGGAATGAGGGCTTGAGTCTCCCCAACATGAAGGCCCTGCACAGGGGAGCTCAAACGGAGGCCTCAGCTCTTACAAGTGAGAAAGTGGTGGTGCTTTTGGTGCCTGAAAAAATCTGAAGTACTTGAAATTTTATTTCTCAACTCCTAGTCTGCAGAGGCAGAGGTAGACAACACCTTTGCCTCTAATTCCTGCTGATCCTCTGCCTCGCTGGAGAAGCCGAATCACCTCCTGCACTATCTAGGCAGAGCACATGCAGAGGTTGTTTTGCTTGTTGTTATCAGCATGAGAGACCTGCTCTTACAAGCAGCAAAAGGACTGCTGCCTCAAACGAGGCACGCTGGATTTCAGTGTTTGTGTTTTCGGCGATGTTGGCAGCCCACCAGATGTCTGCATTCGGGAGAGGAGACTGAGGCTGTTTCCGTGTAACGAGGTGACTGTGAGGCCACTGAAACTGGGCCAAGTGAGGGGACGCAGACAGCCGGTGACGCTGGATACACTAGAGAGCCCCGGAAAGGTGAATGGATGTGTTCCTGCCTAAACTTGGCAATGACTGGGGTGACGCAGAGCAGAGTCACTCAAGCTGGCGTGCCAGCCTGCTGTGGGCTGACTCACGGGGGGATGTGGGCTGTCATGCAGGTGGCTCTGAGGAGGTAATGGTGGGCTTCAAGTTCAAGGAGAAACTGTGGCTTTCCTAGGCCGTCAGCTGGGCCCCCTTGGTTAACATCGGTTAAAGCTTCCCTTGGTCTCTGCCTAGCCAAAACAGTGAGTGACGATAGGTCCAGGCTGTGGCTTATGGTTCCTGGCTTGTTCTTTGGCCATGTTTGTCCTGACCATGTTAGCTAAGCGGGTCACGTTTTAATTTACTGGTTTCTAAATGGACTAAATCAACTGAATTTCCAAATTTTTATTGACACAGGGAAAGAGATGGGTCGGAACTTTTGTCTTATTTCATTTCTAAGTCTTTTCCCCCAACATGGGTAATTGGCTAATCCAGTTCATACCTCCACCTCTCTGAAGCTCCGTTCTGCCTCCTACCCCCAGCAGTTACTCTAGTCATTCACCACATGTGCATGATTTCGCTATATCACAACGTCCGCTGCGACTGGACAGGCCGTGTCTTTATGACGCTCTGAACGAATGAGCCTTGATCATGGGCAGATGATGGCAGTTGTTTCCCCACACACAAGAAAGCAGCGTGACAGCTTGCCACGTCTTCAAAGTTGACCTGCACTGTGTCTGCCCTCTACTATTTAGCAAAAGGTGATAAGAAAAGGGTTACATGAGGTCACTTTCTTCTGGTGCAATGTTAGACACGGTTACCTTGGTAATAATGAAAAATGCAGCCTTAACCTAACTGTGATGGAAAACTTCTGCTTCTGCCCCATAGGGGCTCTCAAAGAGGAGAGTTCAGCTTGGATCTCCTTTCCCAGAGGAAATGGACATAGGACCGCATCAGCTTACTTCATCCTACGTGTTAAATGGTGTTGCGGAAGACAACTTACCTCCCTACTGTTGTTACTTTTTTTTTTTTTTTAAGCAGGGGATCAGACTTGTTACATTTTAGTGTTCGTGATATTTAAGCTGTTAAAAACAAGATTTATTGTACGATCAAAACCCAAAAGATTAAATACAAATTTCAACTGTGAACAGTTCCAAACAGTAGCAGCTGCTCTCATTAAAATACTTTCTGTTTTTGCTTAATTCTCAACTAGGCATAATTAAAGCTAACTGCTGAATTTTAGGCAGCAGCTGATAAGTACTTCTAAGCTTTCCAACCAGAACATTCCTACTGCTTTCGTAAATCACAGAAAACTCTTTCTCATTTATTTTTAATTATTTCTTTTGCATCTGTTATTTGACGTCATCGGCACAGAAGTTGGAGAGGTGACAGTGGTTGTCCTAGATGGCTTCTATGTGTCTTCTCTCCTCTGAGGATTAAGGGTGCATACTTATCCTTTGAAACAGGTGGGGCAGCAGAACCACCATTGACTTGGTCTTGCTAGAGATGACAAGTTTGCAGACCGCAGCATCTCACTGTATCCAGGGCACCTGAAGCAGCTGGGATACAGAAAACATTCTGAACAAACAAGGACCCAGGAGCAGGCAAGGGATTGGCAGGCCAAAAAAGGGCCGTCCTCTGCCAGGAATCAGCTGCCTCGTTTTAAAGAGAATTTCCAACACCCTCATTCAGCATGTCCTTCTCTCAACGTCAGTCTGTGCTTCTGAAGCCGAAGACTTAAAAGAATTTACTTTTATACCTGATGGCAGGAGGGGCCTTTTCCAAGTATCTTTTGAATTATGCCTCCTGATTTCAATGAGAAAAGTTTTTGAGAGTCACAATGAACCCATCCACGTAATGACTAAAAGCTCTCTGATCCCTGAGATCCATAACCTCTGAGATAAACCAGAGCTTCAAATACATTGTCTAGACTTTGAAGGAGCCAGGCATGCTTCCTAATATAGCTCACCCGCTGCGAAGTCAAGACGAGGCAGATATTTTTCGAAATCACGAGAAGTCTGCCTGACTGGAGGCTAGAAAGAGTCTCACCCTCTCTGCCACCACACAAACAGACTAAAAAGAAAGCAGAACCCCAAGTCAGGCCAAAGGTTACCTGTGGCTATTTCAGCAGCCTCTGAACCACTGCAAATCGTTCCTGTGTGATGGGATCGCATCATGGCTCCTGTGAGCCTGCCCAGAGGCTTCCTTTGGAAAGTACAGCCTGGCACAGAGGAGTCAGGACTGTTTTATGGGAGGGGGTTGTTTTTTAAAAGAAATATAAATGAGTTGCTTTGAGAATATGCTTTAGCATCTGCTGCTTGTTTCAAAGCCAAGTCAGAAAACTGGCCACCATACTCTGGAGGATGCCCGCAGGAGGGTAAGAAGCGGTCACAGGTTCTTTGGGCACTGCCGTGGGTCCAGTCCCTTTGATTCAGTGGCAATGACAGGGGAAGGAAGTATGCCACTAAGGAGATACTGAGCAGCACAGGAGCCAAGTGAGAAGCCATCTTTCGTAGACTCAGTCCTCAGTCCTCTCAGTGCCCAGGGCTGCCATTCAGCGTGGCTTGTACCCCCGGCATTGTCAGGGGGAGGACCTGGGGAGGACCTGTCCCATCCGGAGCCTCACAGCCACACTCCAGGGCCCAGGGCCCAGGCTTAGTTTAAGGATGAAGCCTGAAAAACAACTTGAAGGAATGCAGTTTAGTTGGAAAGTTGGAGTGGTTTCTTGGCCTGAGGGATCACTTTTAAAGACTGGGATAACAAAGGAAACTGGAGAGGGGAAACACTATCCTGCTCCGGGCAACTTCTGCTTTGGCCTCAGAACATTACTGTCCCAGGCACAGAAGCTAATTGGATGCGGAACTGAGGCCCCGCCTTCTGCCGCACTTGAATTGGCGCCCAGACTTTTTGTGGTACTGATGTTTGAACTCAGGGAGTACTGGGTTCCATCTCCTGCCTTTCAAATTTTTTAATTTTGAGACAGCGCTTGCTAAACTGCCCAGACTGGCCCTGAACTTTCAGGGATACTCCTGCCTCAGGTTCCTGAGTAGCTAGGATTACAGCCACACTTGGCTTCTCTGGATTCCTTCGGTAGTGACTTTCAGAGTCATCACAGTGTGAGAAAGCCCCATCCTCGTGGCGTTTGTGCAGGGTGGGGGCACCAGAAGCCATACACTCAGAGTTTAACAAAAGCCAGGCCCTGGGTTTAGAGAAAACTCGCCAAGGAGTTATCTACACGCTGTTGTTTTAAAATGTGTGTAAATTTGCAAGAGAAGGGGTGGGAAGGCAAGGCTGGTATGGAAGAGAAGAGGAGAAAGCTGAGCCTGTGGTGCCCAAGAGGCTGGGTCCCCCAGGGGGAGAGGGAAACAGCTGGGACGGGTGGGGAAGCAAACAGCTCTCCACAGCTTGGCTCCCTTTCCCCGTCCTGATCTTGCAGATGGGGTTACCCCGAGGTTTCCTGCACCTAGATGTCAGAACAAGGACTTCCTCCTCGCTGTTGCCTCATCAGTCTGATTCCGTCCCACATTCCCCATTCAGAGCAACCGATATCAGGAAAGTGCAGCCGCCAGATTGCTTACCTCTCTCCCCCCTTGCTCCCTCAGCTCCTTCAGCACAGCCGGCTGTGTTGGTGTCTTCTTTGGTTGCTAGATCAACGTGTTTATTTCTGTTCCACCAACAAACCCGGTCAGAGCCTGAGACGGAGGAGAACGGCTGGGCCGAGTTCATACCTTGCACCCCTCGGGTTTGCTTTGCAGGTTTTGGTCCGGTGTCTCGTGTCATCCTGGGTCTAGTCCTTCTCACGGAACCCTCTTCATTCCAGATCATTTCTTCTCTTTGGAACCCGGAGTCACTGCAGTATCTGCTTTGACGTGGGAGAGAGAGGTCCAGGCGAATAACACGAGGGGCAGGGAGGAGGCTTCGAGTTCTTTGGGGACCCGGAGCAGGGACAGACCTCAGGTGCTTCCCGTCAACCCTGCTAAAACAGCGAGGGTCGGGGCTTCCCTGGTGGGTCTTTCTGCAGGGACCACGCTGTTCCTGAACTACGGTGTTGCTGCGCGGCGCCTCCTGGCGGGTTGGTCCAAGTCCAATATGTCCCGGCAGCTGCATTTCAAAAACAGAGTAAACCTGTTCTTTATTTATTCTGCCCCATCCAAGGGGCAGGAAGAAGACGTCGGCTTCAGCTGAGAAAGCCTGGCTGGCGCTGGAGGACCCAGTGCGGAGAGTTCCCCAGATCAGAGTCGCAGTTTGTCAAGTCCGAAAAGAGATGGGCAACAGCAGGCACCCCCAGGCCCAGACAGGGTCCGCTCTGCTCACCCACGGGGCACCAAGGCCTCTCCCGCCTTCCCTTCGCACTGTTAGCGAATACTCAGTGTCTTCTGGGCGCCCGGGGCTGTGCTCCAGCAATCAAACCCGACTACATCTGCGTTTTCCAGGGACCCAGCATTAGTGGGAAGGCAGACAAGTGAAAAACTGAGATAGTACAATGAGCTACCTACGATAGTAGAACGAGGCTAGGAGTCTCAGAAGATCCACCTTTTCCTGAAAAGGACAAAAGCGGGTGGGAATGTCAGTAAGGAATTTTTACCTGGGCGTGATTGTGCACGCCTACAATCCCAGCACTCAGGAGGCTGAGGCAGGAGAATTGCTGAGTTCTAGACTAGCCTGGGTTACATAGTGAGACCTCGCCTCAAAAAACAAAACAAAACAAAACAAAACATTTTTTTGTGGCAGATGCCTCTGTTCAAACGACTTTTGGGGCGACTAGTGTGACCATTTCCTTTCTAATGTGTTTCCCTTATTCCTATGCCTTTCAACCCCCAACCCCTGGCCATCCACTCTTCACAGTGCCTCCTGTCTTGGAGATCATATATGAACGATATCCAGAGTCTTCCCAACTGCAACAGGGGAGACTGAGGGCCAAACCCGGGACCCCAAACACCCCTGTCCCTTTGGCTTACACAAGGCCAAGGTTTGGAGCCAATGCCTCCCCCACCCCTCCCATACGGGTTCTCCTCGCCTACCCAGCAACCCCTCTTCCCCTCCCCCCAGCCAACTCCTCGAAGAGGCCCAAAAGAGTTTATTTTTACCTACAGGCTTGCGAAAGAGGCTGAGGCTGGGGCAGTTGAGTGGCGACAGCTGGGGCTTAAATACAATGAGAAAGTCCGGCCTGCCCACCCTGCCTGAGGAGAGCCCGGTAGGAAATAAATAGCACTGCGAGCCCCGCCTGGCAGCCGGCCAGTCACGCGGGCCCGGCGGGCTAAAAGGGGGGCGCGGTGATCTCCGGGCTCAGGTGTCTCTTCCGGCCTGAGCAGCGCCGCGGGTGAGGGCGCAGCCCTTCCTCAGGAGAGGCACCAAGACGAGGGACGAGGGACGAGGGACGAGGTGGCAGAGGGAAGGGCAGTTCAGGCCAGGGCGGGAGCAGCCAATGGCACGGCGCCCTCGGCAGTGCAGTCAAGTCCCCAGCTACTGGCACCGGGCAGGTGACACCATGGCACTGCCAGGGCAGTGTGGGCAGAGGAGGGCTGAAGGAGAGTGTGGCAAAAGCCAATCTTACTCCGGTCAAGGCTGCCATTTCATTATGCCCTGACCCTCTGCGCGCGCACACACACACACACACACACACACACACACATGGGTGCCCACACGTGCGAGGTGTCTTTTCTCTCCCACCTCTGTTCCCCGGCATGCTCTCCCGTCCCCACTCGCACTCCTGCCGGCTCCCAGCCTGTCTTCAGCCACACTCTCTGACACTCCTTTCTCCTCCAGACCCTCCTGTGAATCCACTTCTCCTTTCCAGGCCTCAGTTTCCCCTTCAGCAGCATGTTTCAGAACTGGCCCTCACAGCACTTTGGGCGATCTAGGGCAGCATACAGGAGAGAGTCTCCTGGGAGAAGAGGGTCAGTGTAGAACCCATCTCTTTGCTTAGGTGCCAGAACTGGGTTAAATGAGTCAGCAAGCAGAAGACCTCCTTGTGCGGACCTGAGTTCTCGAAATGTTCGGGAAGGTAAGACCTTGTGTTGAGAGGCTCCTGTGCCCATGTCTTCCCCCCTAGAGAAGTACCACGTGTATGATGCTTGGGCACCAAAGCCCCACGAGCACCTGTTCATTGCAGGATTGGCTGCGTGGGGCTGGGACCATAAAGGGACAGGGGACTTATTCCCTGCGGGATGACAGGTGCTGTGCAGTGAGAGGGAACTCGAGCTAGTGCAGGCCACAGGGGGCCAGCGTGATGGCCGCGGGGGGGGGGGAGAGCCGAGCACACACACCAGCTCTGACTAGATGATCGAGTTTTCAGAAGACAAATCAAGCCTCCCCTCTGCTGGCCCCTTCCCAAAACCAAACCAAACAACTCTGAGTTTGTGTATCTCACTGACTTGGTAAAGCATGGGCCACAGAGGGAGGAAACAGAATCATCTGAAATTTCAAGAACTACTCAGAAAGGCTGAGAATAGAGCTTAGTGGCACAGCCCCTGCCTGGCAAGTATAAGGTCATGAGTTTGATTCCCAGTATTAACAAAAACAAAATCAAACAGACAAAAAAGAACTACTCTGGAATGCCAGGTTCTGTGGAGATTGCTCCCATGTTTGAGGACAAACTCCTGTTTTTCTCTGGTTGGGAAATTTTAAGGACGCAGTGGGGGACTGGAACATAGAAGCATCTAAGGAACTGGAGCCTGTAATCAATTTGATTCTGGTCCAAGTTAGTAGCATCGGTCAGCATGGAGCAGGCATCTAGGGAAGATCCCCCAATGGCCTGGAGCTAGACCTGGGGGTGGAAAATGTTCCTAAAGGATACTGTGCCCAATCCCTCCTCAACTTGTGATAATTCAAAGGCATTGACAAAATATAGACAGCGTTTTGGAAAGCTGTTGGGGGACAGGAAAGCATACAGAGGTAGCCACAGAGAAAGGGAGCGATGGTCAGATCTTGGAAGTCAGTTGCTGTGGGGGAGATCCGACCGATGGGGAGAGAGCGCTATAGAAGCCCATCCCTCGGTGGAGGAGGCAGATAGCGCCGCCTCTGGCCATGGGAGGAACTAAGAGTGTAAATATGCTGATCTCACTCTTGGCCTCTCACTGGCCAAACACCACCAAGAACCACAGGACAAGGGAGTCTGGTAGGTGCAGTGCCAAAGTGCCAACCTCCCAGGGCACTGACACAGGGCGGAAGGGTGAAGGATAGGCTGGAGGGCACACAGAACACACCGTGCATTCTGAATGACCCTACGCAGGCAACCTCATAGCATCAGTACACTTTTTTTGTTTTGAAAGCGTAAAGCACATACTAGTCCTGCGCTGTCCACGAGGATAAACTATGTGAACAAAGCTTCCAGCTTGGAGTCCTTAGTAGTGCAGGAAGCCTTCCTGGAGGAAGTGGCATATGGAAAGAACCTTGAGGACAAGTGAACAGAGGACCAGGAGTACTATCCTTTACCGCAGCAAAACACAGCTTTGCAGCTCAATCCAAACCAAGACCGAGTTTTGGATCTTCCATTCCTGAAATTTCACATAGCCAAAACACTCATCTGCCTGTAGCTAGCTGTGTGACTCCACATCTCACCTCGTAAGTCACCTGGGAAGGACCAGTCTGCCTTTCCTGCCTGTCTTCTCTGCAGGGCGGTCTCAGAATGACGGGTCCTACCTCCGAGAGCGCCTGCCTCCTGAATAAGCAGCCCACTTGTTAGTAACAATTCATTGGAATCATAAGCAGACAGAGCATGCTGGGAACTTGGCCCACATACGTAAAGAGAGCACACTTCTTGCTGTGGGTGAGCTCCTATTATACATAGAACTGGGAGACATGTAGAAAATTATCACAGTGTATTGGGTAGGAAGCCAGGGTGGTAGAGAACACCTATAATTCCACTACTCTGGGAGGCCGATGCAGGAAGATCACAAGTTTGAGCTTAGTCTCAGCAATTTAGAGACTTGGCAAGACCCTGTTGCAAAATAAAAAATAAAAAAAGGGGATGAAGCTCAGTGCAAAGGTCCTGGGTTCAGCTTCCAGTACCACTAAATATTTAGCAAAACAAAACCCACCCAACCAACAAAACAAAGCAAAAAAGTGTGTTTGGTAGGAAGTATAATGGAAATATGTGCAAAATTCTAGGGAAACAGCAAAGAGTGTGACTAATTCCCAGAGATGTTAGGAAAAAAAAAAAAAAGCTTCAATGGTGCAATATTTGCATTGCAAGTCCATTAACAAACAGGATTTGCTAAAGACAGAAACTCCTGGAAGAGAACTTGTGGAAACAGAAGAAGGTGAAAAACAAGGTAGCCAGAGCACAGGAAGGTGGGAATTTGGGTGGCCGAAAGGGACATTATGGCTCCAGTTAAGGCCTTTGCCAGTTAAGCTGGGAAATAAGAAACCATAGTATATTCTTGCATCAAAAAGCAATTTCTTTTGGGAAAAGTAATTCACAGCCAGGAATGGTGGCACATAGCTGTAATCCCAGCTACTCTGGAGACTGAGGCAGGAGTTGTTACAAGTTCAAGGCCAGCCTAGGCAATTTAATAAGACCCTGTCTCAAGATAAAACATAGAAAGGACTGAAGCTATAGCTCACCGATAGAGCACCCTTGGGTTTAGTCTTCAGTATCATCAAACAAAAAGATAATCTACTAGGAGGAATTGGTACTTGTTCGAACACAAGTGATGGGACTTGAGTTGGGTTCTGCCCCTCTATTCTTACCCCCGCCCCCTGCTCTGCCTCCACATCACATCCTATCTCCTCACCTTCCTACAGAGAGCAGTTGTTTGAAATTTGTTGCTGCTCTGGCTTTGCATTAAGACAACAGGGCCAGCTGAATGAGAGTATTTCTTTGTTTAGGACAGTGTGGATGGAGAACATGCAGGAGGCATTTCCCCTTTGCAGTAGTGCATTTTCTGTTGCTATAAGAAGATACATGGGGCTGTGTATTTGATAAAGAAAAGAGGTTGATTTACCTCACAATTTTGGAGGCTGAAAGTTCTAGATCAATCAGGCAGCCCCATATGTTCAGCCTCTAGCAAGGGCCTCTGACTGTGCCACACTGCAGGAAAAATGTTATGGCTAGTGTGCAGGGGGTAGGCAGAGACCACTTAATCAGACAGGAAGCTGGAGAGATTGGGCAGGGACCAGTCTTGCTCTTTTTGTACAACCCTCTCACAAGAATGAACTGGGACCCTGAAAATCCCCTCCAAAGGCTCTTTTCCAATGACCTAAGGACCTCTCACTAGGCTCCACTTTTTGAAGGTCCCATTGCCTGTTAACATGGACACACCAGGAGCCCAGCTCCTAGCACAGGGGCCGGAAGGAACACATTTCTAAGCCATCACCCTTCCTCCAGCTTTTACCCCATCCCTAAATCTGATGACCAAAATGGGATGAAATCTTAAGTGGAACAGCCAGCCTGTGGGACTTAGGCTTCCAATTTTAGAATTATCAGCCAATCTCACCTTTTGGGCCTTCCTGGGGCTCATTCCAAACTTTATGGCTATTCCCCCAGGTCTTAGCTGAAAACACCAAAAATAGGCCAGCTCTTCTAGATTTAATTAGCCATTCCTCTGAGGACAGCAGATAGAATAAAGCAACGACAGATGCATGGGGGTAAGCAGGGTGGGGGTGGACTCTAAGTGAGGCTCGGTGACCCCAGACTCACCGCTACAGAGGCTGTTCTCAGAGCCAGGAGCTCAGAACAGTGACAGTGCCAGCCCTGGGCTTGCAGGCCAAGGTGTGGCTACTGCTCCCAGGCACCGGAGAGCTGGCAGAGACAGTGAGGAGGCAGCCGTGTGGAAGGGGTGCTGCGGCAGCCCTTGGGGTGGCGTGGGGGGTGCATTTCTCCGAGGAGGAGGAACCACTGCTTCCTGTGCAGGAGCCGGCGTATGGCTGCCTGAGGACTCACGCACTCCAGTCTGGCCCCGTCTCAGGGGCTGTGGGCAGCCAGCAGCCCTCATCGGGAGGCTCGTGACAGCCACCCAGTGTGGAGTCTATTTCTGGAGCCCGTTAGGAGTGGGGGAAAACTGCCAGTTGCCTGGAACCAGATGATCTCTGCGATGCCTTTCGTATCTGAAACAGGGTAGCCTGTGCCGAGTAAACTCAGGGTCCGGGGAGAGATAAAAGGACCTAAGTGCCTTAAAGGTCTCCACCTTTACTCTGTTAGCTTCTTGGTGCACTGAAAGACCACCGATGTGGAGCAACTGCACCCCCTGGTGGCAGATATGGGGATAAAGTTCCAGGGTACTTTATTCCACCTCCAGCAAGTTTGGGCTGTTTCTCTCCAAAGGCTCCAAAACAAATGACTGGGAGCCCGAGGTGTGATTCCTTCTCTCTTTCTCCTGATGACAGTCACGGTCCCTAGTCAGGAGCTTCTTTCAGGGTTGTGGATCTGCGTGGGCTTGTGGAAATCACCGCGCAGCACCATGACAGGTATGGTTCCTGTGACAACACTTAAGTTTTCCTTCCTTGTCACAGCACAGAAGTGAAGAAATGGCCTGCTGGATGATCTTTCTGGAAGCCTAGCTGTTTCCGGATCTATAACCTGGAGATGATTCTAGACACGTTGCCTGCTTCCCAGGAGGCTCTGAGATCCAAAGTGACTGCTGGCCATGGTGGGGGATGGGAGGGGGGGGGGTCCCGGTCCCGGGCCCATTGAGCCCATTGGGCCCACTGCCTGGGTGAACTTCCCAGCTCCAAGACACCATCACTGTCACTCACACTGACCCTGAGACACTCCAGTGGCTCAGCCCCTCGTGGCTGCCTGCCCCCTTCATCGCAGTTGGGAAGTCACCTTTTCCAGCTGCCCAGAGCTGATGGCTGGGGAAGGACGAAGTGACCTGATGATTATGGCACTCTGGCTGGAAAGATGCAGGGAGGAGGCCTGGGCCTATTTGTTACTGTTCCTGTTGCCACTTAATAATCTGTATTATTCATATTTATTTTTAGGCATCTTACGGATATTTCTTTTATAGGCACCGTGACTTTATCCATGAGACGCTGGGTGCTATTGGCAGGAAACAAGCTAGAAGAACACGGTCTCACTTTCCTTTAGGGACTGCATGACCACGCTGTGTCTCTTCCCACAGGGCGGTTAGTGGAGGCTTTGCTATACATACTTTCTTTTTGGCGGGGTTTGCAGGCCAAGGTTCAGCAATTGCTCTTGGGTAGTAGGCCCGAGGAAAGAACTGGTGTGACGTTTTGGTCCCTTCCTTCTTTGTTTTTTATTTTCTTTCTTTTGGGGCTGATATCTTGAAAACAAGTAAGAAGTCAATTTCTTGATCTGAGTGATCCCTTTTTTGGGTCGGGGGACATTTGGAAGCAGTGCTGTGTAATGCATTTAAAAACTGCCTTCAAGTATTGTTCTTGTCCTGGGGATGTAGCTCAGAAACAGGTAGCACCTGCCTGGCAAGCATGAGGTCCTGAGTCTGACTCCCAGTACCAACGACACCACCACCACCACCCAAACAATAAAATGAGAACAGTTAAAAAGAATTAGTCTTGTGGCCGGTGTAATGGTGTATACTTGTAATCCCACCTATATAGGAGACTGAGGCAGAAGAGTCACAAAGTCAAGGTCAGCCTGGGCAATTTAACAAAATCCTGTCTCAAAATAAAAAAATAAATTGGTTTAGGGATGTAGCTCTGTGCCAAGGCCTTAGGCTCAGTCC
Organism: Dolichotis patagonum; assembly: GCA_004027295.1. Lineage (NCBI taxonomy): Eukaryota > Metazoa > Chordata > Mammalia > Rodentia > Caviidae > Dolichotis > Dolichotis patagonum. The sequence goes on along the minus strand of PVJX010000005.1, from coordinate 497,249 downwards.
TTAGTGCTGCCAAAAAGATAAAAAAAATTTTATTAAGTGTACCTCAGAACAGTTTTCTTTGTGCTAAAACATACACAATGTAAAATATTTCTTTTTTATTTTAAAGAGGGTAAAACAAAACAACAAAACAGAACAAAGCAGATCAGAAGAAAACAATGTAAGTGACACAGGATTTCAAAGCAAGACAACAGGAGATCTACAGTAGCTACCACAATGTCTCTTGTTTTCTTCTAAATCGTTGTCTATAGCTTCACACACAATGAATTCATACAAAACAAAATAGTATTAAACTGATCAGAACAGAGTGATGGAGGCATTGTAGGCCTTCAAAACCAGACAGTAGAAAAATCAACAATGGCTGCCATAAAGTCTCTCGTTTTCTTCAAAATAGCTGTCCATACCTTCATATATGTTGAAATTAAACAATACAAAACAGATTAAAACCACTCTGAACAAAGAATAGAAGTATTGTTGGATTTCACAGCATGACAATAGGAAATCAGCACTGAATACCATAATGTCTCTTTTTCTTCAAAGTAGCTGTTCATATCATCATGTGTAACACAATCGATTCTCATAAACTGTTTAGGAGAAGTTCTAGGCATGTATAAGCCTCTACATGTACACCTATCCTTGCTGCATTGGAGGGAAAAGCACAATAAAACAAATTACTAGAAAAACAAGAAACAAAAAAGACAGATAAATAACAATACCAAAGAGCCCAAAACAATAACAATATAGGCTTTCAAAACAAGGTGGTAGGAACATAACTAAGGTCATTATTTTACATAATGATCTTCAAGAATTCCACCAGGCACAAACATGCAAAACTGATCCAATCCTATGAATGTTAACTGGTTTGTTCCAAGAACTAAAAGAATTTGTAGTACAGTTATCTTAGCTATCTTAAGTGTGTTTATACCAGTTTAGACATTTTTTCTTTTCCCTTGTAAAAATTGTTTTTCGTAACCATTTTTAAGTGCACAGATCCGTGACCTTCAGGACCTTTGCAATGTTGAGCACCAGTGACCACCACTGGTCTCTGCAGCTTCTCGTTACCCCCTGTGGAAACTCCATGCTAGGCCTGATTATAGCACAGGACTCGGTGAGAGGCAGTGGGGTCCAGCGGCCACTCTGCCTCCTTTCATCCTCCCTGCTCTGGACAGACAACGGCCATGGTGTTCCAGCCCCTCTTCAGGACAAGTCAGCAGGAACTGACCACAGGGGGACACAGGCTGTGGTTGCCTCTGTTTCCTGTTGTCAGTCCCAGGATTTTGTAGCCAGCAGACACTTCCACCCCTTTCCAAAGCCAAGCCTCAGCCAGCTGGTAGCCTAGCTCGGCCCTGGCGCATAACTGGCACTCAGTGTCTTTGAATGAATGAATGAATGAATGATGTAGATTGGTCACCACCTCTTGGGAAAGAGACTTTGTAGCTGCACTTGGTGAGAGCAAATGACGAAGGCAGGTGTTTTCTTCAGGTGCTCACCCTGTCCCTCACTAAGTTGTGGCTTGCTTTGTTACTGCTGTGTTGGTTAAGTCACCCAATACGAATAACAGTCTCTGTCGGGGGCATGCAGTTTGAGTGGGGCAATGTGTCCAAGGTAATTTAGCTTAAAATAGTAGAAGCACAATTATATTAGTTCTCTCTCCCCTCTAGGGAACCTCTGGCTGCTCCTCCCAAAAGGACTCTCCTTTTTTCGATGCCAGTTCTATCTCCTGTTTTCTCTTTTGCCAATTCCTGAGAAAAATGATGGTCCCCATTACCCAAGCCCTGCCCTCAGCCCTTCCAGACTGGGAAGCTAACATCTTCAGTGCGAAAGAAGCACGTCCACTTTCTTTGTCTTTATCAGAAGTTGAGCTTCTTGATTTCTATCTGATTAGACAGACTTAAGTGATTTATTTCCTTTATCTGTTCTCTTTCTCTCTTCTCTCTCTATGCACATCTGTCCCAATCCATACACAATCATGGTGCAGCCCCCTCCTCCCATCCTCCATACTAGCATGTTCTTTGTTCTTTCCAAATCCATATGGCTACCTTTACCTGGAACGGAGGACATAATGCTTACCACGAGTTCCTAGGGTTTACATAGCAGCCATGACCCATCAATTACTCTTTGTAATGTTTTTCTCAATTACTGCTTCATTGCAATTATTTGGTACCTTGCTCTCACCTCCAAATTCTAAGATGGGGTCATAGAGTAAAGAAAATCAAGTGATTTAGCAAAGATCTTATGTCCTGTTGGATGTATGACTCTCTGCCATGGGAAGTCATTGAAAGACTTAAAACTCAATGGAAAGCCTCTGGGCATGGTGGTGCATGTTTGTAATTCCAGCACTCAGAAGGCTGAGGCAAGAAGGTCACTGCAAGTTTGAGGCCAGCCTGGGCTACAAAGTGAGTTCAAGACAAGCCTGAACTGCATAATAAAACCCTGTCTCAAAAAGATAAAAAACCAACCAACCAACCAAACAAACAAACAAAACCCTCAGTGGAAAGTAACACATTTAAATTTCAAATCAATAAATATCCATCGGAGCCAAGTGTGGTGGTTCACACCTATAATACAAGCACTTTGGGAGGTTGAGGTAGGAGGTTCTCAAATTTGAGTCCCACCCAGACAGTTTAGTGAGACTGTTTCAAAACAGGGAGGGAACCTGAGGATGTAGCTCAGTGCAAAGGCCTTGGGCCCAATTTTCAGTACAAAAAAAAAAAATCCATCCGAGAGCTATGTTCATTCAAGGACCTTGTGGTAATAAAGACTTAGGAAATATGGGCCTATCATCAAATGTGATGGTGGATTCTAAAACAATGTTTTAGAATGGCTTCGACTAACTTCTTCACCGTTTCATCCTCTTGTTAAATCTGTCCTTACAGATCAAACTTCTAAAAAGGGTATTGTTGGCTTTGGGTCCAAAATTGCCTGAAGAGCTCCTATGAAGCACTAGGGAGTCTGGCCTGCTTCTTTGGGCTGAGAGAGCAATGGAGGATGTTTTAAACCCTGGAATAATGTGATGAAGTTTCTAGTTAAGTTACTGGAGTGATATTAGGAGAATGGATTGAGAGGGGGAAACTAGAAGCCAATCAGGAGGCTGGTGCCACACTCCAGATGGAAGCTGGCAGGGGCCTGAAACAGATATATATAGAGAGAGAAATAGCAGGCAGGCAGGCAGGGATGTGGGATGAGCTGGAATTGGTAGTTGATTGAGTGCTGGAATGAGAAACAGTAAATGGTAAAGGCTGACCTCCTGCTTACACCTTTGGCAATTAGATGGAGAACAGTACCTGAACAGCAGAATGAAGGAGTACGCATCTGTGTGTTACAGATGATGAAATCAGTCTGGGAAGATCTAGTGTATCTGCCAGTGTATTTGGCTCATGGTTCCAGGGGATTCAGTCCATGGTCATCTGGCTCATGGTGGAAGATCGTGGCACGGCAGAGCTACTTAGCTCATCCCAGCTGGAGAGCAGAGCAGGGGAGCAGTAAGAGAGAGGAGGGGCCAAGGACCAGATGTAGACCCCAAAGTTACTCCTCATGAACCACCCAGACACACCCATTTGGGTGCTTTCCCAGTCCCCAGGGTGGCTCCCAATCCAATCCAATTGATTGTTGAACTGTCACACCTAGTAACAGAAGTCTACTGTGGGTGTAAGTTCAAGAGAAATAGTTGGTCTGTATTTGTAGATTTGGGAGTTATAGGTGTGGTGTTAGCCAGCAGTTGAAACTTGGGAAATCGCACAAAACATTAGACAGTTAAGGGCGGAGCCTGAGAACACACTGACATTTCAGAGACTGGCGGGAAAGAAGAGCTGTGGAAGGAAATGAGAAGTGGGGGAGAGATATAGAGGTAAGAGCCAGTGTGATGTCTTCAGATTATTGTAGGAGAGAAAAGGACTGGTTCAAAGTGTAAAATGCAGCAGGGGGCCTAAACTGAGCACATGTGCTGAACAGGTGAAGGAAAACTGAGGCGTGGCAAAGTCAGACTCCCAGAGAGCTGAGTGATCAGGAGAGGAACTGGAGACAGAGAGCAATTACAGGACTCCTGCAGGGGCTTTTCTAGGGAAGGGGGTAGGAGAAGCCAGGCAGGCAGCAGGGAGAGGCAGGACTGAGGGCAGAAAGGAGATACTTTAACACATTACAGATTCAGAGGAAGGAGTCCTTTCTGAGTGTGAGTGGAGCCAATGTTGTTGCTCAGAAACCAGCCACTTACCCCAGCTGTGTGGTGTACTCCCATAAACCCAGCAGCCTGGGAAGCGGAGGCGGGAGGATTCCAAGTTCTAGACCAACCTGGGCAACTTATCAACTTATGGAGACCCTGTCTCAAAAAATGATTGGGGTAGCAGGAAGACTTTCTCAAATGTTAAAGTAGGCCGCAGTAAACCATCTTTGATTGTGGTCTCTGCCCTGCAGTAGTTGTCAAAGGCTTCACTCTTTAAAATCATCTTGACTGTTTAAACAAACCAATTACTTTGCAATGGACCATGAGGATTTCTGAAGTCAGGTCTCTCTTCCTCTTGAGTTAGAGCCAAGCAAATGCACTCTCCAAGTGGGACACACCCATCACTTCTCCTGACCACCCCCATCCTGCACTGGCCTATTAAAGGCAGATGTCCCTCATCTTTCCAACTGGCCAACTTCTGATGGTGACATGGGGTCGGGCTTTGAGTGTCATACTCCCCTCTGGGAGTTAGTCCGAAGGGGAGTACTCTCTCCGTGGAGGGTTAAAAAACTGAGCTGCAGTCCAGCACAGGGTCCTGACAGAAAGCAGAGGAGGGGGACGTGCAAGGAGGTGTTGCCTAAGCAGCACAAGTCCTCTAGGGCTCCTGAAGGCTACACTGGGGGCTGAGGGCAGAGGGAGGTCCTGGGGCAGCTGACCGCCTCCAAGGGGAAGAGTCCTAAAAAGGAAGAATATGAGCCCAAGCTAACAAGCGGGGTGGGGGTGAGAGGGTGAGGGGGGGTGGGGTGGGAGTGGGGATTGGAAAAGCAAGAGGCTGAAAGCCAGCAACCTAGTTAGCAAGCAGGTGGAATATTCTAGGTGACAGAAAACTAGGACGTTGGCAAAGGAGATGGAAAAGAGGGCAGGATACAAGAGGCCTTGCTGAGATAAAGTCAGCAAGAACTGCCAACCAGCTTGACGTGGGATTAGGAGAGAGATGGATAACGAGGACTGATCTCCTAATAAAATAAAGAGAGAGATTATAAAAAAATGACCATGCTCCTCCAACCGTCTGGGGTCTTCCTCAACAAAGCCATGCAAGTAAGGCAAGGGTGGGGTGTGCTTTTCTCCTTTCTATGTTCAGGGGTTAGGCCCATGCAGGGTAGTAGAACAGAACACTCAGAATTGTTCTGTGTAAAAATTCCAGGAGGTTCCACTGAGGGCCAGTTCCACGGATGCGAGACCCACACTTTCACATAGGGGTCTATACTTAGAAGGAACTAGTGTTTGGTTTAATGGTCTGCTGTCACTAGTTTGAAGTTCTTCATAATTTCTGAATGAAGAGCTCTGCAGAACTGGACACGGCACCTGTACTCCCAGCACACTGGGAGGCTGAAGTGGGAGGGTCATAAGTTTGAGTCCAGGCTGGGCAACTTAGTGAGACCCTGTTTCAGAGAAAAAAAAAAATTAAAAAGAGTGGGGGAGGTAGGTCAGGGCAGAGGTCCTGGGTTCAACTGCCAGTAACACCACAAGGTAACTGGTCCTGAGTAGAGGTAAGAGACTAACGAACCCAGTCCTTGGGCAGCCTCAAGGTTGCTGAGACAGGAAGAACACAAATAAATACGAATTCAGAATGAATCAATATCACCACCTCATAGTCCGTGTCACAGAACAGATGCATGGCAAACACTCAGAGCTTTGTCTGGTGCGTGGTGAGCACCACGGAAGAGTCTGGAATTATTATTCTCTCCCTGCACTGATTCGGCTCTGACAGGGCCACGGTTGACTTTGTGCATTTTCACATTTTCAGCCTGCCACTCATCATCCAGTCCCAGGCTCGTGAGTGCCCTTTGAAGGAAAATAACAGCTCTGACAACGACAATTATTACAGTAAATAAATGTGTGATATCATATCCTCTCTTCTTCCTTCGCGTAGCTGGAGTGTGTCTGCATCTCTTTGTGTCTGCGGGGGAATTTTTTTTTTTAAACTCAATTAATTAGAAGTACTCTCCCTTGGCTGTATTTTTCCTTTATCTGCCTTTTTTGTTCATTTTAAAAGGGCACTTAAAGCACCTTCCTCCCCCTCTCTCTCCTTTTCCTCAGCTCCCCAAGGGGAGGGCAGGATCTAAAGAGCTGTGTCACTATTGTCATCAAGATAATGGCTCCCCCCTTCCCTCCTCCCCTGTCTTCTCCTGAAGGAGGCAGGAGCTCAGCTGTTGTCCTTAGAGCTCAGCCCCTAAATGCTAGCCCAACACCTCTGTTCCAAGAGCCTGTTATCCCCATGGATGTCTGGAAGCTGCCCCTCCTACCCACGTCCTATCCTTAAAGTTCCCATTCTCAACCGAGGGGACTCTCTTTTCATCCCAGGGTTCCAAGTTTGCAGGAACTGCATACTTTTTTCCTTGGCAGAAATAGTTGTGGTTTTCCTAACAACTTCTCAGTTCCCCATAGAGCTGGAAATTCCCTTCTTGGTTACAGTTCTTGATAGATGCAGAAGCAGCATCCGGTGCTGTCCTGTCTTCCTTCTCGCCTGCTGGGTGACTTGGGCCTCAGATCACAAGGAGTATCTGGGTTGGGAGGTAGATTAGAGGATGAGAAGGTTTAAGAAAAAAATCCCTTTTCAGAAGATCACAGAAGAAGGGTTCTACAAATGTCTCCAAGGAGAGAATAGCCATTTGGGAAACTACCCAGCCATTTGCATTCTTCCTCTTTGAAAAAATGAGTTTATGCTTTCTATTGCTAATTCCTGTTTCTCCACCCATGTCTCCACACCTCCTCCGCCCTCTGCTGTGGGTTCCACTGTGGGTTGATAGAGCAGATACGTGGTATTCTCCGCCTCCCATTTGCCCACACGCTGATAGGAGGCCCTAGATAAACAGAAGGCAGAGGCAAGGCTGTGGAATTATTATCATTATGGCGATGATTATACTTTCGGTATGAGAAAACAGGAAGTGAAACTGCCCAGTGATAAATGCCTGGCCCCATCTTCTTAGTTGGATCTGAAGTGTGTGTGTGTGTGTGTGTGTGTGTGTGTGTGTGTGCGTGCGCGTGTGCGTGTGAGTGTGTGGGTATATATGGGTGTTACAAGGAGTGTCTGTGAAGATGGAGTTTCCAGAGTGGTCAGTGATCTTTCAGTCTTATTCTAATGCCTGTCGTTCCCCCTTTGTGTGATTTCCTCAAGTTGCTTCCTTACTGCTTCCTTCCCTGTTTCCTAGAGAGAGCGTTCCACAGCTGTGGGAGACGTGCAGGGAGAAATCCATGGCTGTCTCCCTTCCTGCTGGACACACATCGTCTGCCCAGGCCAGGCCTCAGCTGTGTGTCTTTCTTTGCCTTCTATTCTGTCACCACAGCAGGCACATCCCGTGGCCAGTGGCCTTTCTTCCCCATCCCTGCAGGGCGCTGTGCTTTTTCTCTTGTCCTAGCTGCCTGACACTCCATCTGCTTGGTTGATTATTCGTGTCCTTTGTCTTTTTCAAGAATCAATGATGGAAAAATGGAAGACAGTACGTTAAGGCCAACGTAATTATCCCATATTGACGCTTCCATTTGCAGCGCCCTGGCCTCTGGAAACACTGGGAACAGTGACAGTGACCTGATTTTTTTTTAGTGCCTTGTTAGCTGTACTTCCCAGGGAGAAGACAACAGACAGCCACACGAGGAGCAAATGAACGGGGCTTCAGAAACACCTCCTCATGTGGGCAATGTTCAGAAAAAGAGGTGTGCAACCAGGAGAGAAAAAGGCATGAGAAGGGGTAGCACAGAGAAAGGACAGGTCACTCCCCACTATGCAGGATGCGGGCCGGTCCTGGTCCCCCCAGGACTAGTGCCTTTTTATGGCTTTTATACCAAGCTCTTGAGCCACTTAACAGATTGTTGCAATTTTGGTTTGAGGAAAACGTAGCCATATTTCTGTTAATCATAGCATTGCTCATAATAGCCAAGATGTAGAAACAACCTAAATGAACATTATCAGATGAATGGATTTAGAAAGTGACATATCTATCTATCTATCTATCTATCAATCAATCAATCATCTATAGATACATCCTGCTGAGGCACGTGAATCACAAGTTCGAGCCCCATCTCAGAAACTTATTGAGACCCTATCTCAAAATAAAGGTTAAAAAAAAAGGCCAGGATGTGGCTCAGTGTGAAGGCTCAGGGTCCAATACCCAGCACCCCCCCCCCCAAAAAATACGCTAAGAGAGTAGATGTCTTGTTAAGTGCTCTTAGCCCGAGAACATAACTTACATGAAATACACAACCCTCACAGCACATATGATGTAAATGACCATCTTATCTGTTCCATTATTTTTGCTGAACCTAAAATAGGGGTGTGGAGAAACCCACTGAGGTTGGGGTGGAGATGAGGATTATGCAGGGGAGCTGACTCAGAAAGAAAACCTGCAGGATGGAGCTGTTCACTGCAGACCCTAGGAGCTGGATGTGATGCTCTCTGCTTTGGAGAACACAGTGGCTGAGAAAACTAGTGCTACGTCCCAGCTTCCTGTGTTCATATCCCACTCCAGGCCTTACTTTATTTATAACTTACTTATTTGATTTTTTTTTTTAAAGCTCAGGCTCCCTGTGTCACCCAGGCTGGCCTCAAACTCACAGCAATGCCCCTGCCACAGCCCCAGAGGCTTCCATTTAAATCACTTAAATTCAGGGAGAGATGGGCCTCAGCATCTTCATCTGGACCTCTGGACTCCAGGAAGGATGTTGGGAGCTCTGACCTTGTTAGGTTGCTCTGGAGCACTGAATCAACACACGTGACCGGAGACGGTCATGCCTGGGCCTGCTGAGGGCTCAGTAAATGACAGCAACTACTGTAACCTTTTCACTTGTCTTTCTCTGTCTGCCTTCCACTTCCTCCAGTCCATTCACCCAGCAAAAAGATAAGCACCAATTCTGTGACAGGTATTTGGCAAGTCGCTAGGGAGAGATACAGAGTTAGCAGCACTGAATCTCCAAGGGCTCAGCCTGTCCCAGGCTCGCTAGCCTCCCCCATTCTCTCAGTGCTGGGGATGAATCCAAGCCCTGCACGTGATCTGTCCTCAGAGACCTCCCCAGCCTCTGTTATTTCTTTATATAGAGCAGAGCACACAGTAGGTGCATGTGGTGTCCCTGAACTCACTTTGTCCTGGTTTCGTGCCCATTCTCTCCTGTGTCCTGGCTCTTTCCGGAGTTCTGTAGGCAGATAGGCCTCTGGTTTCTTGGCTGAACAAGGCCTCAGAACAATCCCTCCAGACCCTTGTCTAGGTGAGGGAGCTCTGGGAAGGCCAGGGGCCCTGGAAACCTGCTGGCCCTCTTATTCAGCAATTCTCTCTTGGCCAGGCTCCCCTTCCTGTGGCCCTGGGCTCCTCCACCAGCTTTTTCGGGGAGCTGGAGGAGGGCCACTGGTCCTGTAATAACCACACTTCTTAATGGTAAACAAAAACCAGATTCCTGGGCAGTGACGCAGGTGGGAGCTCTGGCCGAGGCAGCTGTGATTACACCAAGACATGAAGAAACACCTGTACTCTGTCTGGTGGACAGGCAGAGAGGCTGCCCACAGGCCCTGCTCTATACCCATTCCGATCAGTTGTTCTTAGCCTGAGTTAGAGAGACATTGGCATTGACTGGCTCTTAAGACCCAGTAGACAGCCAGTCAGCCCAGGGTGGAGAAGCAGACTAGCACCCTGCTCATCTTTCTGAGACCTCTCCCATTGTCTTCCCTGCTCACAGGCCCAACTCTCACACTTAGTTGCCACGCCCAACTCCTATCCTTGTGCCTCCAGGTACACGGGCCTCCCTGATGCCAGGAGAAAGACACCATTCCTGTGAGGACACCTCGACCCCAAGAGCCCCAGGGGGGAGGCTGCAACAGACTCTGCTGCTGGCTCACGTGTATCAGTGTGACTTCCAGGAGCATCGTCTGGGCCGAGATTTTCGTCTTAACAATGTGACTTCTGGATTAGGACCAGAACTCCTGGGATTTGTGCCAGATACCATCCACTGCGTCCTAGGTGGGAGGTTGGACCCACTCAAATGGCACAGGAAACTGAGGTGAGACTGGCAGGCTGAGGGGTTAGGGTGAGAGTGACACATTTTATTATGCACCCTTTGGCCTTTTGCATTTTGTACTATGAGAATGTTTCAAAAGGTTAAAAGTGGGGGAGGCTTCTACAGTCTTTAAATCTCTTATATGTCGGGATATAGAGAATGGCTCCTTGCCTCTGTCCTCACGGCAGAAGGGACGGAACGGTTGTATCCGGGAATCCTCATTTGGACAGGCTTCAGGTTTAAAAAGGGCTGTTAATGGCAGGTGCGTCTCCAATTTAAGATTTTCCAGCATCTGAATGACTCAGAATCTTGCACTACAAGGAGGCTCGTGCTGTGTGCAGTGGGTCAGGAGGAAGGAGGATGGGCCTGTGGTCCCTGCAGCCTTGGAAGATCACAATTCTCTCATGTGATAGATGGTAGGAGCCCCATGATCCTCAGGAGTCAACAGAAGCAGGCCATCTGTGCCCCTCAGTTACCTCTGTATTGGGAGGGAACGGACCAGTGCCTGTATCAGGGGGCCACTGTCTTCCTTCCAGGTAGATGCTAGAAGCTGCCAGTACTTTCCAGGCACTGTGCGGGGGTTCAGTTTTGCAAAATGGAAACAGTTCTGGAGGTGGGTGGTGGTGACGATAGCACAACAATGCGAATGAACTCAATGCTAATGTACTACATATGCAGAGACATCATCCTGGATCCTACCATCACTTTCACGTACATTACCAATAGCTCCCCATCGTCCAAGTCCAAAGCCTGATAGACTGTCTAGCTCTTTTTGCTGCCTCACGCCTCACAACTTGAAATTCTGCCCCACCAATGTCACCATCCAGTATGGCTGGTGCTGACAGCCCAATGCATCTAAAGGTGCCCCGCAGTCTCTTGTCTACAGTTCTGTGCTTGGGGTAAGCTCTTCTTCCTGTATGGGTTTTCTTCTTCTGCCTGGGGAATTCCTGCCCCCGTCTGGAAGCCCGGGTGACATGTCACTTAATGACACTCCTTGTGGACTTTCTGGGTGAAGCTCTCCTAGTTTGAACCATAGGGCACCATGCTTAAACTTTCCCAAGGCCACTACTATTATGGTACTATTACTTAAATGTAGCCAAAAAATCACAAAGATGATCCAAAATATGGGGAAATGGGGCTCAAAGAAGAGCTGGTGAGATTGTAAAGGGGCCCAGGCATTATGAGAACACTATGGCGACTCCTCAAGAGTTAAACATGAGCTGGGCTTGCTTGTAATCCTAGTATTCTGGGAGGCTGAGGCAGAAGGATCATAAATTCAAGGCCAGAACGGCACTTAGTGACTTAGTGAGACTTTGTCTCAAAAATAAAAATTAAAGGGCTGGGTGTGGTGGCACACGCTTTTATTCCCAGCACTTGGGAGATGGCGGCAGGGGATTTCTGCGTGTCTGAGGCCAGCCTGGACTATAGAGTGACTTCCAGTCTAAGCTGCATAGTGAAACCCTGTCTCAAAAAGACAAAAAAAGAGAGAAAAACTTAAAAAGGACTGGGGATGTGGCTCAGTAAGAAGACCCTAGATTCAATCCCCAGTACTACAAAAACAAACAGAAATATAGAATCACCGTATGATTCAGCAATCCCACTGCATCGGAATTGAAGGCATGGACGCCGATACATGTACATCCATGCCCACAGCAGCATTATTCCCAACAGCCAAAAGGTGAGAGCAACTCAAGGGTCCGCTGATGCACGAGTGTGGATAAACAAGTGTGGTACAGAAATACAGCGAAGCCTCACTCACCCTCAGGGGATTCTGACACCTGCTGCACCATGGACAAATGTCAGTAGCAGCATGTTAATGAAAGAGGCCAGGCACAACAGGACAAAGAAGTGTACAACCTCACCGATATGAAGCAAGTACGCAGTCAAACTCGTAAACACAGTGAATCCAGTGGGGGCTGCCAGGCACTGGGTGGGGAGCTGTATGAGGAGCTACTGTTTAACAGGCATAGAGTTGGAGTTTTGCAAGAACTCTGGAGATGCACAGTGGTGATGGTGGCACAGTTGTGGGAAGGTACCTGATGCCCCAGAGCTGGGCACTTGAAAATGGTTAAAATGGTAGCTTTTATGTTATGTACCTTTTACTTCATTTACATAAATACATGTGCAGTGTCCGTACGAATGTGAATGTGTGGATACGAGTATACACTCATATATGAATGAACATTCTCAAGGTATTTCGAGCTGTGGCCCCTCCACCATACGAAAGAAGCAGCACAAGTCTCTGGCACCCCTTCCCTGCCACAGCACTTGACACTAACCTGTGCTCCATGTTCATTAAGAGAACATAAAGTTGATGGTGTGTGTCAGGTAGATGCAGGTCCCAGGCTGGCCCCCATGCTACCTTCGCTCTTCCAGGACATCTGACTGTCCCCTGTACCTGTGACTGCCCTCCTCGAGGAGGCTGTGAATATCCACCCAGGGCTGTGGGCAGACCCTCCCCATAACTGATGGATGCACTTCCACAAGTGGGAAAGACTCGCCTGCAGCATGTGCTACAAGGGCCACATGGAAGGAAGGACTTCCTCTTGTGGTACAAGGAGACAGCAGAGGTTTTGAGAGTTTTCAAGAGTCACATATCAGAGAGTTTTCAAGGTCACATATCATATGTGATGGTATAGATGTGCCCTGTAGAGGAAGGGGACAGAGCATGGTTCTCCATGGGTCTCTTTCATGTTGTAGTACATATAACCTTATGAGAAATGTGGGGTAAAGACTTAGCTCTTACCCCCATCCATCTTGGAATGAGGAGGAAAAAGTACAATAGCACAGGCTGAGGACGCCTAAGCTGAAAATCTAAGATCCTAAAGTTTTTGATCACTGACGAGACCCTCAAAAAGCTCAAGTTTTAGAGTATTTTGTGAATATATGCACATAGTCCAACATCTGAGAAATTCCTAAATTTGAAACACTTCTGGTCCCAAGCATTTTGGATAAAGGCACTCAATTGTATGCTTCCTCAAACTCTAGGATGCCAAGTTCATTGTCTTTAACGTCTTCCTTAAATGAAGAGCCTCTTGCAGCCCCAGGTATTTTGCAATTACAGGCTGTTTCCTTTTTTTGAGCAGTGCATATGAGCCGACAGGTATCAGGGCCACTTCCCAGAGCACTTCGGAAGAGGAGTTCCGACATTCATGGAAACACCACTGCTTGGATGTGCCATGTCTTTGGCTGGGGTGTCAGCTGTTACTCAACAAGGTATTGGAAAAAACCAACTTGAAAACAGGAAACATTAGCTCAGTATCAGGGACCTGTTCATAATCCCAGCACTCTGGGAGACTGAGCCCAGGAGGACTGTAAGTGTGAGTGCACCCTGGGCAATTTATCAGTTTATCGATACCTTCCTAGTCTCAAAAAAATAAATAAAAGGAAAAATTTGTTTAAGTTCATCCTCTTGAAATCTTCAGTCTATGTCACTTGGCTCTGTTGCTTTTTTGGCAGAAGGGTGTGGCAGAGAAAATCTATTTGTCTCCTGTCCAGAAAAAGCAGGAGACCAGCTTCTCACAACTACTTCACAATAATCTTTGAGAACATGCATCCCCCTACCCACCCCATGCGCCAAGACCGAAACTCCCTGGTAGACCCTGCCCCTTAATCACCTACCCATCTCTGAATAGTGTCACCGGGTAGGGACGAAGACTTTTTTTGGTAAACCACGGGCCTTTAGGGAACAGCCAAGATCCAAAGTATAGTAGTCAGTTATTGAAACTTTCTGAGCAATAGTATTTTTTTTTGTACCAAGGATTGAACTCATGACCTTGTGAGCAACAGTATTTTTGCTGACGAAAATAATAACTACCTAGAGCACTGTTGAGGGGATTAAGTAGGTGATGGTAAGAAAGACCAACCACATAACAACAGCTCACACGTATAAAGGCTAAGTGTTATATGTTGAGAACAGTCCAAGATGTTGTTTTGTGTTTAATCTAGGGACTATGATCTCCTTTTTCATTGTACAACGGGACACTGAAATACAGTTAGGATTTGAACTCTGAGTGGCATTCTACCATGCTCTGCTGCCTCAAAATTATGTTCTCCTGTGAAGCGACTCCCTATACACTCTTGCATACTTCTCTATGTTTTCTGTTCTTGGACTTCCATTTTAGCTTGAGAAAGGGGAACCCCCCACCCCCATCACCAGGTCTCAAAGCAAAGATCCACTGATCATTTCTGCTGACCCAACCTGTTGTGTTCCTGGACTACGAGTTCCCTTTTTTTTTTTTTTTGCTCTACCCGATTCATTGTCCAGGCTGCATGGTGGCAGCACCTTTCCTACAGGACATGGCCTGGGGCCCTTGTGAATGCAGACCATTCTTTCCTGCACTTTCCACCTAAATAGCAGGATTTATAATAAGGCAGCCTTTAGTTCTAATTAGCTCCATTTGGAGTCCCTTAGGACCACATTATATCTGTGGATGTGCAGAGGTGAAGTTTCCCTTCTCCTTTGGGTACTTCCTTCTTTCTCTTTCCATTCCTATTCTTTGCTGCTCCCCATTGTGGTTTAACTGTCAAAGGATGGGGTGCAGACAAAGGCATTGCCAATGGGGGAGCAGATTTTTCTTCCCTCAGGATGCCGTCACAAAGGATACTGCTAACAACACTTGCTTTAGGTAAAATTCCTTACTGTACATGAGCCCTTAGCACTTGGGAGAGGGGTAACATGGAAGGAATGATAGAAGTCATTGAGACCAAAGCTTTGAAATCACATTCGGGGTCAGAATTTTTGCAACTAATGATTCATATGCATCTCTCACTTTTGCTTTGGAGAATTTCTCATTTTATCTAAGAAATAGCTTATGACAGGAAGACTGCTTATTTCTCCCTGGTCACAAGTCATTGTCCTTTAGAATGGTGAGTTGTTTATAACTGTGCCCTCTCTGTGATATTATGTCTGCCACACTAGCAGGAGACAAAAAGGCCACTTCATGTATGTGTGCTTGCCTGTCCACCAGCCTTAGGGTGGTTCTGTGTCACCCAGAGACACTACCTGAACATTTCCAAGAAATCCAATTCCATAGATTTCCACCATCTAGCATCCATTCAAAATGCCATACTGTCGTAAAATGGGAAATTTTACTTCTTGGTGGAGGAAGATTGGGGCAGAGAGATTGTCTTGGATTCCTATGATATAATCTAGTCATGCACATTAATGTAGACCTATAATGTAGACCTATAATGTAGACCAGAACCAGCAACACATGTAAGACTGTGAACCTCGCACCTAGCACATCTTCTTTTGGCTCACTGAGTCCTCAGTTATTCCTCCATCAGGCATTTACATGGTAATGTTACATGGCAGGCACCCTATGTCTCTGCCTCATCCTCTTTTTGTCTTTTTGAGACAAGATCTCGCTGTGCAGTTCAGGTTGGACTTGAGCTCACTTTGTAGCCCAGGCTGGTCTTGAACTTGCAACAATCCTCCTGCCTCAGCCTCCAAAATGCCAGGATTACAAGTGTGTGCTGCTATGGCTGGCTACACCATGCTTCTTTGTGGTGTTCATATGTGTGTGTACTCTGGATGCCGTGTATGCAATCTCTGCATACTGTGTACGTATAGTCTGGCTCCTTGTGGATCCCCTTGGCCCATTCCGCCCTGTAACCCCGGAAAGAATTTCCAGCTGGGTTTCAATTGTCCCATTATGCCTGGGTCCTTTGCTCAGGCACCTTCTCAGAACCCCAACTAGATAGAAAAGTGATTCTGATGTCAGGCACAGTTCCCTAGGTAGTGGACACAGCACAGAGGAGTATGCTAGCAATGCCTTAGAAATGGTGATGCTTAATATTTCATGACGACTTACAGTTCATGATTCATGAAGGGGTCTCATAAATGCTCCCTCATCTGATTCTCACTTAGGCCTGAAAGCAGATTTTATTATTCTAGTTCTTTCCAGATACACAGAGAGGTTAAGTGGCTTGCTTGCTCAAGGTAAGTCACTTGGAGACTTGGATTCTGCTTCTGTCTCTAGAAGGATCTAGTAGGGAATTTCTTCCTTCTCATCCCTGTGCTCCTTCCTCAACCCTTGATTATCTTTGTGCTTCCAAGAGGGGACAGCAATACTGGTGAGGTGATGGTAATTTTCATTCCCTGTGACCTTAGGTAGTACCTTTGTCTTTGAATGTTCAGGGGATATTTGCAGAGCAGACTCATGGCCTCCATCTTCTCTTCTTGCCCAGGAGGAAGTGGATCCCTCTGCCTTCCACTCCCAGGCCTGTGCTGGCCGCACTTCTGACCCCTCCAACCTGTCTGTGTTCTCCCAGATTAATAACACCATCCACCACCTCAGGGCTAAGCAGGGTATTTTGCACACAGTCAGCACTAAATAAGTGCCGCTTGAAAATAGCAAATATTCTTATTAGGAGAGCCTTGCCTGAGTCTGAAATGGAAAACCTCCCCCCCCATGCCTGCCTCCCTGCGTATACAAGCTTCTTTTGCTGAGAGAAAGGAGAAGAGACACTAGCTTTTGTGGCTGGGCCACCTGGGCATACCCCCAAGGAGCCCTATCTCAGGATGCTCTTTGGAGTTTTGTTGGGATCCATGTGGCCACAGGTCAAACCCCATTCTCTAGTAATTTGTCTGTATCCATAATTAAGCTGAGGTTTTGTCCTCTCCCGTTTTGTTCCCTTGTCTTACATCTCACTTGCTCCACTAGTTTGAGCGTGGAGGCCAGCAGGAATGGATCTGGTCTAGGCCATGTCCAGCCAGACCTTGGTACTGTATCTTCTTCAAAGACAGGGGCCTAACCCGGACTAGAACTAGGTTTTTTAGAAGTACCCGCTCTTCCCATGACTGTAGGCTGGGAGACCAATATTTCCACACTGGGAGTTAGGGCCATCCTCCTTCCTGTCTCCTCTGCCACGCAGTCTCTGGGGATTCTGTCCGACACCCCAGGAAAAGGTCTAGCTCTCCCAGAGACAGGTGTCAGTCTTGTCACCGGTGGCACTGCAAGTCGCCCGGAAGCGGGTGAGGTAGGGAGGCAGCCTCCCTCTTAATGCACCCTGTCCTCTCCCTGGGTCCCTTTGAGTTTATTTATATAAAAATATATTCAGGGGGCCTAATTATTAAAAGGTCCATATAACAAACCTTTAATAGAAAAATCAGAAGCTCCCGAGAAGAGACATGTATGACTCCCAGGACAGCGCTAAGGACGTACTTCACGTTTGCCAGCCCCTCGATCCCTCCGGGCCAGCAGCCTCAGACTCCAGCACCCCGCGGGGCTCTCCCCTCCTGTCCGTAGCCCTGCTTCCCACAAGCTACAGCTCCTTTCCCAATTCGCTGCTGCTAAGATCCAGACAACCGGGCAGCAGCAGGTTTTCTAGCTGAATTACTCGGTAACTTTCGCATGTCTCTTTCTTCTCTCTCAGCTGCCTTAGCGAAGGACTAAGATTTCTCCTTCCCCTCGTCCTGTGCCTCAGACCCCAAAGCCCAGCGCCTAGTCCCCGGACTAGCCAGGTTCCTCGCGTCCTTCCCTTTAAGGGCCGCCCCTCCCAGGCCCCGCCTCCCACTCCCCGCCCACCACCAGGCCCCGCCCCGTGACCCTCCCCTTTAAGGACCGGCCCCGGACGCAGACGAGCCTGTGACGCGGCCGCCCGCCCGGGGCTGGGTACTTCGTCGCGCGGCCGCTTCCCCCGGGCCGGGCCCCCGCCGTCGCGCGTTCCCCGGAGTTCCAGGCCCCCGGGGGGCGGGGAGGGAGCCGGGCCGGTGGGTGCCGGCCAGCGGCGCGCGGCGGGACCCACGGAGCCCCGCGACCCGCCGAGCCTGGAGCCGGGCCGGGGCGGGGGAGCCGGCTCCGGCCCGGAGCGCACTTCGCCGCTGGGCGGGGGGTGGCGGGGACCCCGTCCCGCACCGGAGCACGGGGCGGCCGCCGGCCCGCCCGCCTCCGCGGCCCCGGGCATCATGCTGTCCAACGCGCAGGGCCAATCGCCGCCGGCGCCCTTCCCCGCCCCGCCGCCGCCGCCGCCGCCGCAGCAGCAGCCCCCTGCCCCGGCCGCAACGCACCCCCTGGCCCAGCCGCCGCCGCCGCCGCCCCCTCAGCAGTTCCCGCAGTTCCACGTCAAGTCTAGCCTGCAGATCAAGAAGAACGCCATTATCGACGACTACAAGGTCACCAGCCAGGTCCTGGGGCTGGGCATCAACGGGAAAGTTTTGCAGATCTTCAACAAGAGGACGCAGGAGAAATTTGCCCTGAAAGTAGGTGTGGGGCTCGGGAAGGGGCCGGGCCGGGCCGGCGGGGACGCCCGGGGTCCGGCGGCTGGCGGGGAGGGCGGTCCAAGTTTCCGGCGCCCTCGAGCCACGCGCGGGGACCCGGGGGCTGGGACGCGGAGGGCTCTGCCATCTTGGCGCCTGAGCGCGTCCCGGGGACGTGCTCTCCATCCTCTCCGCCCTCCTTTCTTCCTTTCTGCGGGCACAAAAGGCCCATTACTCATTGAGCGGGCTGGTCGGTCGGTTTGGAGAAGTTGGAGCTCCGAGGTTTATTTCGCCTCGCTCCTTATTTGGGAGCCGGAATGTGTGATTTCACTTCCCTGGGCCTCGCGAGGGCGGCCGCTTCGGCCCCGGAGGCGCAAGGCTGGAGATTCCGCGGGACGCCGCCCCCCGGCCCGCGCGGGGGTGGATTGTTGTGATTCGCGCGCGGGCCTACCTTCCAGCGCGCGCCCGCCTCCAGATAGGCTGCTCGCCGACCCCGCGCGCTGACTGCTGTCTCCATAAGCTTCATTGATCGCTGCACGCCAGGTCTCCGCTAACTGGGGACAGCCACTTCTGTCCTGGTGCGGGCGGCTGATGGACAGCTGGAGCAGCGCTATTCTTGGTCTGGGGAAACCCAGCTTTTTTTTTTTTTTTTTAAACTTTCTTTTTAGAGTGGGTGTGGCAAGGGGGAGCACGAAGATTTAAGTGACCACACCACTTTGGAAGTTAAACACAATAGACTTGGAAGTCTGCTGCTTTGGAATGGGTCTCAGGTGAAGTCTGAGCAAGTCCTTCAGGGTCACCAGAAAGGTTTTCTTCCTAGAAGTGTTTCAGGTCAAACCACATCTCTAAAGGTGACAGGGCAGGTTTGTTTCCCCTGGGGTGCCTTAATGATTGGAGGAGGAGAGAAATACTTCCTGTGTTATTTTTTTTTCTCTTCCCCTTCAGTCTGCACAGCTGGCTGGATTTCAATTATCAAATACTAAAGTAAACTGTGACTTACCGGTGGGCCTATTGGCATATGCAATCAGATGCTATAAAAACCTGGTACTTTGCGACAGGGCAAGCATGTCCAGTTTCTGAATTTTAAGAACTCTGACATTGTTTTCATTATGCCTTTATTCTCAGTGCTGTCAGATTTCTTTAGTTTCTTCTGTAAGTCCCTGCCATGGGATCTCTGTGGTTGCCTTGGACTGTTGGAGAGGGAATTTATTAGTGTCTTGAACGCTATAGCATTTATGCCTTTGACCTTCTGTGCCATGATGAGGGGTAGCGGGGGAGGAGGTGTCCTGTTGACTGGCTCTGACCTTGGGGATTGGAGGTGAGTGAATACAGTTTACCCACAGTTGCTCTGCACCCTTGAGGAAGTGACAGACGTGCTTTCCAGGAGTGTTTTCTGTCTCTTCTGAGATGCCATCTGCATTTGGCTGTCAGCAGTGGAGACATTGGCTGTTGTTTCTCTTGGGTAGTTGGAGTATAAAGAATTCAGAACAAAAGCTCTCAACATCTCCTTATTCTGTTCAGTACACAGGTTCGCACACAGATGCATGAACACCATAATCTAGAATGTTTTTCGGTGACAGTTCAAGTTTCTGTCATAATTAAGAGGACAGAGACTTGAGTATTTTTCTCCTTTGAATAGTTTTGACAGAAAGAATCCAGCAGTATATTAAAAAGCACTTAGTTTATCCTTGCCTGCTTAGAAGTGGGCGAAGACTGAAGTCAGTCTGTTTTGACAGGCAGCTTGTTCCCAGTTGAGCAGTTGACTCAACTGTTAAATTGTAGATTTCCTACACATCTTTGTATTAAAATTTAATAATAGAGGGAGAAAGGAGGGACAAGGCATTTGGTGATGGACAGCAGTGTCAACAGAACTTTCATATCCAAATATTGGCTTAGACATAATTATAGCTTTGCAGGAATCGTGTTCAAAGAATCCTGTTCCAGAGACATGCACCAAGAGACTTCCTGATCTTGAATTTTGATTAACTTCAGGTGCCGAGTAGTGAAGTGATTTTCAAAAGTAGGCGCCTTTTGATTGTAAAGTAAGGGGGGAAGTTGTGGTCAGGCAGGCAGGATTGGTGACCCCATTGGGAAGATGCCTGAGTAAAGGGGAAGAGACCTGTCCTCTGTGCTGAGCTGTACCTGGGGGGCAGGAAGTCTGCTTTCTCATGGTTGTAAGTTTGTTGGAAGTAGTGGCTGCCCTAGTGTTCTACTTGCATTCTGTGGTCTTGTGACCTGTTTGCCCTGTGCAGTAAAGTCAGTGCTTTACTGCATAGGGCAATGAATGGTCCCAACTCACTCTGCTGCTCTTCTGCTGTCATCCTGGAGAGCTGGTGTAGAAATGCTTTTGGGTGAGTGCTATGATCCCATCGCATCTCTCCTGCAGAGTTCTGAGTCATGCTCAGAAGGAACTTCCAGGAAGAGTTGGAAGAGACTTGAGTGATCATCTCATCCCATGGCCTCATTTTGCAGATGAGAAAGCCATGGCCAGAGTGAAGGAGAGTGTCTTGCTCTGGGTAAAACAGTCATGCCTTTGGCAGAGGCAGGATTCGAATCCAGGTTGCCCTGCTCCTCCTCTCAGGCTTCTCTATTTCCTAACTTCTCTATTTCCTGATGTTGACAGGCAGAGGCTGGCGTTGTCCCCGCAGGGCTCCTCTGACTCCAGGCTGTCCTTTGCCTGTTGGCCCCTGGACACTCTGTGGGTATCTGCCACCTTCTAGTCATATCCCCAAAGCAGCAGCTCCGTAAGTTTTAGATCTGCAGTGACAAGCTTATCTAGCTCCCTTCTCCCTTTCTTAGGGAGTGTTTGATATAAATCTTTATTATTATTATTATTTGTAGAAGAATATGGCAATTCTGTTATTGTTTGGACCAGACTCCTAGTCTCTACTCTTATGTATAATTGGTTGTATTTCCCATGGAGTTTCGTAGCCGCTTTCTGCCTATCTGTATCATGGTAACTTTCAGGTATTAGCTGAACAAATTTAATTAAAGTCTGTACTGTTGTCCTGCTCTGCTGCGCAACACTGATTAGTTGAAGCATGTTACTCCTTTACAAAACATGGAATGTTGTCATAACTTATCTCTGTTTATCTTTCCACTTCCTAGTCTAGAGGAAACAGTGTCCTATAGTTTCTTCTTTCCTTTCTCCAGTAGGCCTCCTCCATTCATGTGGCTCTGTGATGCAGCTTCCTTTGGTGTCACGAAGGGAGGATGATTAGACCCTCTCTTGGTTGGTCTGGACCCTGTTGGAGGGAGACAGTCCTCATGTCCTTTCCCCACCCCAGGCACCGTCCTGTTCCATACAGCTTATCTTGCACACCTGAGGGACTGAAGCCAGCTAATACAGCTGGGTGAGAGGCAGCGTTTCAGTGTGGGGTTTGCTAGTGGTATGACAGCGTGATGAAGTCGCACTGACCAGGCCAGCCTCTGTCCAGTATGATTCCAAGGAGTTAATGGTTTGCTGAGCACTTGCCATATTTTTTGTCCTGTGTAAAATCACCTATAAAATTTTGGGGGTTAGGGAACCTATCTGGAGAAGGCAAAATGAGCAAATGTAGTCAAGGGTGCCCCACTGAACATGCTT
Source organism: Dolichotis patagonum (assembly GCA_004027295.1). Taxonomy (NCBI): domain Eukaryota; kingdom Metazoa; phylum Chordata; class Mammalia; order Rodentia; family Caviidae; genus Dolichotis; species Dolichotis patagonum. The sequence goes on along the minus strand of PVJX010000005.1, from coordinate 475,262 downwards.
GCCACTACCTAGGTGCGGCTGCTAACTGAGAATTAATAAACGTGAAGGAATGAAACTAACAAATCACCTGCTGGCCACATTTTCATGGGTTGTGGAGCTGCATGCGTAGAGGCTGCTGGATGGAGCTGTGTGGAAGCTGTCACGGATGAAGGCGGACGTGTAGAGCGGTGGGAGAAGTAGGACAGGCAGGCAGTGGGGCCCGGAGATGAACCTACCTCATCTGTGTGTTGAAGTAAGTTTTAAAATGTTGGAGGGACTTGAGGATGTTACAAAGAAAGATTAGGCATAGCTGAAGTGGGGTTTGTGGATGTCTGAGGGAAGGGCCCGGTTTCTGCTCTCAGAGACTGTCCGTGTTGTGAACGATTGCTCCACGTGTCCCGTGCTGGCCTCGGCCTCGACTTGTCAGCTGCAGCAGGGCTTCTGACATCACTGAGGCAGTATCAAAGCTGGATTGGCTCATGGTCCTTTTTCACTTATGAATTTTGGGTTTCAGTAGAGCTTGAAAAGATTCTCCAGCTAATATCTGGAATCTGTGGCTGATGGGAGGGGTAAGAAAGTCCTCTCCGGGCCTCAGGGACATGTATTGGTGAGGTCTGGGAAACAATGGGCTTCTTTTTATGGTGAGGATTGGTATCCACTGCTGAGGGGATGTTTTGGTTGCTCGGAACCCTGAGGGACTGGACAGCTTTAGTTACCAATTTCTTTAAGAAGCAGGTGCCAGGAATTTGGAGGAAGGTGGGGAGGAGCAAAGCCTCAGGACTGCTGGAAACAAACTTAGTCCCTGGCTGAATCCTGGGACTGCAGAAGTACAGGGATGTGAGTGCTTTGTGCTGAGGGGACTGTGCCACAGTGAGCAAGAGCACAGTACCAGCACCAGCGTCTGAGGTGTTCATGATTCCTGAGCTGCTTTGGCATCTTCTGAGCTAGGGATCTCCCTGACGGCACAGAATCTGTGGCACAGGAATTGCACTTTCCTGTGTTTCTCTGCTCTACTTCAGGCCCTTTCCCCACGTCTTCGCTGCACTGCTGCTTCCCAGGTGGCTCTGTGTGTTGGTGGGCTGGTGGGCAGGGCAGAATTAATTTGCTGGGGCTGTAGCTTCTTTTGTTTATGATTTAAGGCCCAGGAGTAAAGGGAGCCACACCTGACAGCAGTCTAGAGCTGACAGCCCTTGCCATCTGCTTGCCTCCTTTCTCATAGAGGAAGAGACAGGGCCGGTGTAAAGAGGTTCAGTGTTTTACTTAGTGTTGGCATATCTTGCCATGTCTTAGTACCTGGTTCCCTGGGACCTTCTCTGATTTGGGTTCCTTGGGTTTTTAGTTGTCAGAGGGTGGTAGTATTGGAATGGTAGACCTGGAAGTGCAAAGCCAAAGTCTACTAACCCATCAGCTAGGGTCTTTCCACAGTGGTGGCCTTTAGATGGGCATTAATAAGGAGAAGGGGCCATGCCACTGGACAGCTTAGTGTACACCAGGGATATAACCCAATCAAAGTGTGGGTCCTTTTCTGGCCTATAAGACAATACTGATGTTAATGTTAGTATTTTAAGGTGTAGGTGCATATATTTATCCCCTTGTAAGTATAGATATAAGTAAGTAGAGAAGAGCTTGCTTCTAGGAGTTAAGTGCTAGATAAGAAAGTGAAATAAAACACAACAAAAACCAAAACTTCAAAAATAGTTGTAGTCTTTGTGTCCTGTCAAATTGTGTGATATTGCAAGGTCAGTTAAACTTTCTGGGCCTCAGTGCCCACATCAGAGGGTCAGGGTCCATCAGTTGCAGAGTGCTGGCACAGTGATTGGGGAGGAGGTCATGCTGGAGGCCAGAAGTGGAGTGAAGGTAGGATAGGTGCTGACTTGCTTTGAGTCTGACCAACAGCAGTACTGGGCCAGTATGGATGCCCTTTAATAGGCAGCTCATGTCCAGTTAACCAACGGTCATCTCTGACCAGCTGCTCGTCTATTGTATGAGGACTTGGAAAGTGTTCCACCTAGCTATTAGTAAAGGTTGGGCTAGTAAGTCAGTGAGGTGTGTGTCTTTTCTTCCATTGAAATCACAAGAATCTTAATGTAGTGGGGATGTGTGATAGAGACGAGGGTTTCTTTATTTCCCACTCCAGAGTCCCTTCTCATTGGAAGTCCTGAGGTATTTGAAGGCCGCTGTGATTAGCAGCACAAACCATGCCCTGTGCAGGGCTCCTGACAAGGAGTTAGTGTGGTTACTAATCAGTTGCTGGACTCAGTTGGTGTGTGGCCAGTTTACTCACAGGGTGCCTTCTTTCCCATTATCCCCAGACACAGCTATGGGTGAGGGGCTACCAGAGCTGACAGTTGGGGACTGCTTGCTAGCACTGATGAGGAAGTTAAAATTTGTATCTGAGTCCACTCAGCCCCCAGAGAATGCTGGTTAACATGAGAAATCTGGAGTCTAGGAAGCAAGAGGTAGAGAGGACTCCTGAGGCCACTTGTTCTGTCCTGCCCACTCACAGCAAGAGCCTCGGTTTCAGCCTTGGGGGTTTGAATTGTGGGGTCCTGTGTACTGCATTGTCCGATTGCATTGGAGGAGGAAGCGAGGCTTACAAGAAAGGGGCGTGAAGTTGGGCTTGGTCTCGGGCATTGTAGAGTTCTTGGGGAGCTTATTCCCCGGTCCAGTAAACACCTCTGTGTGCCAGCTGGCAGGTCAGGTGATAGGGCCTGGGACAAGGCCTCAAGGTCGGTCAGTCCCTATTTGTATGTGATGTTTCCTTCCAGGATCAACCAAACTGTGTGTTCCCTATACTAATAACCCAAGGTCTCCAAAAGGGTTATGTGAAAGGGCATTTTGTTCTTGAGGGGTACTCTGGGCAGCTCCTGGCCAGTGCCTATGTGAGGCTCATTTGACAGGTGGGAAGTGGTGCCAGGGTTGGAAGGCTGATGGCCCTTTTTGGAGCTGGTTCTGTCTGAGGAGGTGGTAGCATGGGGAGCTGCACTGAAGATGACATCTCTGTCTCTCTGGCTTATCTCCATGACTGTTCTTCTTTTGAACCTGAAGCAAAGGTGCCATCTCTCCAGTCTCAGAGTGGAAGGCGCTAAAAGGAGACCCACGGAGCCTTCCGTGCCAGTGTCTGTACTTGGATCTGCTCTTTCTCTGTGGAGATACAGAGCTGACCACCTTGCTGCCTTTTTGGGCATCCATATTGTTAGGAGGCTCCCAGCGCGTATTCACCATTTGCTGCCTGGCCTCCTGTCTGGGGACCAGGACTGTTACTCAGCCTCTCCGTCCCAATGGCTAAAAATAACCCTGCCACTGCTGCAGTCTTCCCCTCATAGCCAGGCCCTGATATCTGTCCCAGGTCTTCCTGCCACCCTGCTGAATCGTTTATCTCACTTTTAACCTGCATCCTCCCTCCTTGCCTGTCTCTTCCCGCCTGAGCTTGGAGGGCTGTTTGGGGCCAGTTCGCTGTGCTGAGTGCAGGGAAATAGTCCGCAGCTGGTGCTTCTTCAGGTGCCTGGCTTCACATGGACAGAGGCACTACGGTGCTGCCTTACTCATTTCTCAGTAGGGAAAGGGTTGGACAGAGGAGGGTGAACTGCTTCTCCAGAGCTGACTAGGCCTGTCATTTGGCCGTCCTTCAAGCTCCACCTCCAAGCAGACCTCCCTGCTAGGGGCCATGTGGGGATGTGTCCCCTCACCCTGATGCCCTGGGAGGGAGCTTGCTCCCTGCTCACACTGCGCTCCTGTCCTGAAGCTAAGAGAGCCTCTCCACTTCAGTGTTGGGCTTCGGGTTACTGCATTCTGGAGTATGACCTCATCCTGTTGGCGTCCAAGAATAACTGGGCCCTGGCTTTGGGGCCTCCTTCCTGAGGCTGGCCCTAGCCCCTCTGGCCCTCGCAGCTCAGCCACCTGTAGAATGTCACGGAGAGCATGAGTTTCTTTTTCCCCTCTGACTGAAGAGGCAGAGGTGTTGGTGATCTCTGTGCACTGTGTGGCTTCCTCCTCCTGCCCAAGGATCCTGAAAAGCTGTGGAGCCAGAGGAGGAAAAACTCAGGTGGCCGGAGCATCTGCTTAGCTGAGAGATACAGGGCAGAGTGCTTCCTTCAGTGTCACTCTGGCTTTCTTGTCTTTGGGATTGTTCCGGTCCCCGGCCAGGTGTTGGTCCTGATCATGGCACAGGAGGATTCTGTGGGTGTTTTCTGGGATAAAGGTTTATTTAGGGGAAAGGGCGCATGGGGAGACCAGATAGGAGCCAGGAGGTAGGAGGAGTTGGGGAACCCTCTGCCTCTGTGGAGGTACATAACCAAATCATGTCTCCCCAAGTGCCCTTTTCCTTCTGTCCCCAGGAGCTTATTTCCTATGCAGGAGGAGATTTATCTGCCAAGGCCCATTGGCCTCTGGAGGGGAGGAGCTGGGTGTAGTAGCTAAGAGTTTATTTTTAACTCTGACAGAAGGAGCCCCTGTCCTTGGAAGAGTTCTTCCTTCTCTCTTCTTCGCTTGTCCCTGTGACCTTACTTGGCTTCTGTAATTCTTAGGAAAAGGCCAAGGGGATTCTAAAGAGCAGACTTCACAGGAGCTGTGTGAGTCTGTAGATTGCTTGTCATGCCTGGCTTCTGCAGAGCTCCGAGAGAGAGTCTGGTGACAGGTGGAGGGGCATCAAAGGGTGGCTGGTGTGTGGAACTGGAACTCAGAGCATCCCAGGAATGCAGGTAGACTCTGGGTGAGGCCATGTGCCCTGGAGCTGTGCTGGAGTGGCCAGCCACGAGTCCTCTTGTGCCTTTCTGTGGCCACAGGGAGCAGATGAGCCCAACGGGACCTGTTCTATTAATGCTCACATTACAGAAATGCTGAGCGGTGGTGTTCCCTGTGACCGCCAGGCCTGTAAGCGTCATGTCCTGTTCAGCAGAGCTGTTTCTCACTCTCAGTGACACCCTGCCCTTTGTGTTCTTCCTCTGTGCTCCTGCATCTCACTGGCCTTACTTGATGGACGTGATCTGGTTACCTTGGCTTGGATTCTTTGAAAGAAAATAAAATTGGGTTTGAGGTATAGTTAGAGAAGGAAGGATTAGAGAGAATCAGTGGCAAGGGGTGGGGGAAGATAAAGAGTACAGCTGACTGGGCACCCTCAGCCCTGGAATAAGGTCTTACTTTCTGCTCCTCAGCGTGCTGTGGAGATTAGTTTGCCCAGAGCCCAGCTCTGATCATGTAGCTTCCCTACTTAAGCCCTTTAGTGGTTTCTTTTGTCTCCTGAATTCACCAGATCGACAAATCCTTCCCAGATCTTACTCTAGTCTCTCTATGGCACAGTTTAAGCAGTTTATTTATTTATTTTTTTTGTACTAGGACTCGAACTCACGACCTTGCACTTGCCAGGCAGGCGCTTAAGCCACTGAGCTAAATCCCCGGCCCCATTTAAGCAATTTATATGTTGTGTTCTTAGTAGGACTCTGCTTGCCACGCCACACCTTTGCAGCTCTTCGTCTGTATCAGTTTTTGCCCTCCCTGTGCTACCCTGTCTGTGTCTACCTGCTATTCCAGAGGTGAGTCTTGGGATTTGGGGTGTAGCTCAGTTACTGAGCATGTGCATAAGGCTCTGCAGTCCCCAGCATGGGCTGCCAGGGTATTGAGTTTTCCATCCTTCCCCATCAAATTGCCATGACATTTTTTGTCTGTGATAGCATTTTAAATTCACTTCTCTTCTGCAAGGTGTTTCTTTAGATACTGGATTTGATATTTGATAGTTCTTTGAAGACTTACCTCCTCCTCCTCCTTTTCCTCCTTCTCTTTCTCTCCCTCTTCTTTAGATGCTGTGATTAGATGCCCTCCTCTAGGAAACAGGGTTGAGGGCATGGTAGGTCAAGACGTGACAGTTCTGGGCTGGCTGTGCGGAGCCTGAGCTAGGAACTCGTGAAGATCCAGTATGTCTGTCCGTTTTCTTCTGTCTGCTGGAAGCTGCTCCCAGAACAGCTTTCTGGGCATTTCTTCCCTCCACCCACTTGCTGCTACCTACTGGCAGAGGTACCATGCATTTCTGTGAATGGAGTTTTCTTTCAGATTCCCACCAGAGAGTTGGAAGAACTGATACTTCTCCTCCTCTTCCCTGTCTCAGGGCCCCTCCCTTTCCTGTTGTTATAGAGATGACCCTTTTGCCCCTTGGAGAACATTAACTGAGGGAATATGCCAACTTTCCTACAGTTGTTGGCATTTACTCTTTAGCTTCAGCCATACACAGAGGCACACAGACACAGTCCAGGGTCATCTAGTGGCTGGCCTTGTGCCTGCCTATGCGTTGTAAGACGACCAGCATTGAGCACCAAGTCTTGGGGATTGAAGTTTAGCCTGGAACCTTTCTGGGCCACATATCTCCACGCACAGCATGTTTGCACAGGAAGGAGAACCTGAAGACCTGGCTTTCCACTCTACTATGTGTCCCTGAACGTATCCAAAAGCCTGTCTGGACTTCACTCTTCTTGCCTGTATTCACAGGGATCAGATTGCCTTCCCGGGGCTTTTGCCCTGACTGCCTCTGTTCATCACTGTTGCTGCAGGCCCGCTGCTGGGAAGATGATCTGTTGTTGGGAAGGAAGTGGTCAGTGTGGGTCCTAGGCCGTCCGGGGCAGAGAGCCATTCTCTCAGTTTCTGCATCCCAGTGCTATTTCACCCTTCTCTTCATTCTCCCAGTGTTTATAAATGTTTATTCTCCTCCATGCCTGCCTCCTCCTTCCTTCCTTGCTGACTGCTCATCAGGAGGTCCAGATGGTAGAATTAGTCCAGAGGGAAAAATAGTCAGGGCCATCTCCTTGGGTCCAGACCCCTGTAGTATGCTTGCCATCTGAGATGAGAGGAATTTAGAACAGTGAGGACTGATTGTGTCCAGCAGCTTAGAACAGACCCCTACCTTTCTAAGCAGGATTTGCCTTAGAGTGCTTTCTAGCCTCCTGAGAGCCAAAATAGCTTACTACTCAAAATTAATTAACAGTTCAAAGAGTGACTTCTTGGCTTCCCGAAGGATAGATCAGAACAGCAGATTGACTTCTCTACTTTCAGATCACAACACTGAAGGGTTTTGGGTCTGTTGCTAGTCCTCACAGCAAATATTAAGTACTGTATCAGGTATTCTATTAGATGTTTTACCCAACACCCTTTTAATCCTTGAAATAATACTGCAAAGTAAATTCCCCTTTTTACAGAGGAGAAAACATGTTCAAACATGTTTAGACTAACTCATTAGCAAGTAATTATTGAATATCTACTGAACACTGAGCATTATTTTAGGATTAGTGTAAAAGACAGATGAAAACCATAATCCTGTCTGCATGGCACTTGGAGTCTAGCAAGGGAAGACAGACAGACAGACCACACTCAGTTCAGTGGCACAGCTTGCTTATGGTGGTGGGTACGGAAGAGAAAATAGAGTGGGAAGGAAGCCCTGGAGTGTACGCCTGGCATCACAGTTGTAGATGGCAGACCAAGGAAAGCTTCACTGAGGAGCTATTGAGTGAGCCTTGGAGATAATGTCTCGGGTAGAGCAGGGGAGGCCAAGCAGAGGGAAGAGTAAATGCAAAGATCAGAGATAGGAGAGCACCAGACTCTTAAGACGCAGGCTCTTTATAACTCACAGTACTTTTCTAGGAGTTCTTCGGTAGCCCCATTAGAATATAGTATGCAACCTAACAATTTATGTTTTATCAAATACTTAATTTGATGGGATGCTTATTTTATACAAACTGCTATACTGATAAAAGTTGGTCCTGCCTTTGGGAGCTTAGAGTTCAGAGGAGGAGTGATCACCTGTGAGTGTACCATGCATAAGAAGTCTGCCCTTCAGACTCGGAAGGGCACCTTCTCAGATACTTTCCCATTTGAAGCTTGAGGTCCAGGTGCTCTGTGGCCTGACGAAAGGTTAGAGCGGTGGTAAGGTGAGTGGCAGAGGTAAAGGAAGCAGGGTTACAATCTGGTGTCTCCAGGGTGGGGAGGGAGGAAGTGGGATCTTTTTGCCTGGTGCAGCTGGGTGGGGACACACACCTGAGACCCATCCCAGGAGAGTGCAGACAAAAGTGTGGTCGGCAGCCTAGTTTCCAAGAAGTGGGAGGGACTTCACTGGGTATTAAACTGAGGAGGGACAGATGGTGTCTCCCCAGGTATTGTTCTGGTAATAAGAAGGGCTTGGGGTTGGGTGTTGTAGACCATCTAAAGAGAGGGGAGAGGAGTTAACAAAGCAGGTACCCCAAAATGAATGACTCGGGCTATGGTAGAGGTTATTTTTAATCTTCAAGCCCTCATAGGATCCCTCTCATTCTAAAGGATGGAGCCCCTCCTGTGTTTAGCCAGCGGAGGGATGAGCGGGTTCATCGGGAGCTCGGGAGCCGGGGCCCTTGGCCTCCTGCTTCTCTGGAGCTGAGATACTTGCGGGCAGGGCTCCGGCTGGGAAAGGAGCTGCTGTTTAACACGGATGGGAAAGTGAAGCAATGGGTTGGGTCTGTCTTTTCCTGAGCATGTGCTGTGACAAAGGAAGTTGCAACATTTTTTTTTTTCTTTTTATAGAGTAAGAAGGACAAAAAATTTCCAGTAACTTCAGAAAAAGGACTTAGTTTTTGATGTGGTTGTTGCCCTGCCCCCACAGTGCTCTTTATATGCAGTATTCCTTTCACCTTTCTTCTTCATCTGCACCTTCAGTCTCCCTACCCTGAGACTGAGTCTGTGCAGCAGACTGGCTGTGGGTCCTGAGCGGGGAGGAGGTGACATCGGACGGGACCGGGAGAGCCTGGAGAAGGAGGCTCAACCGCTGTTGCGCGGTGGCCACAAGAGCTCTTTAGCAGTGTACACATGTGAAGCTGATGGCTGCCTTTCCCTTGCTGCTAGGAGCTGTTTGAATAGGACAGGTGGTGGCTCCTGGTGCCCACCTGTTGTCTCTGCTGCCACTCTGGTCCGTGTTTACTTAGTGTCCCAGAAGACTGAGGCAGATAACCACTTTGTGGGTAGCTTCAGACTGTCTTCAGGAAGCACTGGGGAAAAGGGGCCAAAATACATGTTGAAGGCAGAAACCAAGTCTGGAAGACCATGCATGTTCATCTGGAGTTCTTGGTCGGTTTGATTTTGGCTTTTGTGTTGAAGCTGGGCAGGAATCCAGTTGTATTTGGAAATGTACAGATGATAAATTTTTACCATGAAAACTTTTGAAGTTTGAAGAGTAGTAGAACTGACTTTCTTCTCTCCTTTACTCCCCTCCGCTCCCCTCTCCTCCTGTCCTCTCCTCTCCTCTCCTCTCCTTTTCTTCTTTCCCCTCCCCTTCACTCGCCTCCCCTCCTCTTCTCTCCTCCCTCCTCTCCCCAGCCCCTCTGTCTTTTCAGGTGAGATTCATTTCCTTTCCCATGGCTTTCTATACCTTAATGCAGCCCAGAAGTTGCAGTATGATTCTGAGGGGCAGGCCTGCTCCAGGAAGCTGAACACCGTGGCAGCAGGCCTGAGTCGCTGCTGGTGTTAATTGCTCTCTTGGCAGAAGAGGGTAAAGTCCTGAGGAGTGAGAGTTTTGTTTGGATGCTTTGTTCCCCATACCCGTTGCATCAGGTTCAGGGGACACAGAGCTCCTTTCGTCTATTTCCTTTGAAAGGTGATCTCTGGTCTTCAGGCTGACCACGTGCTCGGAGAACGTGGTGGCGGAGGGCATGGGGCCAAACCTGACTTGTTTTCTGGATCCCACAGTGACTACATTGCCCTTTTACACAGGAAGCTGCCCTGGCTAGTATGGTAGCTAGTAGCCACGTGTGCCTGTTTAAATTAACACTGAAATTAAATAACATTTAAATGACGTTCTTTAGACGTCAGCCACATTTCAAGTGTTCTATAGCCAGCTGGTCTTAGCATTGGATTCTGAGATACTTATTCTACTCCTGGGTAAGGCTTCACCTGTGCTGGAAGGGAACCTGTGGAAGGCTCGAGGTTCGAGGCCCTGGTAGGAGTGCACACAGAAGGCCGTCATTTAGAAAAGGACCTTGAAAGCATCTGGTTGATCTTGTTCAGGACTGCATCCACACATGGAGGTGATCATCTGGTTGCATAGCTCCCAGCCCAGGCTGATGTCTTGTGGGTGACTTATGAAGGGACAGTTCCCTGGGCAGCACTTTCGTGTCTCGCTGTGTCCAGGACTCTACAGTGGCAGCGTTCAGGGATGTGTATTTTTAGTCTGCTTCCCAGTGATTTGGTAACCACCCATCTAACCTATGTTCATCCTGTGGGGATGGAGAACTTACCCCTTTTCAAGAAAACCTTGTCATTAGAAAGGTTAATATTGGTACGGTTCTACATTTACTGAGCCAAAAAGTTGGTTTTGTGACCTTGTAAAGTCCTTTGGTGCTCCTGGCCTTTCCCAGACCCTTACAGAATGTGCAGTTTATCAATTTAGGGTAACAGTCAGAGTTTATTCCTATATTATTTCCCAATTTCTCCTTTGCTTTGGTTTAGGCTTGGCACATATTTAAGCATCCTGTGACACAGTGCCTGCCACTGGGAGTTGAGACACATCTTGCCTCATCTGCCAAGACCTCTAAGGTGATGCAGACAGGGCATCATTGTGACCCTTCCAGCTGTTGGACTTGCTGAAAGATGAGTAAAGCTGTGAGTCTCAGAAGGAGAGTTGCAAGGGCTGTCTAGCTGGTGTGGGCCACGTGTTCCCTGCACCTCTTCATCCAGCTTTCCGCTGGGATACATCATTAACACATGCCCTTCAGAGCTGGCTTTCTTCAAGGCACTGAGGGATTCAGCCGTCCATTCCTGTTCAGATATGACCATAAACATTGCTTCTGTTCAAGAGCCCTTAGGTAGACCTCCTCTTACCTCCACAAAGCACAAACTCCGGATCATGTCATGGTAGCAAGCTGAGTGTGACCTTCCTTTCTGCCCTGATCCTTCCAGGAGATTAAGCACTCCTTCCCACCCTGCTGTGCATGTTGCTGTTTCTTTGTGTTCTCTTGGGTCCTCTATGTGTTCATCCTTCTGTCTCCATTCTACTAAAATTGTGTTATGCTTCGAGGCTCGTGTAAGACTTTACCTGCTCATGCCTCCGATTCCAGAGCCAACTGTACTAGGTGTATCAGGGGCAGTTCGCACTGCTGGCAAGGGTGCTATGAATTGGAGTGACAGTTACCACCATGTCCTCTTTTGTTAGAATGAACTCCTTGAAGTCAAAGACTGTCTTATTGGCTTGGTATTCCCAGGTGTGCGCACAGTGCCTGGTACTTCATGAGGTGCAGTGCATACAACATGAGAGAATCCATTTTTTGGATTCGCATGAAGCTGCCATTGAGGGGCTGAAGCTCTTTCCAAGCACCAGTGTTCTTGCCCTACGTGGCCTGTAGCTGATCAGGTCCAATGAGAAAAGTGCTACTTTGCTGCTGATAATGAACAAGCAGTATGTGAGGCTTTGGCTGCTTCAGAGGCAAGACTGGTATTTAAACAATACAGTTTTTTTTAAATCAAGCATTAAAATGTCAGCTTCAGAAGCAGCTACTTCCAAACAACTCCACCCAGTGATAGGAGATAATTGGAATAATGAGCTGAGCCAGAGAATTCTCTTAGCCTGGAGAAGAGCCTAGAGGGAAGGGGTCTGGGCAGAGTGTGGGCAGGGGCCTGGGCAGGGTGCTATCGTGACTTTCCTCTTGCTCTGGGAGATAGGGCCCAGGGTGGCCCAGGGAGTGGGGTGGGGTGGGGTGGTGCTGCTGCAGTAGGATCTGCGGATTGGACTAATTATGCTAAGTGGGCATAAAGAGAAATTAGGAAATAATATAAAAATAAACTCTGGCTGTTATCCTAAGTTGATAAACTGCACATTTAAAGCAAATATATATATTGTTTTGGTACTGGGGATTGAATTTATGACCGTGCACTTGCCAGGCAGGTAGTTATGTCCTTGAGCTAAATCCTCTGCCCTAATTTTTATTTTTCAGTAGGAATCTTTCAGCACTGCCTCATGATTTCTCATCTTGTTTTCTTTTGATGCTCCTGGGGGGGAGTAGGGGGACAGGCTGACATTTGGGCCTTCTGCCTTCTAGGTCAGAACCACAGCAGGAGGAATTCCCCAACCTCTTGATGGTATCCAGGCACTAACCACAGCCGGCGTCTTCACTGAAGGCGTCTGAGCAGCATACTGGAAACAGCCCGGGCTTCAGAGTAAGGGCAACCTGCCCGGGAGGCCATGGCTTCCTGTGCCAGGGTGGGGCTCTGGAGTCCCTGTGACCTGGACGTGGGACACACCTGCTCTTGCTGTGGGTGGAGTCCAGTAGGGGGACCCCTTTCAGAATCTGCTTTGTTATGAGCAAAACAAAAAGTCTACCCCAGGATTCAAAGAGGCCAAATGGAGGGTCTTTTCCCCAAGTTCGTCCTAAGGTACAAGAGCTGTATTTTTCTATCCCAAAGCCAGAGTTTGACAGTTTTTCTTCCAATCCAAAGGAAAATCTGAACTATCTGGTTTGAGTATGAAATTTCTGGGAAATTTTGAATAGTTGTGCAATGTCTGGGTGCCTTTCTCTCCTCATTGTTACCTGCCCATCCTTGTTTGGTCCATGATGGAGGGGAGTTGGATGGGAAGCGTCCAGACCCCTGGCTAGTCAGGCTTCATTGGTCCTCCTCTTCTTTTAGGTTTCTCTGCTGAGATTAGTGGTGGTGGTGGTTGTGCTTCCCCAGACCATATGCAATGGTTAGGGTGGTGACTTCTCATTGAATACAAGTGTGTCCATTGAATGAAGTCACCCACTTACCCACACAGCCAATTGTAAAGCAGCTGGTGAGGTGTGGGGTGGGGGAGGATTTGAGGGTCCAGCCCTTCTCCTTGGTGGCAGAAGCACAGTCAAGATTGATTAGCTTGAGTATGTGCATAGGTCCAAGTTCCTCTTATGAACTGATGGTCCTTGCAGAAGTGTCCTCACATTGGGCCTGTATAATGAAGACAGCACCAGTGCATTGTATGCTCACCATTCTGTTCATCTCCTGATTGAGTGGAAGCTGCTGGAGGGGAAGCATGTAAGCAAGGCATTTCTTATGTACTCCAAATGGTAGAAGAGCTTGGTGCACTGAAGGAGTCACTCATTTCCCCAAGTACTAGTACCAGTCCTAAGTTGCTCTGTGATGCCATAAACTGGGAACATCCTGCAGTGCACATTGCTCTGTTAAATCTTCTGTGAAGTTCTGCATTAATAGACTCTGTGTAAGTTTATTTTACCTAGTGTTTCTGATACATGGAACTCTCTGCATTCTACCGGATACTGTTTGAAAAGGGCAATTCAGTGTCCACTCTGTGGGAGAGCTGTACATTGATTCAGACAAAAAATCACCTGACTTGGTTCAACACAGGTTTGAGAGGTTTGAAAAGAAGGTGTATATGTGCTGTGTGCAGGGAGGAGTGGCAGAGGAGGGCCTGGCAGGTGGCTTCTATTGAAGTTGACCATGTCTGCATCGCTGTTGGCTTTGTGCTTCTGGAGAAGCTTTTGTCCTGGCTCAAAAGCACTGAATAGCAGCTACATCTGTCATGCCTGGGAAGTGGCAGTCTGCAGTGTAGGGAATGAGTGAGCAGTCAGCAGGCACCCATCCCAGCCTGAGACCCGGGCAGCCCAGGACTCTTAGGTATTGGAGCAGGTAGGGGCTGGGGATCCTGAGGCAGCTGCTTGCTAATTCTGGAAGTGGAGAGGAGCAGGATTTATAGCTCCTGTATCTCCCTGTGTTCTTCTTTTCCGAGGGGAGATTGTCTGGACTCTTGAGGGGCAAATAGCAAGAAGCAGGTGGGTTGGAAATTTCCTTTCCTCTATACCAGGAGGTGAGCATGGCAGAGACACTTAGCTCTCTAGTACCTAGGAGCCCTAAAATGAAGTCATTTTGTTTGAAATTTAAGGAAGAGTTTAGAATTGTGAGGTGGATTTACTGAAGTTGGTGTAGTTTTTAGTATTTGAGTCTTGGCTAGAATTGCTTTTAAACCACTGATGGTGGAAGCGAGGTATGTATGAATGGTCCCAGATGGCCAGCTTCCTGAGAAATGCCCGGGAGGCCCCACTGGATTCTTCCCTTGGAACAGACCCAGGCCAGGGGATTCCCAGGGCCTGTTGCAGGCCTCAGGGCCCTTCTGGCATGGCTTTGGTGGCCACGGTTATTTCCAAGGACACTGGGAATGAGAACAAACGAGAGTGTAGGGCGTGAATCAGTCACTCTTCCTGGGGATTGTCTACTTCCAGTGTAGGGAGATAGTGGTGTAATGAAGGCAGAGCCAGAATTTCCTGTCTCATGCCTACTTTATTGATTGATTTAATTTTAAGGCAGTGTTCCTCCTTTCCACCCTCCCACAGTGGTGGAGGAGGGTCAGTCTGTCCTTGGCAGGAACTAGGCTGAGGTATCCTTCATCTCTTGGCTCTTCTGGCCTGTTCCCTGTTTTTCTTCAGCTCCAGCCAAAGGCCCAGTCTCCCAGATGGGGGAGGGGCAAACTCAGTCCAGGAGGGGGTTGCCCTTTGTTAGAGGACAAAGGGCAGATTCTGTTCCACAGACCCACCACATCCCAGAAGTTTTGATTTGAGAAGCAGCAATGTTAGCCACTGCTGCCAGCTAGGGTTGTGTAGACTACAGAGACTTCTGGGCCCCAGCATTTCTGGAGGGGTCAGCAGCACCCATTCTCGCCCAGTCCCAGGACTTGCTGTGGCTTCCAGGGAAGGAACCCTTGCCAGGAACCTCTGAGCTCACCAAGGTGAGGGCTGGGGGTTGAGAAGGCCTGTGTCCCCTGAAGGAAGGTGGGAGAACTGCTCTTTCCTGTATCAGCTGGGGATGCATCAGTGCTACAGCGAGAGTCTCAGGCCTCTTTAAGACAGACTATCAGGATGGAAATTCTTTCTTATCCCTTGGTGGGACTGTACTTACTGAGACATCTTCAGTTTTTTTAGGTCATGGCATTGGCTGGGCTTGAAGTCTTTGACCTGCTGTGCCCAAGACTACAAGGCAGGGTAATATCTGTGCCCTATCCCATGTCTCTTCCTGTCCAGGTTCTTTCTTCACCTGCCTTCATCTGACTTCATCTGGGTCAGCTGAGTGGTCATTTCTTCTTCTGGTGTTTAGGAGGCATATAACTTGGGTGGGTGGCTTTACTGTCACTTCCTTTTCCACATAGGCCCTACCATTGTGGGGCTCGCATTTCCTCTTAAGGACCTGCTTACAGCTGTGGCACATCTGGACCTCAAAGAGTGTCCTGTTGTCCTGTGTGTTGAGGATCCCAGATTTTCCCTCAGTGACTGGCCATAGTTATTCCAGGTGCAGAATGGGACTTCCCAATGCTCAGGCATTCCTGAACTTCCTCTGAGCCCCCATTCCAGACTCCTGACTTCTAAGCAGTCTGCCTACCCTCCACCTCCTCCCCAAGGAGAATGGTGGGAAGGAAGTCATGCTGGAGGTTGTTTTTGGTTTGTGAGTAATAGTCCGACTTGAGAGACATATCCCTCTTTAAGATGTGGCTAGAAGTACTAGATCCTTGGGTTTCCTTGGAAACCAGAGTGATTGAGAATGAGAAAGAAGGAACTGGTTGAAAGTACTGAAATTGGGAGGGGTTCCCTGGGTTCCCTGTGCTTTTCCAGGGAATCTATAACATCTGCTTGGAGGTAGCTTGTACAAAGGAGGAGTCAGAGTCTATAGGTACTCAGCAAGGTAGCTGCAGAACTGGCTAAAATAGGTTGTTCTACTTTCTGGAATCTTCTGTCTCACTTGATAAACTGCAGCATATGTGTCTTTGAAGCATATGGCCATCAAATGGATAAACTATACCACAGAAAATTATCAGTCTTGTATGGAGTCAGATATAAATGAGCAGTGTCATTGGGTGCGGGAGGAGATAAGAGTAGGTAACTTCAAAATTATTGAAATAGGACTTTTAAAATATTAGTGAGTTCTTTTTCTCTAGCAGCTATGTCTCCTTTATTCTTTTGAGTTTTCAAAATGTGTGTCTCAGAAACCTGCTAGGCACAGGTGTGGGGCTGTAGGGGTAGGGGAGAGATCTCTGCTTATTGACTGAGTATTTGCTGTGGCTAATCTACCAAGTGCGTCATCCCCAAGTTGACAGTCAAGAGCTCTTGTACCCAGGCTCGCTCTTTGAGGACATATTGACAAAACAACAGGCTTCTTGCCTTTGTTGAAAGGATGAAACCTGTCTGAAACAGCTGTAGCTCTCTGAGCTGTGATTGGCACCTGTATTTTTTGGTTTCTTTCTAGAAAAGTAGTTTTTAGAGATGCTGTGAAGAGTAGATACTGTGCTAGAAAGCACAGGGGATCTTTATGTGAGCCCTTGCTTGTGCATGGATCCCTTCAACCAAGGCCAGAAGGGCAGGGCATTTGTCCCTGATCACACACACAGTCTCATAGTGAAGGAACTGGCTCATAGGAACGAGAGCTTATGATTCAGAGTTCTGAACATCAACCTCACAGGTGTTTATTCTTAGCCAATAGTGCTTCTTCCCAGGTTAGCTTGGCCTTTTGTAATTATGACCTTAGGAGGCCTCTTTGGGGGTTGAGATGTCCTGTCTTCCCCTTGTACTCTCCTCCCATGACCTTCCAGCCACCTCTCCTTTTTGGTTCTTGCTACTGGCTGTCACTTCTTCCCCACAATGCTTTATTGTGAAACATTTCACATACATTGCAAACTTGAAAGAATTGTACACCCATGTGGTCAACCATCTAGATTCTGCCATTCACCTTTTACTGTGCATTTGCTTTATCAAGCCTCCTTCCACCCTATGGTCCAGTCTTATTTTGGGAAAGCATTTCATAGTAAGTGGCAGACATTATGTATTTTACTCCCAAGTATTTTGGCATACATAAGCATTAATTAGAGTTCAGTATTTGTGCGCGTGTCTTTTGGAGGGTATTAAAATGTATGTAACTGAAATGTATACTTTTAGTTATTACAGTGTTTGGTGAGTTTCGATTAATGTCTCCATCTGTGCAACTCAAACTTCTGTAACACATAGGACAAGAGGTTTGATTGTCCTAATCAGCTCCCGCAGGTTCCTTCCTGACCATTCCCTTGGAGAAAATCATGATGCTGAGTTTTTTCACCCTTGTTTTGGTTTTCCTGTTCTGAAGCATCATATAAGTGGGATAATCAGTATGAACGCTTCTGTGTGAGGTTTGTCCAAAGGTTGCTTCTTTTGTTCCTTTTTACACTAAATAGTGTTCCATTGTCTTGATATGCTATAATTTAGTTATCCACTCTCCTGTTGATGGGCATTTGGGTTGTTTCTAGCTTTTGACTATGAAGAATGAAGCTCCAAGGAACACTCTTGAACAAGTCTTTTTGAGGATATAATGTTTTCATTTTGTTTAGGTAAATACTTAGGAGTGTGACTGCCGTGTTACAGGAGGCTTCTTGTTCCTTCTATCTAGCTCTCTGCTCTCACATACTCTGCACTTTAAAAGCTGACTGTTGTTTTTGCTCATGTAGGTGAATGTCTTAGCCAAAGTCTGATTTGTCTTGAGAGCTTACCGGACTCTTCTGCTCCACTGATGTGGGGGAGAGGGAGCTGAGCATCTTACGAAGTTTCTGCTATGAAGTAGCTCCTGGAATCCCTTTGAGCCACGTAAGACAGGTCTATTGAGACTGTTTCTGTGACAGCTCTGTAGAATTTTAGGACTTTCATCATACCTGGTCCCTCAGCTTCCTTCAGGATGTGTCTCCCTTGGGCCAGTGGCCCCAGCTCATTGAACTGTTTTTCACATGTCATGGTTCGGAGGTTCATTACATTCTTGTTGTGGCAAATTTGAAAGAATTGGGCAGTAAAGTACAGGGCCAAGGATTTAGCTCAGCGGCACAAGTACCTGCCTGGCAAGTGTGAGGTTATGAGTTCAAGTCCCAGTACAAAAAAAAGAAAAGAAAAGAAAAGAAAAGAAAAGAAAAGAAAAGAAAAGAAAAAAAGAATTATACAGTGAATACCTATATGATCAACCGTATATGGCATAGATTGTACCATTTGCCTTTTACTGTGTATTTACTTTATTGAGCTCCTTCCGTCTTTCAATCTCTGTTCATTTACAGTCCAATCTTTGGGGATGCATTTCATAGTAAATGAGAAACAGTAGTGTATTTTACTCCCAAACATTTCAGCATTTGGAAGTTTTGGGGTCTTTTCAAATGGCTTGCCTAGAACTGAGCACTGGAATCTAGATGTGGTCTACATGTGAATTCTAGATGTGTGAGAAGTAGGCACAGAGTGTGGGTTGGATTTGGATCCCTGCCTTGATCGGGGTACTTGATCTGTCACCAGGCTGAAGGCGATACTCTGGTGGCATCACAGTGTCAGATCACATGAGTATTGTGTCAAAAGTACTACAAATCTAAGGTTATATTAAAATGCTTAGCTTGAAGTAATCTTGCTTGTCTGATATTATAATGTTGATTGTGTACTTTCTGCTTGTCATTGCTTCATTTAATCTTTGCCACCACCTGATAAGAAAGGAATTAACATCAACTTAGTAAAAACCCTGGGTTAAAGCCATATTTTTTAGCTTTGATACTGCTGGCCTTTTGGATCAAATATGTCTTTTTTGACTGGGGAGTTGTCTTGGGTTTTGTAGGAATTAGCAGCTTCTCTTGCCTGTACTCTGTAGATGCCGGTTGAAGTTGTCTAATTGTCCCCTCCAGTTGTGAAAATCAAAAAATTTCACCACCATTACCAATTATCTCCTGAGGACAAAATTAGCCCAGGTTGAGAACTGTTTCCAAGGTGTATAGCTTCCCACAGGGTAAACTTCAGTAGTCAAGAGCCACTAAATAGTCGTATACTTCCAGACGGTGGTCTTCGTACAGTCTCTCTCTTTTTTTTTTTTTTTTGTGCCAGGGATCGAACTCATGACCTTGCGCTTGCCAAGCAGGCCCTTATGCCACCAAACTAAATCCCCAGCCCCCAGTCTTCTTTTTTTATGGTTCTAATATGCATGAATTTCAGTTTCTAGGCATTAGACAATGCCAGTACCCTAACAACTTGACTCAAATTCACTTGCCACCGTACATTAACTCTGAGTAATTGCATGTTTGCTGTTAATACGCTAGTCCACAAGTCACTGTGTATATAACAGATGCTCACAATGGTCATGGGCCAATCATGTTTCTTCTTTAAGAGCCAGTCATTGGTCACTGCCTACTGTTCATCTCACACACAGACAGGAAGGTGGTGCCTCCTTATCTCCTTGGGAAATTCATGTGAAGGTTTATAAAAGTGGACAATCCATAGAGGTGATTTGCCAGTGGCATGAAATTTCAGCAAAGAAATAAAAAGTAGTGATGCTGGAAGTGAAGTCAGAGCCAGACATAAGGGGATTACAGAATAAACAGCTGGCCACAGGAGTGTGGACACTGCTGCAGTCCAGGGCAGACAGAGGAGCTCAGAGAAGGTGGTGGCACAGAGACATCACTGGGGAAGGTGGTTTTGACAGAGGTGAGGTGCCTCTGGGGAGAGGCTTCACAAGAGCGACATTCCTGGAGATGCTTCTCTGTAATGAGGGTACAAAGGATAAAATGTCATCAGCTGATCCCGAGGAGCATGAGCGCTTGAAAGCATAAAAAGGTGTTCACTTCCAGTGCCTGCAAAATGATGAGGTGGCAAGCACTGTCCACGGGACTCAGGATGGGAATTCCACAGAGAAGTGAACCACTTTTTCTGTGTCTGGAATGTCCTAAATTACAGTGACTGTCTTACTTTTCTTGTTGCTGAGACACAATATCCCATGCTTAAAGTTAAGGGAGGAAACATTTCTTTAGCTTACGGTTTGTAGAGCAGATTTCAGTACGCAATCTGCTAGTTCCAAGGCGGGTGGCACATGGCAGAGGGACTATAGTTCATGGCAGCAGAAAATAGTAAAAGCAACAAAAGAGAGCGAGACAAGCCTCCTTCTGTCCTTTACCTACCGGGGTTAGGGTGGTGCCAGTCCAATCAGTGGACTGACCCAGTTGTCACCCACTCTTAATCCCAGCATCCTTAATCTCAGTATTGCTGTACCAGTCAGTCACAAACCCTAGATTCAGCTACCTCCAAGAAAGCCCCATCTAAAGCTACCTGAGGCTCTGGGAGTGCATCTAGATGCAAACCATAGCCGCAACTGAATATGCACTTTACTGTTCATTTATAACTTGACAGTATTTTAATAATGTGTTGACAAAAAATTTTAAAAGTCATGAAACAATTATGATTTTTTCCCAGTGATGATTAAGATTGTTTGCATAGCCATTTCACATGGCTTTTTAAACCAGAGTGAGCACTTACAACACACATATACACAAGTGCACATACATTTCCTTTGCTTTTTCAAAACATTTTATAAGCTAGGTGTGGTGGTGCACACCTGTAATCCAGGCACTCTGGAGGCTGAGACAGGATGATTGCTGTGAGTTTGAGGTCAGCCTAGGATACAGCCTAGGATGCATTTAAGGCCAGCCATGAACCATAGGGTGAGACCCTATCTCAAAAAAAAAAAATGTTTTTTACAATAATAGGATCATATTATGTATATCAAATTACAACTTTTTTATGGGTAAATATCTATTTGAAGGGCTTTATTTATGTATCTAGATCTACCTCATTCTTTTTGATAATTGCATATTAGCCTATGATAGGGTGTACAATAATTTGTTTTACTGGCTTTTTATACATAGATACTTTATTTCCAGCTTGCAGTATGCAGTGCTAAAGTGGGTATCTTTCCTGGAGACTGTCATTAGTGCCTACGTGGATGAGGGTAATGGAGAGTTAGAATCTGAAGCAGCTGGTGAAGGCCAGGCAGCCTACCAGGCTTAAAGCTGGTGTTTGAAATTGGGGCAGTCGAATTTTAGACTTTTGCTTATAACCACAATGCTCTATACTTTCTCTTTCCGTTTCTTAGAAGCAGCTTTTAATAACAAAAACAATAACAAACAGTAAAAGTTTATTGAGCTAGGAACAATTCTAAAGGCAGTTTCATTGTCATGATTAACGAAACAACTGCCTGATGAGGTAGATACTGCTATTATCCTTGAATTATGGCTCAGCATACTAGAGTGTAAGAAGGTTAGGACACTTGCCCTGGGTCGTCCCACAGCATTGGTGGTGGTAGTGTCCACTGTCCAGGTAATCTGGCTTCTGCCAGAGCCTTTGCACTCACTCGTGTTCACGTTATTTCAGATCTGAGTTAAGAAAGTTCTCTTCCTATGCTACTGGGAATGATTTTTTGATTTCTAACACATGACTTTTATGGGGGTTGGTTTTAGCTCATTTTTCTTCCTTCTCTCCTTGGCAGTACTGGGGGGATGAACATAGAGCCTTGCGATGCTAGGGAGGCATTGAATCACTGAGCTACATCCTTAGCCCTTTTATTTTGAAACTGGGTGTCGCTAAGTTGTCCAGGCTGGCCTGGAATTTGAAATCCTGTGGTCTCAGTCTCCTCAGTAGCTGACATTTCCTTCTGCTGTAATCTTTTAAAAACCTGCTACCTGGTACATCAACTGTCTCGTGTGTGTGTGTGTGTGTGTGTGTGTGTGTGTGTGTGTGGCTTGCAGATTTGATAAACTTGCTGAAGAAGACAGCCCAACCTTCAGCTGAGCAGCAGGAGGAGTAACTATCTTTTAAGTAACACCAGTGAGTGCTGACCTAGGAGTTTAACCAGTCTTGTGGGACTGGGACTTATTAGTCTGCTTTGCTGTTGCTGGAATGAAATACTTGACACCTACGATTTAGAGGAGGAGAGTTTTATTTTGGCTCATGGTTTTCAGAGCACTCTAGTCAATGGTTGGCCGGCTCCAAGGCAGAACTGGCATGGTGGAACGACGTGGCAGAAGAATGCTGCTCGCATCATGGTGGTCAGGGAGCAGCTAGAGAAAAGAGGATCCAAGAGCGAGAATACGCCCTTCTGGGTCACACTGTCTGTGACCAGCCTCTTTCAACCAGGTTCCGTCTTTGAACACATGAGACTTGGGAGATATTTTAGATCTAACCATAATGGGAATACATTGAGAGAAAAGAAGGCCTATTTTATTTTATTATCTTTTGCTGTTATTATCTTTTACTGTATATGTTTGCAGTCCACAGCAGTCACATTCACTGTGAGGAGTTGGTACGTGTACATGGCACATCTTTATTCTTTTGTTCATTTGCCCCTTCCTTTTCTTTGTCCCATCTCTTGGTCAAAAGGGATTAATTATGCCTGGAAGTAGTTAGGAGGGCTTCACAGGCAGTTGGCCTGTGCTGGGTCCTTGAAGAGTGTAAAGACTGGAATCATCAAAAGACATGACTTGTTAAGAGGTCATGCAGTTCAGTTTAGCTTAAGTATGGGGTACTGTGCTCCTTGTCCCAGCAGCCTGGCTTCTGGCAGAGCCTCTGCACTTATGCAGGACAGGGAGGTTGGAGATAAGGGTATAGATGATATGGATAGGAGTTGGGAAAGATTAAATTCAGAATTTGGATTTTATCCTTTATCCAGTGGAGACGTTTAGTGAAGAGAAAGTCCAGCTCAGATTTGCCTTTCACAAGTTACTCTTGATACACTTACTCTGTTCCAATACATTGATCTAGAAGCCAGTTAGACTGCCTACAGAGAAAGGGGCAGCAGGACTGAGAAGGAAAGATGGACTTGAGCTCTTTTTCCAAAGATACATCTGGATCAGTTCTGTGGTGGAGCAGGGAGTACAAGAGGCTTCACAAGATTGAGTACTCATGACTTCCGTGTGGAGCCTGTGGGTGGTGATGTCATTGCCATTTACTGAGGTCCTGGAGCAGATTGGAGAGGGCCGTGGGTTCAGCTTGGTGAGTGATCAGTAGCCTGTCCTTGAGCTGTTAAACACCACCTTATGATTGGTCATTTGTAGCCACTGCAAATATCTTCTAAATGTTTTGTCCTTTCACACCCACTTTCATTGTCACCCCAAAGGTCTGCCAGCAGATTGTTCGCAAATGGAAGTTAGATAGTCTGATAGTCTCTGATAGTCTTTTGGTAAGTAACTTCATTCATTCTGCTAAAAAGGAAATAAGAGTAATTTGCCCTGGTTTCTCGGGGCCCAGGCTGGGCAGTGAAGGTCTAGTTCGTGATCTGTTCTGGAGGCCTTTTTTTTTTTTTTTTTTTTTTTTTTTTTTTTTTTTTTTTTTTTTTTTTTTTTTTTTTTTTTTTTTTTTTTTTTTTTTTTTTTTTTTTTTTTTTTTTT
>PVJX010000005.1:410668-452016 GCA_004027295.1 Dolichotis patagonum | reverse complement strand
TCGAAAGCCCACCCTATTTATCCCTT
The DNA here is from genome assembly GCA_004027295.1 of Dolichotis patagonum. Lineage (NCBI taxonomy): Eukaryota > Metazoa > Chordata > Mammalia > Rodentia > Caviidae > Dolichotis > Dolichotis patagonum. The sequence goes on along the minus strand of PVJX010000005.1, from coordinate 451,990 downwards.
TTCCTTTAAACAAAAAGATGCCAGATCACTTCCTTATATCCTCTTAGTTGGCACATTTTAAAAATGATTTTGTTTACATATCTTTTCTGTACCCTTCCCTGCTAGCCTATGAGCCCTCAAAGCCCAAGCGCTTAGGCAACTTTCTAGAGCTTTCAGTGATACAAACAGCCCACTGTGGCTCGCATGCTGTAGGATCCCACCACTGGGCCAGTGGCAATGTGTTCTGTCCCTAAGCCAGTGAGTGGCACCCACCTCCTGTGCCTCAGTGGGGCTGCTTCTCTAGAACCCCACCCAAGATTTCTTGCTGTATCCTGGTTCTTCCAAGATAGACATCTTGTAACTCTGTTGTTTGAGGACATGTTGTTTCTTGATCTAGCTTGGATTTGAGGTTTCCTTAAGAGTATGCAGATATAATAAAGGCTTAAAAATAAATCAGTCATTGCATAAGCACCTGCTTGGCAAGTGTGAGGTCATTAGTTCAATGCCCAGTACCCCCCCCCCCCAATCAATCCCTCTGATGCTGGCCAAAAAAAAAAAAAAGTTCCGATAAGCACTTGTGTGATTGTAAATGTTTAGCTTTTTCTAGTTCTTGATGGAAAACCTGGCTGTATTGGAGATGCACGCCACCCCCATTCTGTGTCTTTTTAGTACATGAACACCTCCCCAACCTTCTGCTTGTCCTACAGCTTTGGATGTATCCTTCTGGTAGTTCCGCCTCTTCTGTGTTGTGAGCCTGTGCTCCTCTCTTAAGGGCTGCCTCGGCTTACAGGCAGTTGCTTGTGTCTTTGGACACATCCTTTGGTATCTGAGCTCTTCAGTTTTCAGATACCAGATGTCCATATCTGTGCTGTGGCTGAGGCTGGACCTGTGGCTGAGGCTGGACCTGTGGCTGCTGCCTCCTGCCTCTGCTTTCTTCTTTAGGAGATTTTTGTGTCTGACCAGCAGAATTCACCTGTTAGACATTCAGTCTTGATCCTTCCAAAAGCATTTCTTTTGGGGATCATTGATGATGCTGCTTCGTTGTCTCCACATTGGATATTGGTATCTAGGCTTAATGATTGGTTTTGTCTATGGGTTTTTTTTTTCTTCTCTCCTTTGAACTCTAAATTATCAAGGTTATTTCCTCCCAATGTGGCACTCTTGTTATTATTGTTTTTACTAACCAGAGAGAGAGAGAGAGAGAGAGAGCGAGCGAGCATGCTTTTAAACATAGTGTACTAGATTTTCCTTCCTGCTGAGAATTCAGTTCAGAGTAACACCTCCCATGCTTAGATCTTCATTTGTAGTGTGGGGTAATGTTTTCAGTAAGACAGGAATATATCAGGTGCCCTGTTCATAGCAGAAACAAATTTCACCTCTGTCAGGGACACGCTCCTGTTCGTAATGTGACTTGAGCTCTGTTGTGGTCCGGGCTAACTGCATGGGAGAGTGGGTCATGTCTTCTCTTCTCCCCAGTGGTCTACCCTGTTTTCTCACAGTGAACATGCTGTCTTCTGGCCCTCTTCCTCTTTTTTATCACCAGCTGCTCCCCAGTGTTAGTTGCATGGAGGTGTGGGCTAGGCATGTGTATGTGTGTCCACATGCATGTGACTCGTGGGAGCCTTCTCTCCCTCCCCTCTGCCTCTCACTGGGTTTCTTGGTTTAGATGTACATGCCAGGAGCTTCACTTCTGCCAGGTTGGGGCAGTGAGGGTGAGACTGCATTTACCACTCCAAATTAAAATCTTAAATTTGCTTAGCGCTTATGCAGGGTCAAATGGATGGGGCTGTTTAGGCCAGAAGCAACACTCCTGACCTTCTTCCATCTTAATTAGAAAAATCTCCGGATTTTTAAGAGTTGGGCCTGGTTGTTCATCCAGTGTGGTATTTCTCTTCGTGCCACTCAGGCTGTAGTTTAAACCTGACTTGAAGAGTTTCATATGTTTCCTTCTCACCCCACCCATCACCCTGTCTCCCAGGGAAGGATGCCTGTGTCTTGCTGGAAACTGCTGCCTGTGAAGTTGCTGTAATGCACAGTCTGCCCGTTTAATCAGTAAGTGTTTGTTATGACTCTGCTGTGCCAAGCACTGTGCTGGGCCTCAAGGATGTGGAGATAAACAGGAGAGGCCTGCCTGGGAACAGGAGGGATGGCAGGCACTTGGCAGGGTGAAGCAGGTCAGTGGTAAACGCATGTTAGCAGCTCAGCTGCCTTTGTGTTGAAGGTTAAATTGATCAATCAGTCAGATCTGGAGGCTGAGTCTGAATTAGGTCTGAATCTTGGCTTTGTTATTCACCAGCTGGGTGGCCTTGGGCAGGCTGCTTCACTGAGCCTTGGTGGGCGCATTTGCACAAGGAGCCAGCGAGGGGCTGTATTCCACAGGCCTGGTTCCGGGAGGTTTGAATACAGTAACACTTTCTATACACAGAGCACCCTGCCACATGATGGACGGTATAAATGAAAACGCCCCCTTTTCTTTCCAAATCTTAATCTTAATCATCCTCTGGAAGAAATAGAAAACCCCCAGCTGTTTGGTTTCCTACCTAAGGCTCCTGAGTGGCGCTGGGTTGTGTTCATTTCCACAGCAGTGGTGGTTCCGGGAATCCGCGCTCTCTGTCTGACAGCTTCACCAGGCCTGTCTTCCTCCTGTGGCACGGTGTCAGCCCTTATCTCTGTTCCCTTGCTTCCCAGAGGGAAGGACGGCTGGCCTTTGGGCCACCTGTAACTGCATTGCCATCTTGGGGCAGGGTTGTATGAAAGACCTGAGATGTATTGTACATCAGAGTCCAAACTCTTTGATTTCATTCATGGAAAAAAAACTTAGGTAGATGGTAAAGATTCATACAATGCATAAAGCACAAAATGGAAAGGGACTAAAGAAAGACATGCTTCCCTTTCCACTATTTCCTGGTGTTCAACACTGTTGATTTTTTTAAAAATTCCTCCAGAAAATTTTAAGCAGCCACAAATCCATAGACCCTTCCTCCTTTGTTTTAAGATATGAAACAGTAACAGCAAGAAAATGACACGAAGAGAATTTTACATTCTATTTAGTACTTTCCTTTTCTTAGGTTCAGAAATTTTAAAAATACACAAAAGAAAATATGACCCATGTACTATATTTTGTAATAAACCACTAATTAACCTTTTGGTGTGTTTGTTGTATGGGGTTGAATATGGCAGTGTATATGTGTAATCCAAGCCACTTGGGAGACAGGCAGGAGGATCGCAAATTTGAGGCTAACCTGGGCAATCTAGCAGGATCTTCTGTCAAAATAAAAAAATAAAAAGGGCTGAGAACACAGCTCAGTGGCAAAATATTCGTGTAGCCATGTCCAAGGCCCCTAGGTCCAATTCCCAGTACTAGGGGGAAAAAAGTTCCATTTAAAAAATTTAGAACATTAAACATAAAGTCAAAATGTTACTGTCTTCCTTGTCTGCTCTGTCCCATTTAGTAATATCCTGTTCCTCCAAAAGAGGAGGTCAGGAGCCTCCTTTTATAAGGATGTATAGCATTCTGTTGTATGGATTTGTTGTGTTTTTATCTGACCACTTCCTTATTGGTGGATGTTTGTGTTATTACCAGCTTTTTGCCATTAGAATACTTCATAAATGCTGTTTATAAGATAGATTCCTGCTGGGTAATTATCAGGTCTAAGCATGAACATTTGTACTTTTCATGGATATGACCAAATTCCTCCAAAAACTGCTACTTTGTATTTATTTATATCTCTATTGAGTAAGTTTATGGAAAGAGTAGCTTTTCTCCCAAAATCTTTGCATAAATCTGGGAGTTTTGTTTTGGTCAAACATTAAGTTTTGCCAGTTTTGCTAGTGAAATTATCCTTGTTTTTCTTAACGAATTGTAATGAGTATCTTTCCTTTGGCCATCTATTTCTTTTACTTTGAACTGTGTGTTCTTACCTTAACCATTTTATAATGGGTTGTTAATCTTTTATAATTGATTGGTTAGAGTTTAGCCTTTTATGCATCTTGTGTTGCAGGTACTTAGAAAGTTTGTTCTTCACCGTGTGGCTTTTAAACCTTTTGGCTTTTGTTTGAGCCGCAGTGTTTTTTTTTTGTTTGTTTTTTGTTTTTGGTACGGGGGATCAAACTCATGACCTTGCATTTACCAGGCGAGTGCTTGTATGGCTGAGCTAAATCCCCGATAGTGATGTCACTATCAGTGGAGGTGGCCTGTCTTGCTGCCAGGATGTTTTAGGACATTCAGTACTGGGCTATCCCATTGTCAGGGTTAACTTTGTTTTAGATGGGGGTCTTTCCCCCATGATATTCTTCATAGTAACAAATAGAGAATTACCTTTGCCTACCATCAGAAATGTGGGAATGCATGTGCCAGCATGAAGAGCAGTGCTTTCATGTATCTTTGTGTTCTTTAAAATTTGTTGTTAAATTTCTTGTTTAGAGCAACTCTGGTGAAGTTCTGTCAGACCCTCAGTGAGCAGCGCAGACTCTGGAAGGAGGACATACTCCTTGGTCCCTCAGTAGTGTGAAGGGAGATGAGGAGTTTAGCCAGGTGTCTGCCTGCCATCTCTCGTGTTCCTGAGCTGAGCTGGATGAGCAGCTGCACCCTGCAGGCAGCTGTCTGTAATCTGGGGACGCGAGAGACATCCTCAGCACCATTCCTGTGTGTACGGCAGGAGTGTTTGTTTCCTTTGCTGCATAGATCATATTGTGTAACTAAAAGTTGTTTTGGAACTTGTTTCCCGTGTCCTTTCTGTGATACGGGATGAGTCCCCCATGGGCACAGGCCTTGTTCTGTTCTGAGTCATCCTCACACCCCCCTCGACCAGTGTGGACACATGCTGGGCACTCCAGGCTTTGCCAAGAGAGCATTCTGTGTAGGTGGGATCAGGTGCCATGTGCCTCCCCTGTGACACTCTGACTCTAGATCTAAGGATGGAAGCTCTGCATTGACTGACCCAACAGAGGTAGATGGTGTGAGGACCATGTCCTGGTCCGTGGCCTTGTGGCTTCTTTATGCCACCCTTCTTGGCTAGTATGATGCTACAGGGGCTCAGTTCCCCAGGCTTGTGGCTGCAAGCAGAGCCCCAGAAGCCTTGAGCCAGGCACGATGCCCGCTCCTCACCAGCAAGGCTGTGTCTGGTGGTGAGGGTGGTGGGAGGGCGTGTGAGCTACTTCTTGGCTCAAGACTCCACAGAGGCCTCTGTGGCCTGTAGACCAGGAGCAGTGGAGCTATTGACAGGACTGCTCAGAAGTCCTGGATACTGCCTGTGGTCACAGGCCAGGAGGGGTAAAGGGCACTTGGATTAAAGTTTGAAGAGCTAAGCTTCTTTGTCTTTTAAAAAAAAAAATCAGACACTAATTATAAAACATCTTGGAAATAAAAATGCAATAAAGGAAAAGGAATACAGGAATCATCTGTAATTCTGTCTTCCAGAGATAATTACTATTAATTTTTGAACATTGGTGTCCTTTCTGTTTTGTGGATGTGGACATCCGTGTTTGTGTGTGCGTGTGCAGCTAGATAGATATATATATAGTACAAAGAAATACACCCAGAGCACTGGGGCTATGTAAGGTTTTGCAACTTGCTTTTTTACTTTACTATCAGCTACTTTCTGATGAATAAATTGAGATTAATTACAGATTAGGATTTGTGCTGCAGAATAGTGTGCTGCTTCAGACAGATGGTAACTGAGAATCTAATAGATATTTAATAGACAATAGAGGAGTTCGGCTCCCCAGTAAGTACCCTTGAGAAACATCATTTCCATGACTATAGATGGAATAAACTCAGAGATAAATGGGGCCGAACTGAAACCCAGCCTGCAGTCTTTTGTGCTGCAGCTTTAGCTCTTTGGTTTTTTTTTTTTTTTTTTTCCCCCCAAAAGCAATGTCTTTCACTTGTGGCTGTTAACATCAAGGCTGTTAGCCATTTCTAGTTAAGGTGAGTAACTGTTGGGCTTGTGTATGCCCTTAAAGCTGCATCTGTGATTTGTAGAGTAGGATGAACTTTTACAAGTGGAATTTCAACATTAGAGATTTGGGCCGAAGTCATTGTCAGCCTCCATTTCTGGCTGTCGGTTTCCTTTTTGACAGCTCTGGGCAGACATCACAGTCTCTGCCATCCAAGGGATGCTGGGAATGGGGCTTTAGAGGAGCCCCAAGAGCAGGGTTCATGTTTTAGCCCTGCCATGGACAACTGGCCAAAAGACCTTGAGTAGATCCCTCAGTAATGGGTTATCGCCTGTGTGAATCGGGACAGTCCCTCCCAGGGTGGGTTTGAGGTGGGTGTGACAGCCCATGGGAGGGGAGCTCTTCCCCCTTTCCCTACTGTCCCCATCCCCAGCTTGGCTGCTGCCCATGTAAGCACCGTGCTTGGAAGGTTGCTGGCACCACCCACAGCGGCTGCCCTCCCACCTTTGCCTTGCAAAGCACCAAGCCACCCATCCTCCGTGTGTGTGGCAGAGGCGTCTGTAGCCCAGGGACAGGAGTGGACAGCTTGGCTCGAAGCTTCAGAGAGTGAGTGTGTGACATATAGGGCTTTCCCCCTGACCCAGCTGCCTCAGGGGCATTCAGAAATCTTGTTTGACAACACACACCACACAGCAACATGTGGGGCTCCTGAATCAGGCTTTTGCGTCATCCTTGGCACCAAATCAGAATCAGTCTTGGGGAGAGATGTCTTCCTTCTCTTGTTACACCCACCCCCACCTCCAGCTGTCCAGTTTTGGTTGTGTCAGGTGGAAGATCTCAGGGCTTTAGTGCCAAAGCCTGCTTCCCTCCTCCTCCCTGGACCACAGTCCGCTAGTTCCCCCACCACTCAGGGCCTAGAACTATTAATAACACTGAGCGCGATTGGGTTCCCAGCTGCCCACCCCAGTAGGACTAGCTCAGGGTGCCACGGAACAGAGTAGTTACAGCAAACACTAGTGCAGTGCTCACTAAGCTGCTATTCCTGGTAATTCATACAGAGTGTGTGTGTGTCTCATTTCATACAGCAACCCCCTGAGGTGCAATAATGATTATTACTCCATTTAACAGACAGGAAGATGAGACACAGTTTAAAAGATCCCTAGTTCACATAGGTAGTAAGCAGTGGAGCTTGTGTGGGGTTAATCATGGAGGCTTGGGACTTAGTCCTTCTCCACCTTGTCCTTGTAGCTGCCTGCGGTGAGCAACCCCTCAGGCCCCAGGGCTTGTATTTCTTCCCTTTTCTCTGGTACTCAGCTTGGGACCCTGATGGCAGGTCTGGTGGTGGTGGGGGTTGTGCACAACCCAAACAGGGCCCATCGTTGCCCTCCAGAGAGGCCTGGCACCACCTGTGAACATCGAGTTTCACTGCCAGGAAACCCATCCCCAGTTGCAGACCCCATGGCCTGGTCCTGACCCCATCACACTTGGCAGGTGGCCTTGGCTGTCACACCATGTTGAGCATACACAACTGACCTTGTCCACAGTGCAAGAGGGTTTCTGATGCAAACCGTGTTGGGGCTGAGTCCAGGCTAGTATTGGTGCCAGGGTCAGCACAGGCTCACACATTTCATGATCGCTCCTGGGCCCTCCTTTCCATGTGACTCCTGGCTGCTGGTTGCACCTGCTACCCCTGCTGTGCTGGTGGCTCCTGGCAGTGGACTTTGCTTGCCTTCCCTCTCTCTGGCCTGGGCTCAGCCACTGTCCCGCTCTTTACTTGTCCTGCAGATGAGCATGTTCTTGGTTTCTCTCACCAGGCTTTCTGTGCCTCACACTGTCTGTAGGTACCTGTGGCACTTTGTCCTCTACCCCTGATGCCATCCAGCCTGCCTGACCAGTGCGAAGCTCTTGCTTCAAGGTGCTGGTTGGTTTTCAAATATAGTCAAGGATTTCTGATTAACCTGTGTTCAGTGGATGTCAATTACCTTGTCTTGGGTGGGTGTCTTCCTGGAAAATTGTTACTGTTTCTCAGAATTAAAATCTTTCTCTTTCCAGTTTCTTTCTTGTAGAGAGGATCAAAGGGACCTGCTTGTAGCTTTCTGCTCAGATACCTTCGGAGGAGGGCATCTGTGGGACATTTCAGGTCACAGGGAAGAACAGCAGGACCAAGTGTGCTCAGAAGCATAGGAGAAACTCAGCACACCTACCACTGAGCAAGGGAAGGGAGAGGGAAGGATCAGACAGAAAGCACATTTGATCTTGACCTTCAGAAACTCAACTTGGGGAGAAAGGTATAAATACGCAAAATGGTACTTTTTTAAAAAAATAGAAAAATATTCTATATAGTGTTTCTCAGTTATCTTGAACTATTGTTTCAGGAAAGTGAATCTAGCCTGATAGGTGTAGTAGATTGGCTCCCTGACCCACGTGGGGAATGTAGGACTGGGACTGAGCACATTGGGACTCTGAAGCTCAGGTTCATTGGTCTACACTAGCCTGCTCACTCCACAGGGGAAGCGTCTGTAGGAGCCTGCAGCGTGATGCAAACTGGGTCTCCGCTTTCTTTGGCTTAGATCTGTGGTCTGACCCTCTCAGGCAGGAAGAGCATGCTCGCAGGCTGGGTGCCAGGCCTTGCGCTTGTCTGGGGTGTTGTGTCCTCACTGCGAGCAACAGCAGCGAGTGTGCTTGTGGTTCCGAGGCCGCAGACAGGAACCTGGCCTGCAGCCTCATAGGCTGCAGCCTCAGCTCAGCACTGACCCCACTGGCCCCTGCTCTGTGGCAGCACTGATGAGCACTGTTCCCTAACAGTGCACTTTAAAGGCTCATTTTAAGAGATACAAGGGCTCTGTGAGGGAGAGGCTAACCCAGGATCGTCTCCGCCTTGCAGACACAGCGCTGGTTTTAAGAGTCTCTGACCTCTCCCAGGATGCAGAGTCCCAAACTGACAAATTCCAGACCAGGGCTCAAGTCCCTTCAAGTGGTAAATCTGACGGCTTTCAACTTTCTCCGCTGGTCCTGTTCGCCCATAGTGGGCGGCAGAGGCCCCTCCTGCCTGGCTGTTCTGGAACGCATGCACTCAGGGCTCTTACAGCAAGTCATCCCATGGGTTATGAGCTTTCTTTTTAAAAAAAGATTTTACCAAAAACTTAAAAAAATTTTTTGGTAGTAATGGGGATTCAACCCAGGGCCTTCACACTGAGCTACGTCCCCTGCCCATTTTTATCTTGAAGCAGAGTCTGGCTAAGTTGCCCCATCTGGGCTTGAACTTGTGATCCTCCTGCTGCAGTCTTCAGAGTGCTGAGATTAGAGGTGTGCACCACCATGCGTAGCTCACTGAGAAATTCTTACTGGCCTTTTAGATAGAATCTGCCAGGTAGAATGATTGTATCATATTGCTGGGAGCACACATGACCTCCCCTTGGCTGACTGTGTGTTGTATGAAACCTGCACCACATCGTAGACGCCATTGTTTGGGTCACATTTGAGCCTAGGTGTTTGTGTTCCTGAATCCCAAACAAAAGTTTCCAGTGTCTGAGAGTTGATCTTTCTTTGTTTTTATTGGTACCAGGGATCGAACTCATGACTGTGCACTTGCAAGACAGGTGCTTATGCCACTGAGCTAAATCCCCAGTCCCCGAGTTGATCTTTCTTAACTCTTACTCCTGTACCTTTGGCCTCAGGATTTCTTCTACCTCTTACCCAAGGGAGTGGCACTCATGTCTTCTGAGGCCGTGCCTCTAGCTCTGGAAGACATAAGGGCCCTGCATGAGCTGCCTGATACCTCCCTGTCCCCACCTCCCACAGGTGTGGAGTGGAGTTTGTGTGTAACCCTCCCATGGGCAGCTGCTTGTCACCTGCAGCGCGAAAGAGTCGGCCTGTGCATTTTCTGTCTCTGCCCTCTGCTGTATTTTCGCTTCCCCTCCTCACAAGCCTGAACTTTCAGATGAAGACTGCCGTGTTCAGTCTTGACTTTCAGTACAGTGCATGGCCTGTACTAGCAGCCCAGTAACTGCTTGTCAGGTTGAATTACATACACATAAAGTTGGCCAGTGCCTCCTTCTGGTCCTCATAGAGCATGGGAAAGTAAAATACAGTTTTTCCTGCCCTGTCCTGATGAATGAAGTGGAAAGTGGCACAACTCGGGACTCGTGGCCACAAGGTGGCAGTGTGACTCCACAGGGACCTTGCCTCCTGCAACTGTTGGTGTAGGGCAAACTGACCTATCTAGTGTTGACTCCTCTTGGAAACCCATTAGGGGAGTTGCCTCTGCAGAGTTACTCCAAGAAGTTTCATCTTCTAGCATCCCCTTTGAGCTGAGTGGTTATGATGGGAAGGCTTGGAATTTTTAAGGGCCGGATTCCAACACTGGTTCTGTCTTCTTGTCCCAGAAATGTAGCCTTGGGCCGCTACTTCTGTAAGCCCCAGTTTTCTCATCCTGCAAAATGGTAATTGTTTTACATTCAGAAAAAGCTCTGCTAATCATGGGCCAATCATAAATGCCTACAGGTTTTATTATTGGGAATTCGTGTTTGCCAGCGGTCTCCATGTTCTTCCTGCTGCGTCACCTACTTACCCACCCCCAGTGCTGCTCTGTGGCAGTGAATCATTGCCCCATTCTTACTATGTCCCTACTGCCTGTCGCATTTGTTCCCCAGCCCACTGCCCTCTCTCCCTGTCTCTGTCTCTGACCCCATTCCCAGGCCATGAAATATCCCAAGCAGTTGAATGTGACCTGGGCAGGGCTGATTCGTGACTTCCCACAGAGGAGTGTCTGTGTGGGCCCTGTTGTAATTATTTTGGCATCCTTGCCGGCGCTTAGTAGACACTATAATAAAAATGACAGCTATTGTTATTGAATACATGGCCGACACTGTGCTAGGTTCTTGGCAGAAATATTTAACCCTCATCTTTGTGAAGGAGATACTGTCACCCCATTTTACAAAGGAGAGGTGTATCAAGATGCTTTTGACTCCAAGCAATCAAAATGTCCTGCTAAAATCAGTTTAAGCAGTTAGAAAAGTTTGTTGTACCACAGAGCAGTCACAGTGATTCTTGGTGATGTCAGCAAGGGTCTTCTGCTTCATCCCTCAGAGAATTGGTTTGTTCTGTTGGTACTCCCATGGCAGTGCCGATTGGCGTGGTCCCAGCCACCACTCGCAGGAGAGATGATGTGGTTCCTTGTCCTGTTTTGTAGTGGCCTCGCCATAGATTTTTCTACACAACTCTTCTGGGTCAGCTGATTCTTGGGTTTGTTTGTAAGCCAGTCACTAGCCAAAGCACTGAGCCAACGAGCCTGGCTTCGGCTGGCCACGATTCAGCCCCGAGCCCGCTGGGAGTCCGGGGGCCTTCCATACCCTGCCTGGCTGGTTAGGGAGGAGGAGGGGTTACAGAGGAGGCCAGTGAGTTCTGTAACCTGCTCAGGGTGCCAGCTGCATTAAAAGTGTACTTGAGACCCACACCTGGCTCACCAGGGGCCTTGTGTTGTAGTCAGACAACCACAGGCAGGGAAAGGCTTGCTGGGAATACGTGTTGGGTTTAAGTGATTTTGGAGGTGCCTTTCCTGCTGAGTCTGGGTCCTTCCTCATTACTGTGTTGTTTCTTCCCAGCATGCCTTTCCCCTCTGTCCCTTACCCACTGCCCCCTTCTGCTGGTGCCCTCTGTACACCTTAGGCCCTGAGCTCAGGAAGGACTGATCTCCGCCTCCCTGCAGAGACCTTGCAGGGGTTGTGTAGAGGTTTTCTGCAGAGCAGATGAAGTTGCTGCAGTGTCCTCAGGATCTAGCAGGAGAGGCCAGGGAAGCTGCCGAAGGGCTGGCAGGAGTGAGAGTTTGGGGTGTGTCCGTGACAGTGCTGCCACATGGGCTGGGGTGTGAAGCGGTACCGTGGAGAGTGTCAGCCCCTGCAGTGTTGCACTGTGCTCAGAAGGGGTTTGGCTTGCAGATGCTACAGGACTGCCCCAAGGCCCGCAGGGAGGTGGAGCTGCACTGGCGGGCGTCCCAGTGTCCTCACATAGTGCGCATCGTGGATGTCTACGAGAACCTGTATGCTGGGAGGAAGTGCCTGCTGATTGTCATGGAGTGGTAAGCTGCTTGCTGTGTGTCTGGCTGGCCTATCCCCGCCCTGCTTAGGAGCCCCACCCCCGAGGACACCCTTGCGTGGACCCTGGGGCTTGGAATGTAAATGCTTGACATCCCTTGGCGGAGTGGAGTATGGTGGTAGGCTTTGTGTTCCCCCACTTACACTGCAACTTCTTCCAGTTTGGATGGTGGAGAACTCTTCAGCCGAATCCAGGACCGAGGAGACCAAGCATTCACAGAAAGAGGTAGGAGTGCTGTGGAGTGGGCTATGTGAGCATGGTGGCAGGATACTTCTGCCTTTCCACTTGCTGCCTGCCAAAGTGGGTCCCTTAGCTTGTTTCTGGAGTAGGAGATGGGTGTGGGGGCCTCAGGCTGCACAAGGTGGGCCTAAGATGGGGTTTTCAAGGACATAGCTCTGTGGCTTTCTTTCACTCCTACTTTCTCTCCTCTCTATAGAAGCATCAGAAATCATGAAGAGCATTGGCGAGGCCATCCAGTATTTGCACTCAATCAACATTGCTCATCGGGACGTCAAGGTACCCCTGTGCCTGGGTACTGGCAGGCCGCAGGGGTAGAGCTATGGTCACCTGAGAGGGCTTGCCAGGGCCAAGCAGAGTCCTGAGGACAGAACAGGACAGTGTGCCACTCTCTGCCCGAGAGGCCTGCTCTCTCTGCCCATGGTCAAACCACAAACTGGCAGCGACACCCTCTGGCCACGCCCAGGCTGTGGTTCTCCCTGTCAGCACCCCACCATCACACCCGGGGCTTCTCTGCCCTTGTGGTGTTTACCACAGCCCCATGGGTTGGCCTCGTCCCTCCAGATGTTCTGTCAGCCCTGGACAGGCAGGACTGGCTGTGTGGGACAGTGCTCCTCGCGGTGTGCAGTGCAGAAGTGATTGGGTGGCTGGCCCCTCTTGGGGTCAGTGTGGTTGTTACTTAACATATCTCTCTTTCTGTAGCCAGAGAATCTCTTATACACCTCTAAAAGGCCCAATGCTATTCTGAAACTCACCGATTTTGGCTTTGCCAAGGAAACCACCAGCCACAACTCTTTGACCACTCCTTGTTACACGCCATACTATGTGGGTAAGTCCAGGACTTTTCTCATGCCTCATGTGGCAGAGCCCAGGGGCCTACAGGTCCAGGGAAGCTGTGTTCTCATGGGCTTTGCTGGTTCCGGCGGGACACGCCAAGGAGCTGAGGGAGTCATCTGTTTGAGATTATGGCAGGATTTTGTTTGCCTTCTTAGCCTTCCTGAGAAAAGCCATCATCTCCATCGCATTCTCCATAGACTTGGCTGCGTTGTCTCAGCTACCAGGCACAGAATTGGCTCCAAAGCATGTTTATGAGATGAAACGGGCAGTGTAGGTCTGAGAGTAGCAGCCGGGGAAGGTTTTCATCTGAAGATTCTGCCCGCAGGGTTCCTCTGGAGGAGGGTCCCTGCTCTCTTCCTGCTACCCTAGCTGCTGTCCGTCATTGTGGGATGCAGGGTTGGGATGGGAAACGTCACAGAGAAGCTGGGGTAGGTCTCAGTGTTCCCAGGGCCAGGGCAGACCCGCCCATGGTGATCTTTGGTTTGCAGCTCCAGAAGTGCTTGGCCCAGAGAAGTATGACAAGTCCTGTGACATGTGGTCCTTGGGTGTCATCATGTATATCCTGTGAGTGTGCTGGGCAGGGGACCAGGCCAGGCTTGGCTGGGCTGTGCTAGGGCAGGGGCCTGGGGAGGCCCGTGCCTCTCCAGGACAAGAGGAAGAGGCAAGTGCTACCATTCCCTTTTCGGGTGGGGGATTCCCAGGCGATCCCCTGTGTGCCCCCTGCTTTCCGTGCTTAGTGAATTTTGACTGCTAAGTAGTGGGTGGAAATCAACGGGTTAGAAAGTGGTTAAGATTTTTGTACGTTAGGTTTCTGGGCCCTGTCATTGAATTTGTATTTTGTGCCTATATGATGAGCTTGTTTCTTTGTAGCCTTTAGAAGGTATAGAACCTATTTCTCATCCTATTTCTGATGCAGGCCCCCTATATAACACCTGCCTTGTCCCTCCCTTTCTGCCTCTCCTTGGCACAGGTTGTGTGGGTATCCTCCCTTTTATTCCAACCATGGCCTTGCAATCTCTCCGGGCATGAAGACCCGTATCCGAATGGGCCAATATGAATTTCCCAACCCGGAGTGGTCAGAAGTATCAGAGGAAGGTAGGAGCCCAGCCTTTGGGACAAGAGGAAGACCTTGTGTGCATGTGTGACATTGGTCTTATGCTGCTAGGTGGCCCTGCCTGTGTGGAACTTGAGCCAAGGCCTGGGTGCAGGCTGTGGGGGCCTAGAGAGTGGGGAGCACACTGGTCCTTGGGACCACTGCAGTGTGCCTCAGTGCCAACCCCTCTCGAGCCTGGTTCCTCTGAAAAGGGAGCAGAGCAGGGAGTGGCCCCTGAGCTGTCCCTGTCACCTTCATCACCTAACAGTGAAAATGCTTATCCGGAACCTGCTGAAAACAGAGCCCACTCAGAGAATGACCATCACGGAGTTCATGAACCACCCTTGGATCATGGTGAGCCCGGTGTGCCAGGCATGTGGGAAGTGAGGTCTGCAAAGACCGTCTTTCAGGCTGAGCCTTTGGCGGGTCCTTATGTGTCCTGGCTCTCACTGGAACCCCTTGTCTCTTTAGCAATCCACGAAGGTCCCACAGACCCCGCTACACACCAGCCGGGTCTTGAAGGAAGACAAGGAGCGGTGGGAAGATGTCAAGGTGAGGGTACAGCGGGTGGGAGGGTGGGGGTGAGGGTCTGGCAGGCGGAGTAGGGTGGGAGGGTGCCAAGATGGCAGGCGGAGTAGGGTGGGAGGGCAGTGGAGGGGAGCAGTTCTCATGTGTCTCTAACAATAAGAACAGCAACTGGGAGCTACTTCCCTGACCCTGGGGGTAGGCAAAGTTGTCACAATTTCACTGTGGCTGCTTTCCGTGACCCCTTACCCCTCAGGTTTCTGAGGAGTGTGAAGGGCCCTCTGGTATAGTCTTGTTTGGTACAGGAGGAGTCCAAGGCTCAAAAGGGAGTGACCCAATTAAGTCACACAGCTGGTGACCATCTGGGACCAGCCAGGGCTCCTGACTCCTCCAGGGTTCTTTCCCTCACTGCAGGGTCCTAGGAGGGCTCTGTGGGTCCAGCCCTGGGTGACTCTGTGGTTGCTCAGATGCACTAACTGGCCTGCCCTCTTCTTCCCTCACCTGCCCGGCGCCTGCACCCCACCTGCCGCCCGTCTCCTCTCATGCCTCTTCGTGCTTCCTGCCCTTCCTGTCCTGCGCCTTGCTTTTGCTTTGTGCCTTCCCCCTGCTGCCTCTGCCCCCAGGAGGAGATGACCAGTGCCTTGGCCACAATGCGTGTCGACTATGAGCAGATCAAGATAAAAAAGATCGAAGATGCATCCAACCCTCTGCTTCTGAAGAGGCGGAAGAAAGCGCGAGCCCTGGAGGCTGCGGCCCTTGCCCACTGAGCCGCTGTGCCTCCCGCCCCACTGGAGGACAAGCAATAACTCTCTACATGAATATATTTTTTAAATGAAGAGATACAGACTGTCCACTTCCGCCTCCTCTCCTCCTCAGCTGCGTGGAGCCCGGAACTGGGTCCATAGCTGAATTCTGCCTTTGGTTCTGGCTGTCCTGGAGCGGGAGGGACTGGGAGGCTGTGGAGAGATGGGAGCAAGGTGCTCTCGAACCTGTGCTCGTTTTGCAATTTTATCAGTTATTTGACTTAAGAGTTTTTATGAAATCTTTTATTGTCCTTTACCCCACCCCCCTTCCTTTCCACTGGACCCCTTTCCTCTGCTACTGCAGAGGTCTGGCTGGGATAGAAACAGCTGCGGGGAGTGTCCCTGGGTTGTCCCACCTGCCTTCCCTGTTTCCCACTGCAGCCCGGAGTCCCCACTGGCCCAGGCATTCTGGGAGCTCAAGGCCTCCTGGATGGGGGTGCCTGCCCCCTCCTTTTCTGGAGCACTCGGCCCTCACTGGTGTGCCGGACAGACAGGAGTGAGTGTATGCGTGTGTGCACATGCACGTGCCTGGACCTGTGCCAGGGATGGTGCATTCAATGGGCCCGGGCTGGCAGGCTCCAGAGCCTCTCCCTCCCTGCCCATACTGAGCCCGCCTAAGTGCCTGGGACACTTGTCCAGATCTGGAGCCAGGCTGGCTAAGGCTGCCTGGTAGCTGGGTTCCGGGGGCCGAGAGCAATGACTGGGCACTGGCACAGCGATCAGGAAGACTGGACCCCTCAGGACCCCTTTCCCTGGTAGACTAGTGCTGGTCCTTGGTCCTCAGAGGTGCTGACCTTCTGAAGAGCCTCTGGACTTCTCCTCGCCATGATCACCCACGCTTGTTGATTTCCTTGGGGTGTCAGCCACTTCTCAGTGGGCGCCTCTTCGCTCATGCAGGTGAGCCTGGGCTGCTCAGGCTGCGGTGCTTTGGCATTCGTGCTTCTCTTCCGCCCGGCTTGAGGCAGCGGCCAGCTCCTCCTTGTGGGTGAAAGCAGGACCATTCTTCGTGGCCCTTCCATCTGCATTGTGTGGCCTAGTGGATGGGGTCAGTCTTCGCACCAAAGATGTCCCGACTCTGCCCCTGTCTGTTAGCCATTTTACTGTTCCCCAGCTCAGCCTGTGAGGGGAGGGGACTCCCCCAGTATGGAGGAGCAGCGTGGGAGTCCTCTGTGTTATGGCCCCACATTTGCCCTCCCTTCTGGGAGGAAGGGGGTGGCACCTCAGGGTTGGTGGTGGAGGGGCACCTCAGTCCTCTCGGCCTGGGAACAGGGCCCTGGGTGCCTGCAGCACCTGCCTTGTCTGTGATGGTGTGTCCAGCACTCAGACTGTTGTAAACTGTTTTGTATGAGCAAAATTGTCTTTACTAAACAGATTTAATAGTTGGAAGTTTTTCTTTCTCTTTCTTGCTTGAGGTTTAGGCCCTTGGTCCTGTGCACTTCCCGCTCACGGAGAGAGACTGTGTGTGCTGGGGGAGGACAGAGTCGGTGCCCTGGGAGGTGCAAGGCCTCCATGTTGGGGATGTGTCTGTTGCAGGGGAATGAATGCTGCTCCTTTTCAAGTGACAAGGAAGACCTGGAGACCTCTCTCTGCCAAATACTGACCCTGAATCCAAGCCTCTTTTAGGCACATTACTCTTGGATAGCCACTGCCAGCTGCTGGCACTGTCAACCTGGGGGACACCTATGTGGGGTCCTGGGAGGAGGGAGTGATGTTGAGTTTGGTTCAGTCCAGGGAGACATCAGGGGAGAGGTTGGTGTAGTACCGGAGATCTCCAGGAGGGGGCGGTAGGGACGCAGCAGAACCAAAGACCCCTATTTTGGAACCAGAAGAGACTTTAGGTTTTCCTGGACCTTCTCATCTGTAGGTGGGCACTGAGGCCCTGGGTTGGTGTGAACTGAATTGCAGTGCAGCCTAGAGCTAGAGCTGGTCCACGGATCCCATCGCTGCCCCTCCCTGTCAAGTAGGAAGAGCACATGTCCTGGTTCGGTTCCTCTTGGGGCTGGACTGGGCAGGCTCCTCAGATACCCTGTGTGACTCTCGGAACTAGCCTGCAGAAAGGCAAGCAAGGTGGCTGTTTGGCCCTGTTCTTGGGTGAGGAGACACACTGTGGTGGTCACAGACTGGTTGGCTAGGAAGCAGCAAGATGGGATTGGGCCCACCCAGATAGTCCTGGGTAATCCCCTCCTTGCAGTCCCTGCATTAGCCATCTGTAGACTCCTTTGCCATGTAAGGTGACAGCTACAAGCCCAGGAACTAGAGGCAGGCACAGCTGGTGTTGCTCAGTCTTGTCCTTGGGCCCAGTGTTGCACCCAGGGTCCTGTTTCCTTGCTGTGGTTGGCCCAGCTCAGGAGGGTGCCAGTGAGACTCCAGCCTGGGCTTGGCGTTTTGCACAGATGGCTGAGGTGGGGTCGTGCTTCCCTCTCCTCCATGCTCCAGTCTTCATGCTGGCACAGCCCCAGGAGCTCCCATCTCTGACTTGAGCAGCTGCTGCTGAGCTCTCAGATGACACAGAAGCTCACTCCTGAGGCAGGCGCTGGCTTTCATGGGGTGGGCTTGGGGCCGGACCGGGAGAGCTGCTCAGACAGCGGTGTGCTGTGAGTGGGAAGAGGGTAGCAGTCAGTCCAGCTGTCTATGAGGAAACTGGCTCTGAGGAGTAGAACTTGCCCAGCGTCTCGTAGCCTTGGGTGGATCCAGCCTGGGTTCCCCGCCACATGTAGAGCTCCTGTGGAAAGCACATGGAAGGCTCTGAGTATTTGAGGGACAGGGAATGAGGATAGTCCCACAGAGCCGGAGCAGGACCCTGGAGCGTCAGGCTCTGCAGGTGAGTGGTCAGAGCTGGGCTGAGTGTGCAGGCTTCGGGGTGAGGAGGCAGTTGGGTTGGTAAACAATAACAGTAAATTTGGGGTTTTCCTTTGACTAGGTTGGAGACAGGAAATTCAGAGGGCTGTGAATGACGAGTGGGTAGGTTGGGCTTGCTAGAGGTGTGAAGAAAATTCAGTTATTCAAGGGAGGTGGTAAGGTTGGTGAGGCGGGGAAAGTGGCCCTCCCACTGAGGAGAAGATTGTAAACAAACTGTGCCTGGATTCCTGGGGCAGTGGGTGGAGACAGGAAGTTTAGGGGGGCAGCCTCTGCATCCTCAAGCCAGGGGCATACAACCCCTTCTGGATCTGCCTTCTTTGGGTACAGGGGTTTGAGCCCAGGACCTCAGCACTGAGTTATACACGTCTCCAGCCCGACAGCGTCTTGCTGAGTTACCAGGTTGCCCGGGCTGAACTGGAACTTGTACTCTCTCTGCCTCAGCCATCCAGGGTGTTGGGTTCTAGGCTGGCACCTCTCAAAGCCTGTGTTAGGGTCCCCAGCAACTCAGCGAGCATCTGGGTGAGTTTTGGACCAGCTGCTCTTGGGAAGGGACCTCAGCTCAGCTCTGGGGACCCATTCAGTGACTGTCCAGCTCCTGTGCTTTGTCCAGCTCATTGGGCTGGTGTGGAGAAGCTGCTTGACATCATGCCACTGAGCACATGGGCCTTCTCTGTGCCCTGTGCTTAGGGAAAAGTGGTGACAAAGACCAGGCTGTGCCCTTGGGTCTTCTGGGAAGCACAGAACACCTGTGTGCAGCGGCAAGTGGCCTCTCTTCCTGTCTCCTGCACCCATGCACCTGGACACTTAAGAGTGTGGTCCAAACGGAGAAGTGTGTACCACAAGCCCAGGCAGCACCAGAGCCTCAGGTCCTAGAGGTTTTGAGATAGAAGAAAGGAGTGAAAGGAAGTGGACACCAGCTCCTCAGCCTGTTTGGACAAAGCCCTCACATCCTGCCTAGGCTGCGGGTGATGGTCACTCCTGCCCCTGCCCAGGCTTTGGAGGATTGAGCAAGGCCATGCTGAGATGTGGAGTGGTGGAGGAGGCACTGTTCATATGTATGCAAGTTTAGGCCAAGCTCTAGGCCACCCTTGTGGGGAGCTCAATTCAATGTGGGGAACTCTGAGTCAAGTCAGCACCCAGGACCTGGGAGACACGGGTGAGAGAGCGATTGGATCCAGCTCCCACGAAGCTCCTTGCACCGGAGTGGGTGATGTCCCTTGGCAGAGGGCAGGAGAACTGTGCTGATGCAGAGGGGAAGCGGGTGGTGTGCAGACAGCGGGCTTACTGTCACTAGACCCTGGCAGCCCTTCCGGCTGGCGGCGAGTTCTGCAGTATGAAGGAGACAGCGGCACGCAGACAGCTCCCAAGGGATGGCCACTCTGTAATGTGTCTGCCACATCCTCCTCCCTTGGGCAGGTCCTTCTGTCTTCTGCTCATATGGAACTGACTGCTGTGCTCTGCAGTGTGACCTTTAACGCAGAAATCTGGTTTACCTCACCCTGGGCGCCCAGTAGTTTCGGTCCAGTTTCTCTCTGCTGTCTCTTCAACCTGGATTCCCATCAGAGTGGTGACTTCTCAAAATCAAAATTTGGGAACATAAGTCTGGCAGGTTTTTCCCTCCGAGTTTTCAGTTCACTAATATTTACAAAACTTACAAAGTCATACTTCAGGCTTATTTGTAGTTTTGCTTTTTTTTTGTCTTTGAGACAGGGTCTCACTATGCAGTTTCAGGCTGGCCTTGGGCTCGCTTTGTAGCCTAGGCTGGTCTCAAATTTGCAACAATCCTCCTGTCTCAGCCTCCTGAGTGCTGGGATTACAGGAGTGTACCACCACGTCTGCTTGTAGTTAGGCATTTTGTGAATCATTATTGAAGAGGAGGGCTTCACATGACATTGGGGGCCCTCCTAGAAGAATGATCGGGGCTTCCTTGCTCTTGCCTCTGCCACTCACCAGCCATAGCTCTTTGCAGCCATCCTCACCTGCAGCCCTGTGTCTCTGCACCACCTGTGAGTAGCTGTAAAGCCCTTGGTGGCGGGAGTGGGACAGATGCTAACATTAATATGCTCACATGTCTGTGCTTTTTATGTTCCATGCACCAATGTCTCAGACATGGGATTACTTTGGAGTTGATGTTTTTCCTCTAAAGGGAAGGATTATTGCTCCCAAGGTAAGTGACTTTTTTAAGTCTTTGGTCAGGAGGCCACGAGGGCCTGTGGGATTCCAGGTGGGGCCCTGGGGCAGTAGAACCTGTGCCTGGTAAGTCATTTTTAGGGACCAGGACTGGCATGCAAATGCAATCATTTGCATAACTTCCTCACTCTCAGAGACAGTGAAGTTTCCTACTCTCATCTCACACCCTTGCTGGGATTTGCAAGTGAAATATTAGGACTGGCTTTTCCCTTTGCCACCCCCCTCCCCACAGTGTGACCACACAGCAACTAGTCTTCACCTCGGATCCTAAGGTGTAGTCATCCTGATGCGATGCCTGGTTGCGCAGTGTCCTCAACAGCTTGAGATGAGCGCCCTGTCTGATGGCTGTGGCTCCAGCCCAGTGGTTACTAGGACGGGCCCCTCAGTCTGAGCTCATGTCAAACGTGCTCTTGCTCCCCAGGCAGCTGTGAGTCTCTTGTTCCTCAAACAACTGGAGGCCCTTGGGGTAATAAGGCCTCCGGTTTCAGAATGAGCAGAGTGTTCCCCGTCCTTACCCTGTGCTTTGGAGATGTGTGGTTCTGAATTCACCAGTCAAAGGTTTACTTTTCAAAGAAACCACGGTCTCTTCCGAGGCTGACACCAGACTTTGGTTAGCGGGCGTCTGTGGTGCAGAGAGCTGGTATTTGCAGTAAGACCTAGAAGGGCCTGCAGTTTTCTGGCACTCAGCTGTCTCCTTTTCTGGTCATGAATCTGTTCTAAGGAAATAGTCCTCATGGTGAGACTGGAACCCTGCCTCTCATCCACCCACCCCCCTGCAGAAGGGGCAGGAGGACACAGGGGGCACCCTTCTCAGTGGCAGTCTGTAAGGAAGAGGAAGAGGGAAGATGAGAAATACTGTCTGACCTGTTTCCAAAAGACAGCTAACTAGGGACAAGTGCTTATTTGTTGAATGAATGAATGTGTCTAAGGAAAAATGCATGCAAGTAATTTAAGTAATTGAAACAAATTATGCAACAGAATGAAGTGTGAAGTTCCTCTTTATAACCTCTCCATGTGCTATGATGCCAGCTCTCTCCAGAAATAACTTGTAACAGCTTGCCTTACATTGATCTTTATTCAGATGTTTCTGTTAACTTATCTAGATGCATATATTCTTATACAGATGATTAAGAAATTTCTTTGATGGTAATAGCAAGTGTAGATGTAATCTTTAGGTGTATTATTGTCCCGCAACCCACTTTTCATGTAGAATAAGATTTACCATCTTAACTTTTTTTTTGTACTGGGAATCAAACTCATGATTTGTTGCCAGGCAGGTACTGTGCTGCTGACCTATATCCCTGGCCCTACCTTAACTATTTTTAAGTGTAGAGTTTAATAGTATACTTACAGTGTTGTGACCCAATATCCAGAATCTTTTCATACCCATTAAGCAATATGCCACCTGCTCTTTAACTTAGTTTATCTCAGTGACTTTCCAAGATTGCAGTCATAGAAGTGTCTAATTATTTCATAGTGTTGGAATTGAACCCCGGGCTTCTCATATGATGGGCAAGTGCTCTACCACTGGGCTACCCCTCTCCATTGCGAAGATGTTTTAAAGATTGTGCAAAAAAAAAAAAAAAAAGTGCACAATCTTTGAGCATGTGCATAAGGGTACATTCTTTGAAATGTGTAATACCTGGGTCTAAAGATCCATACGTTTTGGATCTGGACAAGCACTGCCAAGAAGACTATCAATTTGTTAATGAATGTACTTTGTACATTGCTTTGTAATGAGAGGTCTATAAAAGGACTTTTATCAGCAGTGGGGCAATCTAGGGGTAGAGTAAGTCAGCTGAGAATAAGAGGACATTTGAAGCACTTCCTAAAACTGATAGATACATACTCTTGGCAAAGTTGTGGCAACTGGAAAAATCAAATCTAGAGACAGGCAGGGGATTCCTTCAACCTCTCCCCACACCAGTAGCTCTGCTCACTCAATTGTGGTTATTTGCATACATTTTCAGCGTGTAGACAGAATGGCTCAAAGACTGAAATTGAGCATCAGCCTATTCAGGCTCACGGGCCAGCTCCTGGGCTGCGGTGTGAGTACCCCTGGAGACAAGTGTGCCGGAGGTCATGGCAACATTTGGCAGGCTGCTGGGTGCTGTGAGCCGCCCAGAGTGCCAAGGGCATCTGCTTTCCTTGGCGATTTCCAGAGAGGGTGTGTGGTGGAGGAGGTAGCTCTTGCTCCGGGCACTAAGTGTGATGGGGGCATAGGACACGTGCAAGTGTTTTTTCTTACTATATAGGAACTCAGCCCCATTGCCTTCCATGGGATCTTTATAGGAGGACTCAGGTAAGGCTTGTGATGTGGCTATCAGTAGCTAGATATGTACTCCCAGGAGAATGTCGAGGAGATAATGGCAGTTTTTTCAGATTGTGGGTAGCAGTAACACAGCCTCTGAGCCTCTGTTTTTCAGCCAGGAAAATATGGGTAATTGCTGAGGTTCTGATTGTCCTGTAAGAAGGATCTTAGTTGTCTGAGGGTCCTGGCTACTGTGCTTAGAAATCGTGCTTCCCCTGCCTGTTCCTAGCCACTGGCTGAGCACTGCAGGGTGCGAAGGCACAGCCCTTCCTGGGGGAACCAGGACTCCAGGCATGCTGGCTTTGGTGCAAGGAGCCCCTGCAGCTTTGTGGGAGCTTTCTAGACAGGCAGTAGATAAGAACCCTTGTGCCTTCCTCCCTCCCTCCTCCCGCTTCTTCTCCACCTCCTCTGTAGCCCAGATGTAGTCTCACAGCTTCACTTTGCACTCTCCCACTTATATCCTCGGGTTATTGTGAGGGACAAGTGGAAAATCATGTGAAACTTGGACAAAATATAGCATGGGGACACCCCCGCCTGGCATCTAGCATTCATCATTGTCGTATTACACACCGCAGTAGTTAGGCTTGGTTAGTAAGCCAGTGTGAGGAGGTGGGTTAACTTAAGAGGATTGGACACAGAGGTCAAGAAGAGTGCTCTCCTACCCTTTCTCTGCTCCCTCCATTCTGAGTTGTCTGTGCTGGGTCCTCCACCCCACTCTTTACTGATTCCCAGTGCTGTGTGGCTGTGGTTGGCAGAAGCTGCCATGAGGTACTGACGCAGGGAAATGCACTGCTCTGGGCTGGCACCCTTCATCTCAGTGAGAGCCTTCCCTGGCCGGGCTGAGGTGAGGTGTGGACTCACTAGGACGCAGCAGCCAGACCCACGTGGCAGTGCAGGACTGAGGAGGGAGCATGGGAAGAGAATGCCCTTGAGGGGAACATCGCGAAAGGTGAGGGTGAGTCACGGTTCCTCTCAAAACCCTGTGCCCGTGGTGTCTAGAGTGAGCTGAACGTTCGGCCCGCTGCCCCCAGCTCCAGTTCTGAGAATGCCCCCTTCCGTCCCTCCCACAGTTGCCAACACTGCTCAGGGTTTCAGTGGTGGGGGACGTGCTGGGGTTGCTCGCCTGTGAGAATTCAGCAAAGAAACCCCTTGGGTTGTACCCCAGCAAAGGAGATGGCAGAGATTCAGGCTGACTGGTAGGAAATGTGAGAGCCACTGAGTCTAGTTTGGGTCTTAAAACCTGGTTCTTTCTGCTCAGCCCGCAGAGCGCTTGGCTTGAGAGGTTCGAGGGAGGTCGTGTGGTGTGTGCAGGTGGGGGCCCCAGGTGCCCACAGACCGGGGCTTCATCCCAGCTTGGCCCTGCGCCAGCCCAGAGCCCTCAGTGTGATGCCCTAGTGAGTAAACCTGTGATCTTAGTCACGCTGTTGTAGAATGAAACAGCTGATTGGCACCAAGCCATGGCCCATTTCCAGGCACATGGCACATGTGCAGTGAAGGAACTTCCAGCTCAGTTCAGAAACCAGCTCCCCTTTGGGCCTGTCTTCGGGGTTTTTGACTGCTCACAACTCTAAAAGTGTGGGTGCCATCTTTTATTTTATTTTACAGATTTATAAACAGGCTCAGCCTGACGAAGTAGCAAGGAAACACTCCATTTTCACACAGGACACTGAGGCTTGGCAGAGGTGTGGGCCACAAGGAGGTGATGGGAGCATCTGAGGCTCAGGGAGGCTCAGGCCTCTTGGCCTTGTGTAGGCCACGCCATGGCTTCTTAGGGCTACAGTGTACATGGACCTAAGGGCCAGAAGGACATAATGTAAGCTACTTTGCCCACCCCCAGGTCCCCAACATGGAGCGCTCCTCTTTTAGATATCCACACAGACCATTTTATTTACACGTCACACTTTTAATGACGCCAACTCCTATTGCCCTCTTTACAACTATAATCTTTCCTCCCTCTCCATGATGGTTTGGATCTGCAGTGGCCCCCCAAGGGCCTCATGCTAGAAGCTTGGTTTCCAGACTGTGGCACTACTGGAAACTTACTGACATGCAGCCTTTAAGAGAGGAGGGGCCTAGTGGAAAGAGGTGAGGCATTGTGGCTTAAATATGAACTGACCCCCATACTCAAGTATTGAGGGTACTAACTCATCCACTGAGGAATTCACTATATGAATGAGCTGTCAGAAGATGGGGCCTAGGTGGAGGAAATATGTCACTGGAAGATTACAGTTTTTTGCTCCCAAGCTCTGTCCTTTTTCTCTGACTCTTGCCCTGCTTCCTGGCTGTAATGAGATGAACAGCCTTTTTCTGCCATAACATTTTTGTTTTTCCATAACCTTTTTACTGTGCCATGTCTATCTTGGAGCAGCAAACCATGGACTGAACTGTCTGAATCCATAAGCCAAAATAAACTTCTCCTCCTAGTTGTGTGTGTCATGTGTTTTGTCCCAGGAATAAAAAACTGACTAACATGTGGTTTCTGGGGGTGGGTGCTTGAAGAGGATACCAGAACTCTGACCAGTATCTACTTCCTGGTCACCATGATGTAAGCAGTGTTATTCTACTATGTGCTCTCTGTCATGATGGTCAGGTCCTAAGTAGACCCAAAGATTAGGGCCAAGTGACAATGGACTGAAACAATCAGCCAAAATAAATCTTCCTTTGAAGTTGATCTCAAGTGCTTTGTCACAGTGATGGAAAGCTGACTGACATTCTGCTTCCTCTTTGCTTGGCACCTTCTGTACCATTCAGCTCAACTTTAAAAAGTTATTTTCATTGAGGAAAACGTACATACAAGAAGTTATCCTCTTAACTTTTCCCTCACAGATGTGGTCCCTAAAACCACATATGCTTTTTTGATGATGGTTGGCGTGTAACCCCACTGGGGCAGGGCTACATCAACTGCATCACTGACATACCCCAGTGGCTAGCATGGTGCAGGCTGGTGCACTGGCTGGTCCCCTATGCCCTGTAGAGCATGTGGCACAGGGATTTAAGGCATAGTGGAGGAGATGCCAAAGCCAGCAGGGAGAGGGAGAGGGAGAGAGAGAGAACTGTGCTCAGGGGCCAGGAGCAGCTTCCCAGAGGTCTGTGAGACCCAGGAGGGCCTGGAGACACTGACTGGCACCCTTGAGTTTTTGAACTCTTTTCCTAACGGAGGAAGGCTTCCCTCTGCCACTCCCAGTTCCTACTGCTGCTGTTGCAGCTAATTCCTCTAGTCTTGCCTTCAGTGGGTCCTGTGACAAGAAGTGCACCCGTCCTTTTGATCTCTCCTATTACTCAGCCACCTTCCAGCAGGCTGAGCAGTGGCTGGTGCAGACAGGTTGCCCATGGGTGTGGTTCACGTGGGTGCAGCATGTGGAGGAGACCTTGCCCTTAGAGCAAGGATGAACTCACAGGTATTGTGCTTGATTCCAGCCATGAAGCCCAACACCTGAGATAATCCTCAGTAAATATCGAATAAGTGTCTCTCTCCTTCCTTCTTGGGGGTAGATTAATCAACCGTTCCCCATCTGCCTAGAGTAGGGTATGGAGAAGGATAAAAAAAGAAACGCTTTTAAAGTACATGGGGAGGGGGCTCGGTGGGCAATGCCTCAGGAGGGCAGAAATGACGCTCCAGGATAGCTATCATTTATTGGGGCACACAATTGGAAGGATTATTGGGTGACTCAGGACAGTGGTGATCTTATGCTGAGAAAGTCTGGTAGGCCAGTGAGGATCACTTGGCTATCTTAGAGGGCTACAGCAATCTCGTGCTAATGAGGATCTGTAGGTTGATGAGGATGATGGGGGAGGTGGTGGGTTCATAAGGAGTTACAGTCCTTTCCCTGAGGTGAAACACTTGTTATTACTGGGTTCTCAAGGAACCAGGATGAATTCAGCTGATGTAATCTTGCCCTAGGGCATCACAGCATCGTGGGACCGTTGACGCCTCAACTGTGACCAGAGGCACGCAGTTACGTTTCCCATACCATAACGTAGTAGAATAATACCATTTCTGAGGATGTTAGGCCTCTCTAATCACTATTTAATGATGAAATGATTTCCCTCCAAAATTATGTAGAATGACCTCAATACTTCTTTCCTTTAAATTTTGAGACCGTCTTTCTAAATTGCTAAGTTGCTCAAGCTGGGCTTGAACTTTTGATCCTCCTGCTTCTGCTTCCCTGTGGGCTAGGGGTGTGGCAGTGACATCAAGCAAATATTTGGCTGAATTTTTTTTTACTTTATTACATATTTGTGTTTAATGTTTTTTTATGCCACTTTCCCCCCATATAAAATCTACCAGAATTATAAGCAGTGTGATATAGTTGAATACAAATAAATTCAAGAAAATAAGACAATGGGAATATAAGGAATGTATATACCCCACGGAGCCCAGAGGAGCTCAGACACAGGCACCAGAGCCCTGCTGCTGTCCAGATGCTGTTTGCCTCAATGAGCCACTCTGAGGGTCACCCTGGGCTGCAGCCCTGCTGTGGGCAGGACCATGTCCTCGTTTCCGGCCCTGGAGGGCAATGGTGTCCCGATTCCTAGCTCCTCTCTGGGTCTATGTCATATGCTCCCACTCAACATGTACTAGAACAGAATGGTTGCACGGGGCTTCTCTGATTCGGATTTGATGAGGGATATTGGTGTTTCCCAAGCTTTTTGAAACCACAGAGCACCAGTTGATAGTACTTGTACTTGTCAACCTTTCACTGAAAAGCATTCCCTGTCTCCCATCCCTGCAGAGTGATGGAGTAAAAGCAAAGGAATTTAATTTCTTTCGGTTTTGAAGTTGCAAAGAGGTGCTATGACATCTGGCTATACTCACCGAAGATAAGAGACAGCGTTACTTTACTCCCCTCTTATAGCATGTTTGTGATTATTTTCAAAGGTTCTAGGCTAGACTGAGTTTATGAACTTTATAGCTGAAGCCATCAATCCCACAGGTGGCTCGCGCCTAGCAAGGAGTTCCGTGATACTTCAGAAACCTCACTGTGTGAAGGTGAGGAGCGGCTGGTGATGGTTTCTTTGAATTACCACAGTAACTCAGGGACCAGGAGACGTCTATGGGGCTAATGTACATTGAACTTCAGAGCGTTGGCTTGCAAGGACCCTTTGCTAAGGTTGTTTGGTGCTTGTGTTCCCATGTGTGGCAGAGAAAGCTGACTGAGCAGGATCCTGCCTCCTGTTTGTTTAGGAAGTTAGCGCTGAGCCAGTTTCATTTCCCAACCCTCTTACATCTAGCTGACTTGGTTCTGGCCACGCAACGTGGCCAGAAGGGTTACACCCACTGTTTCCAGGCCTCACCCATTGGAACAGAACCTTCCATGCAATGCCCCACCATCCCTCTCTTATCTTCTGGGTGCATGTTGACATCCAGGGCAACCTTGGGAACCATGCACCAATGACAGCTTTGAAGCCTATCGCCTCTTTTACCCTCATTCATCCCACGGAACTGATAAGAAAGCCTGAGCGCTCGTTCTCTGGCAGTGTCAGGAACTAAAACCATGAAAGTCCCAGCCTGTACCTGGAAATCCTTAATTGTCTCCATCCTATAACCCCCCTAAGCCCCAAGCCAGTTCCTGTGTCCTCTCTAGCCTTTTAGGACTGGCTGGGGAACCTTCCTGTTCTCTCCAGAGAGCCTCACTAGGTGAGCAGCACACCCATTCATTTCCTCTTCTGCCTGAGCATCAGACTGTGCATTGTCAGTGGTGGCATTTAAACCAGGTTTTGGGCATGAGATTTGTATCCTGTTTCTGAGGAGTGACAGCTGCTGTTGGCATGTGACTCTGAGGAGGAGGGTTCTCACCTGTGTTGCTCCTGTACCCTCCGTTGCCTGTCCTCCACGTACACTCTGAATGAGGAATAAACTATTATGTTAAGCCACTGAGATTTTGGAGTTTATCTATTCTAACACCTTAACTAACAAACCCAGTGATAAAGATGACTCCAAATATTTTCTGTGCAATGAATTCCAGTATCCTAAGTAGCTTTTGGGAAATATGGGGGGAAAAATCATTGAGTATCTTTCTTCTAACTATGGAATCTCTTTGTCAGCTTAGAGAATTATGGTTAGCAAAGACTGGATGTAGGGCAGGAACAAAGATGCTGCAGTTCTAGAATGATGGGTCTTTTCTGTTTCATGAAGCATATGTTTTCATTCCCTGTAGTTTACCAAAGCAAAAAGATGGGATGCAAGTAAGAGTTACATATGTTATGAAACAGTTGGGGAAGGAGGGACAGGAAGAGCCACATACAGCAAAATCAACCATAAGAAACAAAAACCAAAAAAAAAATTGTACGGCAGGCCTAGGAGAGCTTCAGGGACAGGATGGACACAGGCAGGTACGCTTTCCCCATACCCTCTCTATGCAACATTTAATACAATGCTTTGTTTTCTGGCCATGAACGTGCAAATACATTTATCTTGTTTATTTAACAAGCTCCAGAGTCTGTGTCCCATTTCTCCCATTGGCAGGAGTTTCTGGTACACACACAGTTTTTCTCAGTCTCTGCCCACTCTCAGTTTCTATGCAGAAGACTGCCTGCTGCTTCTCTGTATCTTTGCAGTGAAATAGTAGAACAGTGGTGTGGGGTAGGAAAGAAGGCAACAGTTGTTAGGAACCTCACTGTTTAGCTCCGGCCATTAAGGGTATCACTGCCACTTACTGCAATTGTGCTTAGGGAAACGCCAGTCAGGAGGAATCCGTAGACTTGGATTGCAGAGTCAGATTTTAGAAGAGCTGCAAAGTCACGTCTTGGCAAGACATCTCAGAGGTGAAGGCTGAGGTAAGAACAGAGTAAGCAACCTGATTGGAGTCAGATTGCCTGGGATGGAGAAATTGAAGTTCACTCAGGATGAACAGATGACTATGGTCGTGCCTGACTTGTAGGAAGAGGACAGATCTTGGGTCATTTTGAGCTAGACAAGTGACTTGTTTCACATGGTCACTGGATTAGGTAGATTTAGATTTGCAGCAGACTTAGTGTATCTGGATTTCATCAAGACATTAGAGAAAGTCTTACATGACCAGTCTGTGGATAAGATAATTATATATTATTTGTAGCTGGGAGAAGACTCTTGAGTGATAACTGATGTACCATGTTTATGCTTCTATTTGTGCTATAATTTGGGTCTTAAGTGTCTCTCAAAGACCTATGTATTAAAGGCTCGGCCTCCAGTTTAGTGATACGGAAGGAGGTAGATCCTTTGCAAATGGAAAGTGGTGCAAGAAGTTCTATCACTGTGGCATGGCTTGAAGGAGACTGTGGGACCCTGGTTTCTTGCTCTTCCTTTTTTACTTTGCCACTGTGAGATGAACAGGTTTGCTAGGCAACATGCTCCTACCATGCTGTGCTGTCCCCTCAGTGGGACCTAAGAGTGACAGGTCCAACCAACCACAGACTGGCACCTCCAAAACTGTAAGCCCAAGTTAACCTTTCCTCTTCATAAACTGATTTATCTTAGGTACTTGTTACAGTAATGAAAAGGTGACTAACAATCAAGTTGGGCAAGTATTAGGGACCTGGCCTGGATCCCTGATCTCCCAAACTAGTGTACTGGGAAGGCTTAAATAAATGACATAAGTGACATAAGACAAATAAGTGACAAATAAATTACATAAGATTTTAGGACTCTGGGAGGATCAAAACCCTCTGCAAAGTTTGGGGACTCTGGTGGCTAAGACAGGGGATGCCTCTGGGCAATCTTTATTTATTTAGGGGGTTAGAGTGGAAAACGTAGGAAACTGAACAGACCTTGGGAGTGGTTCAAGGACTTTGCAAATAATAAATTACGTTAACAAGGAGAAGTATCTTAGGAGACGATCTCCAGGTTACACTTTACTACAGGGGTGAAATGCCTGTGGCTACAGTCTTTATCTAGTTAATTGGAGTTGGAGCCAGGTGTTCTCAGCCCTTATCTTATCTTGCCATGGCCATGCAGCAGCCCCACACGTGTGTTCAATTTCCAGTTTCAATGGTTCCCAACAGGCAGAGATACAGAAAGCAAGTGTACCAAAAGCTAAATCAATTGCCTAAAATATCTAAGAGTAAAGCACATGTAGATAAACACAAGTCATAAATTTAATTAAAAAAAAAACCTCAATGCAAAACACAGGGTGAGGGTGGAGTAACTAGGTCATAGTCCAAATAAAGTCCATAGTCCAAATAAAGAAAGTTTGGGATTTAGTTGACCTTGGGCACTAGCTTGCTAGTGTAACAAACTTCTCTGACTTGGATGGGTTAAAACGACTGTATTGTTTCACAGTTCTGGAGGTCACCAGCCCAAAATCAAGGTGTCAACAGAGCCATGCGTCCCCTAAGGCTCCAAGAACAATCCTCCTTGCCTCGGCTAAGTTCTGATGGCGGCTTGTGGCAGCATAACTCCAACTTCTGCCCTGTCTTCATGTGTCCATCTTTCCTGTGTGTTTCTGTACCCAAACTTCATGTTGTTAGAGGGACATAAGATGTTGGATTTGGGGTTATGCACTGTGACATGATTGTAGTGACAGAGTTTCTATCCCTCATTAGATCAGCTTCACAGGTATTGGCAGTCAGGACTTGAATCCAGTTTCTGAGACTCACAACTCAACTTACTATACCTAGAGTGGCCAACAGTGTGGCGTGGCTGTTACTCAGAGAATCCATGGTAGCGATGCGGCTGAATGGTGATAGATAATCCTACAGGAGGGTGATGATCCAGATCCTTCTAGGCCGGGCACAGTTAGACGGTGCTCACTAAGGCTTGGCTCTTCCTTGGCTTCCATGACCCCACATTTCCCTTTTCCCTTTTGTCATTATAGCTGTTTTTCTCCGCCTCCATCACAGATACTTCTTCCCAACCATTAAGTGATTATATTCCATGATAGTTTAAACCTTCTTCTTTTCTCATTCTATTTGAATGAATTTGCGTCATCTCCCATGGCCTTAATACAATCAACATTTGTTTTATGATAACTCCATAATGTTGTGGCAATAGCTCCTGGAATACAACTAGCCACTTCTACTTAAATATTTAGGGTACTTCAATGGAATACATCCCAAATTAAAGTTGTTAGTCTTCCTCATTTTTTAAACCCGTGTGTCGTGATTTGGATCAAAATGTCCCCTAAAAAACTCATGTGTGCAGAGGCAGGGGTTTCCGAGGGTGCTGAGATCACGGGGATGACAATCACCTCAACATGCGTGAGTTCACAGCTGAATATGCTGTGAGGAGATAGGAGCTGGTTGGAGGAAGTAGGCCACTGGAGTGCAAACTGGAATGGAACTTCTTGTCCTGGGCCCCTTTTCTCTCTCTCTCTGGCTCTTTCTTGCTGATTCTCAGCTGCCACGGGCCGAGCAGTTTTCCTTTGCCCTACCCTTCCATTGTGATGTTTCTGCCTTGGAGCCTTGGTCCTGGACTGAATCCTTTGAAACTGTGAGCCAAATCAGTCTTTTCTCCTGTGAGTTATGCATATCTGGTATTTTGTTCCAGCAGCGGAAAGCTAACTGATGTCCTGGGTCTTCTCCACTGCAGGTTTCCAGGCTCTGTAGGTGATTCCAGGCTCAGTCTGTCCATTTGTCTGAGATGATTTTGATATATCTCTTTCCTTCAGCCCATGCATCAATTCAGTGGTCAAATGAAAATAGAGTGTATCTTTCAAGTATCTTCCAAGTATGTCTATAAGTTAACTGTTTTATTCTTTACTTAGGACACTGTCTTTTTTTGTCTTGTATTATTGTAACAGGTTTTGAAGCGGTTGTTCCTCCTCTGATTTACTTTCACACAGTAGTCACAATGCAAATATGATAATGCTACTTCCCTGCTTGAAACCCTCCAATGGATTCCCACCTTCTTTAGGAAATGAGTCAACCTCTAAGATGGCCTGATAAAGCCTGCATGATTTGATTCTTGCTATTTCTCATTTACCCACATTCTCTTTTCTGTTTCTTACTCCCTCTGTTCTACCCTGCATCTTTTCCTTCAACTCAGCACACTTCTTGTCTTGCTTTACCTAATTAACTAACAGTCATATTTCAGGGCTCAGTTTAAGTATCCTTTCTTCTAGACAGGCCTCTTTTGATCCACATTTCCTTTTTTAATTTTTTTTTTTTTTGGCTTTTTGAGACAAGGTTCCACTATGCAGTGCAGGGTGGCCTTGAGCTCACTTTGTAGCCCAGGCTGGCCTCGAACTCGCAATGATCTTTGTACCTCAGCCTCCCAAATGCTGGGATTACAGGCATGCATCACCATGCCTGGCTTGATCCACATTGTGTTTGCTCCCACTCATGAATGGTTTATCAAACTACAGGCCCCCGAGGAGTGAAATGTTTGTTGTGTCGTGTATGACCAGTACCCCTGGAGTTGTGCAGTGCAGTGACTTAGGACACCTTGCCCCTTATTGTCACTGTGTAGTTGTCTCTCTTCTTAGACGGCAAGATTTGACTCCTGCTTGAAGCCTGGTACAGAGTAAGAGCTCAATCAATATTTGTTGAATTAATAAATGAGGTATTAAGACGGAAATTTCCAATTTAAATGCATTCAGAAATACGGAAAATATTTTGGCAACTACATCTTTTACAGAATAATTTTTTAACTGCAAATTTGTAGTTTAACTGCAAATTTGTAGTTTAAAGAAATAACTGAAAACATGTAGTTTAGAGAAATAAAGCTTTTACAATAGCTGTAATATCTGCCTTCACTCAGTTTAGGATTATCATGTGGACACATAGAATACTTTTATTCTAATGTATCCTAGAAATACAAGTGGAACTACCGAAGGGGAGTTATAAGAAAGAAAATTTGAGCCTTGTAGTGGAATTCAAAGAACTTGCCAATAATGAGAAATGACACTGGCGGTACACAAAGTGATGAGTCCAGTTTTATTGCAAACATCTGTAGGATCATTGTGGGCAGCAGTTAGACAAGAGAACCTTTAAGGATATGACTCAAAATGTCTGATTTTAGGATCAGGGTTTAGTTTTTTATTGAATTTCAGCTTATATTCAGTGTCTCTCGTGCTTGCCACTATGGAGGTCAGTGGTCTGTGTCCATCACTGAGCTCAAAAGTGCGCGGGCAGGTTTGGGAGACAGTGTCAGGCACGTAGGGAACGGTTAGAAGGCAGAGCTTTGCAGAATATCGCCAGCTGTCCCCATGTGAGTTCTGAGCCCAGTTTTGCACTGATTGAAGGCTTCACAGAAAAGGAAGGTTTAGAAAAGGCATGGATGATGGGAAAGAGCTGGAGAGGTGGGCCTGCTTCGTGCTGGGATGGAACCCAGGGCCTCATACATGCTAGGCAAACATTCTCCCACTGAGCCCCAGCCCCAGAGGTCAACTATAGGAGAATGGGGCCAATAGACCGGCCTGGAGAGGAACAGACATGACCAGGGACACAGGCGGGTGCTTCCCCCCAAGGCTACCTCAAAGTCTGCACTTAGCCCTGTAGAGTTCTGATTTCCTTAGCTGAAACCAGGGAGTGAGGCAGGATAGAGACTGGCCTGAGGTCAACGTCCTGTGGTAAAAGTGAGTGGACTCCTTGCCTCCTGAGCGCCTTCAAGTATCTGGAGTTGGCTGGATGAGTCAGAAGTGACTCAGCTGCTGAGAAGAAGGATAGGAGCAGGGGAAGCCCCTAGACCTGTTGCCCTACTGTTGATAGCCTGAGAGTTCAGCTCCGTCCTTTGTACCTACTGCTATCTGCCATTAACTGAAAATCCAGTCAACAATGACTTAAGAGGAAAATGATTATCTCACATAATGAAAATGCTGAGACAGTTTTGATCTACTCCTGGTTCCAGTGTGGGTGGGGCCCACAAAGTCATCCAAGTCCTATTTCTTACTATTATTTTGTTGGTTGTCTTCTGTTTGTCTATTCATCATCTAAGGCTTAGTCCTCTAGGTCCCCAGGAGGGTTTAGTGAGTCCAGGCTTTAAATGTGGTTAACATTCAGAGGCAAATAAGAACCTGATTTCCTTGCTTCTTCTTTTTTTTTTTTTTACATTTTATTTTAAAAGGGGGTAAAATTAAACACAACAAAACAGAACAGAATGGGACATAAGAAAACATACATTTCAAAGCTAGACAGCCAGAGATCTTCACTATCTGTCATATTGTCTCTTGTTTTCTTCCAAATGGTTGTCCTTATCTTTGGATATGGGGAGCTCATACTAAATAACATAGCCAATCTTTTCACAAGATGTGTAGTTCACTGGCTCCCACTTGCTAAGTGGGGGGGGGCACAGGGCGGGGGACAGGACAACATGAGATGTCTGATTCTCAGCCCACACACCGGCAGGATCACAGCCGCCCCTCAGAGAGGGGAGGAGTTCCTTGTTCTCCCGGCACCCTGAGTCAACTGCACCGTGCAGGTCCCAACACACCAGGGTCTCTCTCCTTCGGGCCACTGAAAGTCTGCCACATTCTCAGCCGTCCCCCAGAGAGGGGAGGAGTTCCTTGTTCTCCTGGTACCCCAAGTCAACCGCACGGTGCATGTCCCAAGGTGCCAGGGTCTCTCCCCAGCAGGCCCCCCAAAGTCCACTATACTCACCTGCTATTTCTTTCTGATGAATTGACCATTCCATTTTCAAAGTTCTGAAATGGCCAACAGACCACAGAAAGAATTCTATTTAGGCTCCTGTTTGAAACCAGCAGCCACAAGCAATCTGCTGGCCTTGCTTCAGGGCCACTTCCTTGCTTCTTCTAAGAGAGAGAAAAATATTTGCCAGTGGTCCTTCAGTCCTAGAGGGATTCAGGCCACACCTCGTGTCTTGTTGGCCAATTGATATCACAGACTTCTTCTTTAATCAGTTACTGGACAGGAGAAATAGAGGGACCCTACTCCGCTGAACCACATTTATGACTAATACTTGAAAGAAATCAAGATTCTTTATCTTAAGAGAACAGGGGATCACAGGCTGCTACACTTCCTTCCAAGATAGGATGCTAAGTTCTTTAGCTAAGATGGAGACCAGTCAGGGGCCATAGGGCCAGTATCTCTTACTTTGCCTGAACTAGGGCCCTGGTCAGTTCATGCTCACTGTGCTAGGCTAATTTGATTGGCTCCTTGGTGGGGGCTGACAGTCTAATGGGGGCAGTCAGTTAACAGTTCAACTATGTGGCCTTTAAGGCAACTGCTAGTCCTTATTTTGTGGGTTTTATATTGTGCTAGACCACAGCATAGCATCACCTCAGATCTGCATGTCAAAGGTTATTATTCCTAACTTCAGATAAAGAATAGAAATGTAGCTTACCTAAGACAACAGTGAGTAGTAAGCTGAGGATTTGCATTTGGGTTACTCTGTGTAATAATATATGTATTTCTCCCATTCACATCTCACTATCTTTTTCTTCTAACTTAAAAGTGGCCATGAGTCTGGGAACAAACCTGGGAGTATGATTTCGATCTCTTGTATCTTTGGCTAAGAATTAGACTTAACAAATTCCAACCATGGTGGATCCACATTTATGCGAGCTCTCATAAGGGGAATCACTAGGACACGAAAATGAAAATACCATTAAGATATACAAGCACAGGACCCATTTTAAGTTAGTCTAATAAACACACAACACTGCCCTGTTAAATTACTATGAAGTTCTTAACTCATTGTTAATTTCTGTACTGACCTGGCATGGACTGGTAATGGACAGTCTGTGGGCCTCACTGGCCTTCCACAGCTCGGGGTGTTTGATGCTCGAATGTCTCAGCTGAGCAATGGTGGGAAAGTTACTGGTTGCCGTCGAGCCAAACACCAGAGGAAGAGGGCACTGCTGTTCTTACGGGGACTTCTGATTTTACCAAAAGATTTATATTGGAATTGAGGAAACAATTTGATCTGCCTTCCTGCTGCCCTCCCTCCCTCTACCTTCCTATTTTTTTTGGAGAAGGGGACTATGTATTGAACCCAGGGGGACTGATCTGTATCTCCAGATGTCTAATTTTTTAAATTTTAACAGTATGACAGTTAAATTTAACTATTAAGTTGATGAGATTATGGACTTATGCAAAGGCGACTGGATCCTGGGGTGATAGACTCATCAGTGGGTTAATCCACAGGGGCCCTGTTGGAGGTAGGTCACTGGGAGCATGATCTGGAGGGGTATCGCTTGTACTGTCCCCCACTCTGCTTCCTCCCATGAATTTACCAGCTGTCCTTTGCTAAGCCCGTCTGCTGTGGTGTTTCTGCTTTGGAGCCAGCCAATACAGACTTAGCTCTCTGTGAGCCAAATGACTCTCCCCTCCTTTAAGTTGTGAATGTCGTGTGTTTTTACCCAGCAACAAGAAACTTTATTAGTACAGAAAAGGTCTTGCTAAATTTCCCAGACTGGCCTCAAACTTTTTTTGGGGGGGGCACCAATGAACTATACTCCAAGCCCTGACCTCAAACTTTTGATCCTCCTGCCTCACATTAGGTACCTGGGATTACAGGTGTGTGGCACCAAGCACAGTAGGAAACAATTTCTCAGTGATGACTTGCCGACCCTGTGCTATCCAGGCAGAAGTCTGGGGTCAGCTTTGACTCACGAGCTCTCAGAAGCGCAGGGGATAGAGAACCTGTATGCCAAAGATCTGTGTGTGATTTGCTATTTGTTCCCAGTTGGATGTGTCATTGTGTGATGAGTCATCTCAGCCAAAAATAGAAGCTTCTTGAGATGAGCGATACCAGGGTTATATGTGGTTAATGCTTGGATATTTGTTATTCTTTTGACGTAAAAGTGACTTCAGTCTGGTAAAATATATTTACAAATATACAGGTTCTTTCGTTCATTAGGAAATTCCAACTGTGTTAGGAAATGTTTTCAAAAAAATCTATAAGTGCTCTCCTCTAAGTTTCAGGAAATCTAGAATGACCATTTCAAGAAATCTAGAATGATTTGATACAGGTGGAAACTGGAATTCACAGACACCCAGGATGCATAAGCTTCTTTTTCCTTCCTCCTTCATTCACAAACGACTCGATACCTTTGTTCTTTTTTTCCTTCTGCTCTGTACTGACTTTTCTTCTGTTGTGAGGCTGATAGACTTCAGTGTCTTCTTGGATGACTCATCAAAGTGTGGCATTTCAACTCCAAGACTTCCATATTTCCAATGTTGTATTCCTCCACTTTCTGCTCAACCATTTGATCTAATAATTAAAGCCAAGATTTTGTCATTGCTCAAAATTGCCCACCTCCAAAATCGCCTCCTCCAGCTCTCTGGTCCCAACCTCCTCCCTTTGAAGGTTTAGATTCTCCCCAGATCTCACAGCCAAGGACTCCCAACCCCAATCCATGGCTCATGTACATTATCCTTTCTTTCTAAAATCAGCACTCTCCTTTCTGTGTTTCCCTTGTCATTCAACTTTGTTTCCTGGTCCATTCTTCCAAGCAAGCTCTTACCTACTTCCAAGTCCCTTTCCCCCGTCCTTTGCCCTACTCATGGAGCCAATCAATTCTGCCTTCCACATGCTCCTCCCAGGCTTCCAAGAGAATCCTAAGAAAATCGCTTCAATCCACCAATGCCTACGTTCACGGGGCTCTGGAAATCTGTGTCATTTCTTGGGAGTCATTTGCTTTCAAGCATGTCTGCAAGCATCCCTTCCAATCTCCATCTTTTCCTCAACCTTGCATTCTCTTCTTGCTCCTCTCTTAAAAGAAAATAGAAACCACATGATGGGAGCAACCTCAACTTCCTGCTGACTGTTCTTCAAGTCAACCTGCTTCACTACTCATCGTCTCTACTTCCTCCCTATTCCTGTTCAGTAGAGGATCTTCTGTGTTGCAAAGGCAGCTCTTTCCTCTGTCTGCATTCTACCACTCCTGCTCTCTAAGGAGCCCGGTTTATCTGCTTTCCCATCTCTCCATTTTTCACTGCTTGCCCTGGCCCAGTGTTCAGAAAGAACTCTTCACACCTGTCATCTTTTCCTTTTCAATCCCCATCTCATGCCACCCTGTCCATCTCCCCTCTCCTAGACTCACACGCTTCCTGGCTCCATTTGCCACCTGACCTGATGACCCCCTAGCATCTGATTTGACTGACTACTCTTGAAACTTTCTTTTCATGTCCTTGGGAAAGAGGACATGCTCTCCTGCTATTTCTTTCACCACTCAGGCACACTTGGAGTCCCTTTATCCACCTCTCCTGCTCTGACTTAAAAACATGTGGGCTCACCAGGGTTTGATATGGGTTCTTTTTTTACTCTATCCTCTTGCCTTGGACATTGGGTCCCCCTCTATGTCTCTTACCACCTTTACATTAATGACTCCTGCAGACTCATCTTTGCACTGTTTCAATATTCATCTGACCATCCTGGGTGTTTTTACTCAGAGACGCCTCTGACTCAGCAGTGCCAGTGTAGAAGGTTTCACCTTGCCCTTCAAATCTGCTTCTTCTCTGTCCAACTGCTCAGGCCAGAACCTTGGGGCTCTTCTTGGCCACCACCCACTCTTACCTTAATAACAAATAATGGCCGAATATTTAAGCTGTCTCATTTCATATCTGTTACCATTTTAGTCTGGACTGCCCTTACCTCTTGTCTGATTGGAGCAAATGACCCCTGACTGGTCCCAAGCTGAGAACGCACATTCTCCTCTCTGTGTAGTCACCCTTAATGGCTTCTTTTTGCTCTTACCACTCAGTATTTCTACCGCAAGGTGCCAGCTTTCAATAATCAGGCCCTGCCTGTTTCTCTAAGGTCATCAGAAATCCTTCCTCTCATGCAGTATGCCTCTCACATTCTGTGACTCATCCTATAGTTCTTCCAACTGTTTAAATTCCTTCCTACTTTGCAGACCTCAGAACTTGACCTGGGAGAGGGAAGCCAGAGGCTTGAGATAAGTTGTGGATCAGTTCAGATCTACACTTGCTTCACAGACAAGCTCTTCCTAGCTTTTGCAGTTCTAGGGGTCTTTATGCATTTCTTTCTGCTTCTTGCACCTTCGGCCAATTTACCCTTATTCTCTGTGTCCAGCTGAATGTTCCCTTCTCATGGAAACCTTTGCCCATCTAGGCTAGCTGCTTTGTTAAATCTTCTACTTCTTATTAATAGAAATCATTGCAAATAGGGCATGATGTGATACTACTGTAACCCCAGCTACTCAGGGGGCTGAGGTGGGAGGGTCATGAGTTCAAGGGCAGCGTGGGCTACATAGTGAGTCCAGGTCCAGCCTGAACTATGTAGCAAGTTATAATAAAATTGCATAGTTAATTTTGTAATGTCTGTCTCCTCCACAGCTGTTAAATCCATGAGGACAGGAACAATGTCTTTCTCATTCACTGCTCTTCCCTTAGCACCAAACATAGTACCTAGCGCATACCAAGTTCTGACTAAATAAATGTGTATCTTGTAAAAACTCTGATTTGGGGAAGTCAGGAAGAAGCCAATGTGCTTCTTTTTTGGTTTGGATTTTATCATTGTCAGATGTGAGTGTAGAGATTATTCCGTGAAGTGATTGGACCAGCTATTTAGGACCGTGGACTAGTCAAATTTACTACCTTAGCCTTGATGGCAGGATCTGCAACGGTTGGGTTGGGGAATGCTGTTCCCTCTCCTAAGTAACCCAGAAAGGGTCTTCTAGCAGGCATGCTACCCCCGGTTGTGTATTTGACAGGCTGTGGGTTCTTTTATGCAATGGCTTCATAATTTTGCAACATGCTTTCTTTTTTCCCCTCAAAGGAAGGGAAGGAAAAAGCAGGGCAAAGAAGGAAAAGGCTGTATTGTGACTAAAAGGCAAAGACATTTAACATCATTTTCCTAAAATGCCCCTTTTATTATCTCCAATGCTCTTGTCAAGTCAGGGAACATGACAAGCAGACAGGGACCAAAATGTCCAGATAAGTGTTATCTAAGGACACTGAAAACCAGACAGACTGGTGTTATCTGAAGGAGTGACCTTCCTGCCTGTAGGCAAAGCCAGTCGTTCCTTGAATACAAAGCCCCCCCCCCCCCGCAAGGCGAATGGTGTTACTGCTGTGGGTCTAACCTGTCACACCCACTCCTGCAGTGACCCTCTGCTGATCCATCGTCTAGCTGGCCACCACTAACCCTGCTGGGTGACCCTGTAGCTGGGTACGCATCCCTCTGGGGTTATGCTGGGAGGTGCTGCGGTTGTGCAGGCACCCTTGTGGGATGTGGACTTGGTAGGCAGTGCTGTTGCTGTGTGCACACTACTGTGCCAGCCCCCACTCCCCGCCCCATAACAGTTACTAGGCTGCTCTGCTGGATTTTCCAAGTGGTACAGTTAAAGAGTATCCCTGGCTGGTCTGGTGGCCTTGTAATCCCAGCACTCTGGGAGGCTGAGACAGGAAGATTAAAAGTTCAAGATTTGCCTGGGCAAATTAGTGACTTAATGATATCCTATCTCAAAATAAAAAACAAACTAAAATAAAAGGCTGGAGGTGTAGCTCAATGCAAATGTCCTGGGTTCAGTTCCCAGTAACAGACAAACACACACGCGCGCACACACACGCACACACACACACACACACACACACACACACACACACACACACACACACACACACACACACACACACACACACACACACACACACAC